>CM055403.1:71833741-71845165 GCA_029228625.1 Pseudolycoriella hygida
GAACTCAACATAATTTTGTTTAAAAATGTTTGTTGCGAATCGAAGCTTAATGCGTCACCCCCCTCTGATTTCAGAACTTTTGTAACTGGAAGAAAATAGTTTTACCTTAGATGATTAATGCGTCACACTTTTCTGATTTCACAGCTTTCGTAAGCAGACATAAAGACTTGCGTCACACCTCCTCTATAAGAGGTTTTTTTGCGGATTCATTAATGACAATATTGTCAATTGAACTAACAATACCGTTAATTTTACTAACAATATTGTTTCTTGAATTAGCAATATCGTTTTTTGAACTAACAATGTAGTAACAATATTGTTTGATTTGACACGATGGTTGCGTGTGTCTATACAAAATTGTTAGTGTTTTGAACTAACCGAACGCTACTGTGATAAAATATACTACATAATAGGCGAAAAAATTGATTAAAATGCACTTGTTCGAATGTATTTGCTCTTAAAAATTAGACAACTCGTTCCGGCTTCGCCTCCACTCGTTTTAGTAACATTCAAACTCGGATGTATACTCACGCACGCATTCAAACTCGTGCTATAATGACTCACTTGACCTAGTATGTAATAAACTATTACATCACAAGGCCTACTCGTTTTCGCGTGATGTATTGAGTTTTTCATAAAATATTTTCATAAAAAGTACAATTTGCACCGTGCTAAAACTAAAGGGAAAGTTATTTTATTCACTACACCGCCGGTTGGAAACTCGCTTTTCTTCACGGAAGCTTGTGTCAATACTCGTTCCGGGGGTCTCTACGCGAGTGAAACAAAGTACTTACTGGCGCTTTGAGAATGTTATTTTGATTCCAGTTTCAGCTCGAGCTGCAAACGCCTCACTTGTCAAAATAAAAATCTCCTAAACATTATACGTAATCTACTATTGAGCAGTGAAATGTTTGAATCCGTTCTGAAGAAAAGGAATGCAGCAGTAATTCTGTTACATGCAGTGGAGTGATGTCTAAACCAAATATTTTTTCAAATTTTTGGCTAAACGTTTTTTTCTTTGAGCAATTTTTTCCACTTACCCGCAAATGAGTCACTTGATTTTCTCATTCATTCTTACTTCGGAATGTGGCTAAGTTAAATATTTGCAGTCAATGACAACATGTCTCAGCGAACAACAACATCGAATAAAATTATTCATTAAAATTGTAATATCATTTTATAGGTCATGCCGGCGCTGCGCTTATTTGGTCGAAAATGGTTAGCTGCATCAGACGACCTTGTGTTTCCTTGTTTATTCGAAATATGTTTTCGACTAGTATGGTAATGATCTCAGAAATATTATCTCGCAAAAATTACAGACTTGACTGACAAAATCGACAAATTAAATAATTAAAGGCTTGCACTGATTTCTTGTGTCATGAACAATTATTGGATAACAACAGAAAAATGTGCAGAGGGCGGTCTCGCTGTTCGAATTTATATGATAGGAACATTGGCACTGATTGGAATCAATTTGATATTGTTGGTTGCACTCGTAAATCGAAGTGCTCAAGGTTCAATAACTGACACTCATGCCAGGCGGCATGTTGCTCCGTTACTAGTATGCAAGTAAATATAAATGTAATTAATGTCAATTAATTATTTCTATTCAAATTAATCAAATGCTCGTAATCGAATTGTGTAATCGCTTTAATGAATGAATGAATTTTAATTAAAATGTTTAATAGATTCTTGCTCATACTGCCTGAATTGGGGTTCAATATATTTGGAACGATATGGGCATTTTGCGATCTAATTCAATGCACTACCGATCATAAATACTCAAAGACTGTTGTTGAAGGTAAGTTGGTGGTAGCAGGTACCTTTTTCAACCATACTCTCTTCTGTAAATTGTTTTTTGTAGCAATTAACTTGTCGACAAAAACTCCGTTTCGTTATGTTAATAACATCATTACATTTTTAATTGAATAATGTGAAATTAACCTTCGCAGTTTTTGTTTGTCATCATTTGAACAGTCATGCTAATTTTTTTGTACGATTTAACGATATGAAAATACAACTTACAGCAATTGCTGGAAAAGGATCATTAATTTTGAACTAAATATTTTATCTGCGTTGTTAAATGCTTATCTAAAGTAGGAAGCAAATCAATTTAAAACAATCAAATAAGCAAGATGATCGAAATCTCACAAAAAATGTCATTAAGCGCATAATAAATATCGCAAGCAATACATAATTCATTGAAAATCATGAACAATGCGACACGCCTTTTGAAATGTAGCATCGACTTCGCTACTGTAATATTTATAGGTAGGTATAGCGTCGACGAAATTAAGCGAATCAAACATTCGTTATTTGGATTACAAGGAATGAAAGTATGAAAATTCAACCCTGTACGAGAATTGCGGCCCGCGCCGAAGGCACAGCTGTACGTCGGCTTGATTTTCGGCACTCGCGTGCTATTAGCCTGTCCAAACTAGCTGATGCTATTGGAACGCGATCGTCATTAGCCGGTCCTTATTAATGTGTACTAGTCCTCACTGAGCATGCTATTAGCACACAATTTGAGGTTAGGACCGAATGTCCAAAAAAAAATATCACCAACCAAAATATCCCCGTGGACAAAATATCCCCAGACAAAATAACCGGACAAAATAACCACAATTTTTCCATTAAAAAAGAAGGACAAAATATCCCCAAACAAAATATCCCCTCAGACAAACTATCCACACTCAAAAAATTAAGAATATTCAATGTGAAGTGTACTTAGCGCCGCAAGCCTGAAGAAAACAACCAAAAACAAAAAAGCAGAGTCGAGGGGCGACAGCTGGGGGAGGAATATCCCCCCTTACGGAATCTGAGGGGAGGAGTTCCTAGCGGGGTTTGGGGTAGCGCCTCAATCACGTAAGACTGACTGCAAGGCGTAAAAAATCCCGCCGCAGACGCGGGGGTAAGGGGGCAGAGCCCCCCAACACACAATATAATATTTAATTAGTAATACGTAACTATATTTCTGAGTAGACATTACATCTGGGGATATTTTGTCCGTTTTTTGTGGGATATTTTGTCTGGGGACTTTTAGTCCGGTGATATTTTGTTCGGTGATATTTTGAATGGGGATAATCGGCCCCTAGCAAATTTTATGTTTCTACTAGAAAACAAAATAAAACATAGGGATTCTTCAGACCCGTACGAAGTCAATCCCAAAAATCTGAAACTATTAATGAATTGTAGATGAATATTATCTATTAAGTTGGATGTCGAATTTCAAACCTGGGGCCCTAGTTCCTTAAGCAAAAATGATTCTTTGGATGTCTTCTTCAACAATCAAAAATGAATTTTATAGGTTTTTGGCCGACTTTAGGACCGTAATTAATTTTATTCCATACGCGCGTCATATGCCAACATTAAACGCATTTTCGCAGGTCGTTAAACGTGACGTTAATATTCGAATTTAAGTCTCTAGGGGCTTAAATTTTTTACCGGGAGTTAAATATTTGCTGTAAAATTTTGTATTTACAACTGGCTGTAATGTCATTTTCTAGGCAATGGATGTTAATTTTTCAAATGGAAATAAACATTCGACCCGCGGCAATTTCGTTGTTTTCAATATCTGTATTGTAAATACGTGAAAATTTGGGAATTTTGTGGATCAAAGTGTATATTTTCTAAAAACATACCCCAATATGTGTGGCTAATAAAATAATAAAATAAATAAATGTGATGACGAAGTTGATGTTATGATTTTTAGTTACTATCGACGTGATATACAAAATAAGAGTGTCGAGAAAGATCACAATGGTCCTATGTAACTACTTTTATTCATAAATTGTTAAAATGATTCTGAAAGTTGAACTTAATTTTTGTTTACAAAGTTAAAATGGCCGCCATGTATCTTTTTGTCATTTAACAGCCACTATGTACACGTATTTCATTCTGATATTTCACATAGTTTCACTATATTGTCACATATATTGGAGTATGTCTTTCGAAAATATACACTTTTATCCACAAAATATCCAAAATTTGCCCGTTGTTAAAAATAACGAAATTATCGCGAGTTGAACGTTTATTTCCATACACAAATAAACATTCATTGCCAAGAAGTTTTCACGGGGAACGTTGTGTCGTATAACCAAACCAACCAAACGCACACTATTGCAATCTTGGTTTCGCTTATGGAACTCGTTGCACTCGTATGTGTAATATTCACGCGGAAATTAATGTTCAACTTAAAACCCTAAGACAATAATGTACTATTTTTAGTCAGCTTAAATCTGAGCTCCTGGACCCAGAAACAAAAGATGGTATCATGAACAAAAATATTTTTTTCATGTTTCTGCCACTTTGCCTTTAAAAGCCATTCCCCGTATATAATAATTCATAACAAATCATCATCTACATACTGCGGTCTCGTATCAGGACTTAGGCACACACTTTGGACTTTCAAAATGAAACTACTAAACCAATCTCCACAAATTTTCGCATATTCAGACCTAAAATGGATACATACTTCCATAGACAAAAATGTTTCCCTCAATTTGCTCTGCAACATAGCAAAAAACATTTTTTTATGTTAGGGCCGAACTTAGGACCGACATTAGTGCCCCAGCTAAGTCCAAAGACTCAAATCAAAAAAAGTTTCTTCCATAAATTGCCGACCATGCCCAGATCTTTCAAACAAAAAAAAATTTATGAAAATCAGAAAAGATTTACTTGAGTTATGTGTAAAAGACCAAAAACCACTTAAACGGCCCTAGCTGGGCGGCCCTTGGGCCGACAGTGCCCAGATTCAATACCATAAAATATTTTTCGACTACCTTTCAGGAAGTTTTTGAAAATCGGTCAAGATTTACTCAAGTTACGATAACTTCTGACGGACAGACAGACAGACTGACAGACCGACAGTCGGACATTGTTTTTTCCGCTGATTTGTCATCTGGAGGCAACAAAAAAAGTTTCCCCCTTACTCCCGGGTTCGAATTCGCAATGTAACAAACGTGGTAGTAAACGCATTAGACCTACGTACTACGTACGGGTCTAAAAACTAGATCAGCCACTCCAGTGAGGAATGGCTTATGGCACGCAAAAAAGGGGCTATAAGCATAATAGAATATTATTTTCGCCAATAGTATGCTCTGGTGAGGACTGGCTGATGGCGCGCGAGTGCCCTTAGAATGCTTCGGTGAGAAACGGCTAATGGCACTAGCGTGCCAATAGCATGTTCCGGTAAGGGTTGGGTACCAATAGCATCAGCCTTTTAATTTCGCATATGCTTAGTCACCTTTCGTGTTAAGTTGAATTTTTTTATCTTCGGTTAATGGGGCCCGAAAATTGCAATTTTCGTTGTTCGAGTAATGAAAAAATACATCGAAAAATGAGAAAATTTTCGCCGGCAAGATGCGGGAAAATGATAAATTTACTATTATCGAAAAAATGCGCAATTTTTTCTTTTCCTTTTTACTCGATAGTTGTTGTTTGCAAGCACCTGCTTTCTTTGAAACACATCCGAATATAATTGATTTCTTCTTGTTCGCGCCGGGTCAACGTTAACAGATACAAAGCGTCATATGAAATTGCGATCTGCTACAATCAAATACAACGTAAGGTACACTCAAAAGTGCTTCACACAAAAATTAATTACCGTATTATCAAAATCAAACACGTTAAACAACCGATGAAAATGCACTACATCCGAATATGAAGAGATTGTTTATAAACGGGAGCAGCAATCACCTTTTTCCATTGAAGAACAATGGTAAAAGTTGGTTAGTGCATAAAGCCGTTGAGAAACGAAAGACCATGATTTTTGTTCGAAAGATCGTACAATATTCATCAACACTTTGAGAATATTTTATTGATGGTACACTCTCATTCGCTCAATAAAAAATGAGAATTTCGTCGAAAATGGGAAAAATCACAAAGTTCAGTGAATGAATTCAAGTAATTCGACGATTTTTTTTTTCGTTAGCGAATCTTTCGAACGATACCAAGCTTAATGTTGAAAATTGCTCAATGGCTCAGGAAATTCAGGGTTCAGTTTTGTAATCTTATTACATTCTTGTGACGACTGTAATGTTGCAGTGTGACGGAAAACGCACTTTCGATTTCCGAAGTCATTACAAAAGCTATGACTTTGAAACTAGCGTACCTCCAAAGAGCATCAAAAAGTACAAAAATTGCACCAATGAACCCAAAAAAATGTTGATCCAAGTCCCAAAGACTCACTGAGTCTTACGAAAATGGCCAAAAAAACGTAATATCACAAAGTGAGCGAATCTTAGGACTTACAGCAACATTTTTTTGGGTTCAATGGTGTACTTTGGTGAACTCTTAGAGGCTCTTTCGAGGTACGCTTGTTTTAAAGTCATAAATATTAAATGGCTGCGGAAATCGAAGGTGCATTTTCCGTTACAATGTAATCTTACTACAAAATTGTAACAAGATTAACCCTTAATTGAACCCTTAATGACCGACGCTGTTAGGCAGTTTTCAAAATTGAGACTGGTCTCATTCGAAAGAACACTGCAAAGTTCACCAACATTCGCTATAAAACATTTTCTCTAGGTCACTAACTTCGCTCACTGAACCTTGGTCTGCCACGCCTTCTTGAAAAAATTCACGATTTTCAATCAATGAACGTTAACAGATACAAAAACATACTTTCCGAATGAAAAATATAAATTAGCGATTTTTTTATGTTGTAGCGATGCAAGCTTCTTTCGAACTTAATTCATGGTTTGCATTTTCATAAATCTAAGAAACGCTTTAGGGCTCAAGATTGGACACATTCTCGTCAAATTTGTGTGTAAATGTATAAATGTGTGAATATGTCGCTTGATGATGTGTATTCATTTCAAAACATTTTAGGAGGCTATTTTAATAAGATTTTTGTATAATTGAACGTTTACCCGGCGTGGACTAGTTTGCGACGAAAAAAATGTTCAATTTTTTCTAAGTTTGAAAAGCATTTTTAGACCCGTACGAAGTACGTAGGTCTGATGCGTTTACTACCACGTTTGTTACATTGCGAATTCGAGCCCGGCAGTAAGAGAGAAACTTTTTTTGTTGCCTCCAGACGACAAATCAGCGAAAAAAACAATGTCCGTCTGTCGGTCTTTCTGTCTGTCCGTCAACACGATAACTTGAGTAAATCTTGACCGATTTTCAAAAACTTTTTTTTTCCTGAAAGGTAGTCGAAAAATATTTTATGGTATTGAATCTGGGCACTGTCGGCCCAAGGGCCGCCCAGCTAGGGCCGTTTAAGTGGTTTTTGGTCTTTTACACATAACTCAAGTAAATCTTTTCTGATTTTCATAATTTTTTTTTGTTTGAAAGATCTGGGCATGGCCGACAATTTATGGAAGAAACTTTTTTTAATTTGAGTCCTTGGACTTAGCTGGGGCACTAAAAACGAGTCTCTGCTAGGGCTCTCTGTGTTTTTTGTACATAACTCGAGTAAATCTCTACCGATTTTCAATTTTTTTTTGTTCGAAAGATCTGGGCATGACCGACAATTTGTGGAAGAAACATTTTTCGATATGAGTCTTTGGAATTAGCTAGGGCACTAAAAAAGAGTCTTGATTAGGGCCCTACGTGTTTTTTGTACATAACCCGAGTAAATCTCTTCCGATTTTAAAAACTTAATTTTGTTTGAAAGATCTCGGCAGGTCCGACAATTTATAGAAGAATTTTTGCCTGTGCTTAGGGCTCAAGTGGGCCTCATGTCGGTCCTAAAGTCGGCCCTAACATAAAAAAATGTTCTTTGGTATGTTGCAGAGCAAATTGAGGGAAACATTTTTGTTTATGGAAGTATGTATCCGAGGCCTCTATTTAAGGCCCTAGGTCAGTACTAAGGTCGGCCCTAGCCCAAAAAATAGTTTTTTGCTATGTTGTAGACAAAATTGAGGAGAACATTTTTCTCTATTTCGAGGTCAATTTTGTGCGTTCGGAGATTTTTTTACACCGTTACTTAGAGGGGTTTTTCACTATTGCCCAACGGGCAATTTCCAATACAGTCTAATGTGAACGCAATATTTACTTAAATACGTTCCAGTCTTCTCGTAACATCAACTCTGTTTGCGGCATCTATTCTGATACGTACGGGTCCCTTCTATGTTTTTACAATTAAAACCAGCTATATAATTCTATGTCCGGGATTTTATTGGTTTTTCCGTTTTTCCCGCATGTTACGGAGAGAACATACTTGATTTTTTTCCTTTGATGCAAAAGTTTGTGTTTTAACCGGTTGTTTTGTCAGTATCGACAATTTTACTAGATCAGTTGTAATGGGAGCGATTTCCGTAAGTACTCTCAAATATTTATATGGAAATTGCCTTCAGATGACCAGTAATATCACATCTTAATGAGTATTTCTCGTACTTAACTCGCGAATATATAGGCCGAAAACTGTGAAGATTAACTTCTTGGTCCCCCACATTTTTGTGGGAAAAGTGAAAAGCGAGACTTCCAGTGACAAAGCTTCCCACTAACGAACCCTATGTTCTCAGCTATAAAATTTCAGCTCTATATCAACGTTTACCCGATCGCGAGTACTTCAAATACTTATTTCAAAATACTTAAAGTTTGGACACCCTTCCGCTTTCTTGAGTTGTAGAGCTGGGAGTGGAGTCGGCAACCCGGTGGTGCCGAAATTCTCTTTATGCCAACGAATTGACTATTGTAACCCAACTGAATGATTTACAATGCAATTCTTTCTAACTTAGCGTCAGCCTGCTTTTTCAAGCTCTAGAACTTCTGGATTGCATGTTGCAAACAGTTGCGCCATAAAGCGTGACTTTACGCTTCTACTTTGGCGCGGAGAATGTCTGACTTCGTACGGGTTCAATAATCGCTTTTCAAAAATTCCGCACAATTTTTCATGAAATTTCTGACTTATGACTTACTTAATGATCGCAGGTATTGTTGTTTTCAATTGGGTGGTATTCGCTCTGATTATCTTCGGATTAGCGCTTATCTTTGACCCGTTGGGATCAGCAAAATATAAGAAAAGTCGTGACAATAATGACAACAATGGACCAACCGAATCAGCAATGCATCGTAAAGTAAGAATCGCAACAGAAAACTTGAAAAAAAAATATTTTGAGTAAATATTCACTTGCTAGGTGTCAAATCTTTGGCTGCGTCGCTTCCGTTGGATTTTCTGTTGCTTACGTAAAGATGAATTTGGTCATGAAGCATTTACACAAGTTGCCAGTTTATTGAGTGCTCTATTCCGTGGCACGGATCTTACACCATCAGACATAATGGCTAGTTGTATATTACTTCGAGTGCGTCAAAAGCGCGAAACGCGTGAAATGAGAAGGATCCGAATGTTGAACGATGACGGTATAAAATGTTGCTTTAAATCATTGTTACGAGCTCATTGTCCATTGAATGGTTCAATACAGGTCCAAGGTATTCAAGCGATGTCCTACGTGTATTCGCAACATCACCATCGTGGATGACATTGAAAAATGCACGTCATTTTAAACGATTTGCGATGGCAAGTTATGGTTGGCCTTTGGTCTGTTATATGCATTGCTGTACTGGACCATTTCGGCTGATTAAAAAATCGATATGCTGTGCATGTTTCAGGTACTGTCCAACAGTTATTTATGATTTTTTTATTTTAAAACAAATCAAGGTAAATGTTCACACGTTCGTGAATATTTGTGGTCACATTTTGCCATTCGTTTTTCTTAATACAAAAGACGCAAGTGGGCGCATTAAATATCATTGCGATGATTCTTTAATTTACCTTCGTTTTGTTTAAGATTTTGAATTTCGTTTTTAGGTCGAAAGCACAAGTGGTTATCGATGATAATTGTTGCTTGTGCAATGTAGCCGGAGTGAAATATATGTCTCGAATGAGAAACGAGGACGTTCTACATGCATCATTCACAAATCATGTATTCGAGGTATTAAGATATTTATTAAGATATTCTGCTATATTCTTATACCCACGACCATGTATTCACGGCCAGTTCATCATCTAAAACAAGAGTACTCAATATGTCCTATGTCCTGTAGAAATTAGAACTTGTCGTAGCTAGATGTCTTGGGGATTGGCGTGTACTAAATTAGAACAGAAGGTGATTTTTCAAAAACGATTTTCGTGATGACTTTAGGCGCTTAATTCGTCCTGGAAGTTTTTTTTATCAGGAAATTTCTAAAAATATTTCAACCCCCCAGTTCTAGTAATCGAACCCACAGCATACGAAATTCAGCTCACCATAAAAAAATGCAAGGGTTCTCAAATGGAACTGTCCGTGAAATAATTGTCCATAATTTGTCCTTTCGAATAACGTGTCGTGTCGGAAAACTAAAAAAGTGTGTATCAGTCACTGGATTCCAGCAGAGGGGTGCGTAAACGTTAATTTCATTCGAACCTGTTCTTTTAGTTTTTTTGTTTGTTTTCGTTTGTTTTATTTTTTTTTAGTTTTCCTAGTTTTTTTTAATTTTCGTGTTTTTTTTTTTTTTTATTTTTTCCTCGATTCGAGCACACATAACTTTAATTTTTTGCTAAATAAGTTGCCCAAAAATAAATTCTCGTGAAGAAACGCCAAAGTGAAATCGCCAAAATTAAAAAAAAAATTGACAAAAAAAACCGTCAAAGTGTGAAATTTTGCCAAGAAAAATCGTCAAACTGTGAAATATCGCTAATTTGTGAAGTATTGCCAATATTTTTTTTTTGCCGATATTTCACGGCCGAGTGGGTTAGCGCATGGGTGTTACGCTTTGTACTGCCCACTTCGGACGTCAAATATAAATAATTTCGGTAAAAAGTTCCTATATGATTTCAATTTAAACACTATTTTAGATATGTTTGATAAGTCAGAGTTTTAATTGTCACATTACATAAGATGTATGCGCAAGAAAGAGACGCAACGTGCACGTACAAACCAAGTATCTCAATGTAAAATAAATGTGATTTGAAGTTAATGACATGTAAAACCCTAACAAACCTAAAACTGTTTAAATCGAAATGTACCTCTCTGTCAGCGAAATGGTTAATAAACTGAATATTTAGTTAGTCAAATGTGTGGGGGTCCGAACATAAAACCTTTGAGTGTGTGTTATTGTTTCCACAAATTGATCGGTACGAAAGTGTGAGGGAGCCTTTATCGAATTTTTGCATGCATTCTTATGTAAACTTATTCGATCAAGGTTCAAAATTATATTGACTGGATAATCTCGCTCGCTCTATGGATCATGTTCGGAACGGAGGGTGTTTTTTTGGTATGAAAAATGTTCGTTTGTCGAAATTTAAAGTAGTCACAAAATTTTGTATGGATGAGAAAAGCTTAAGTTATTTTTTTCAGAATTTTTGGACGTGTTTTTCCGGTCCGGAAAATTCAGCAAAGTTTGCATGGGAAAATTTTCAAAAATTTTTTGTCCATACAAACTTTGATGATTTTTCCGGACCGGAAAAACACGTCCAAAAATTCTCAAAAAAATAAC
>CM055403.1:71845665-71901665 GCA_029228625.1 Pseudolycoriella hygida
TTTCGAACCGATCCCATGAGCCAACAAAAATTCAGCTAATTAGTTCTGAAAACTAGGTTGACAAAAATTAAAGAAACTTCATATACAAATTAATGGGAGAAATAAAAATTTCGATCTTTTATCAATTTGTGCTCGGCGCTCCCACTACTTTGAATGTTGGGAACTTTACCATTAGCCAGCACAAATTGAGCACTAATTCGGGAAAGCAACTTGAGTTCGGAGAAATTTAAATTAAAGGGACTCCCCACACAAAAATGACGAAAAATGGAAAATTCAAGTCGTTTTCGGCTCCCAGAGCAGCACAAATTCTAGGACTGGTACCATTCGACAGCACAAATTCAGGCGCAAATTATAGACCCAATTTCCATGCTAGCACAAATTTGGGGGGTGTTGACGACATACACCTAAATTTTTTTGGAGAAAATTTTTTTTGGCGAAAAATTTTTTTGGAGAAAAATTTTTTTCGGCGAAAACTTATTGGAGAAATTTTTTTTTTGTGAGAAAATTTTGTCGAAGACAATTTTTTTAAAAAAAATTTTTTTTTTGAGAAAATTTTTTTTCGAAGAAAAATTTTTTCAAAAAATAGAAACTTTTTCAACAACTGAAAACTTCCAAAACGACTGATATCACAACAAAAACCTCTTAAAAGGTAGAGTGTGACGCAGTCCGTGAGTCTGCTCCCAAAATTGATGATATCGCTTGAGGTGACGCTATCGCTGATAATACGCAGAGGTTTGTTTGAATAGAACCTTGTGTTCAAGGTTTTAATTTCCTGAAAAACTATAGCTCTGTTTTCAAAACAAAATTGCGTTGTGTTAAAAAAATTGCGTCACAAATGCCGGACCCACCAGCGGAATAAATTTTCTGTACTTTCAGTTTTTGCGCTGCAAAAATTTGACTTTTGTTTGTTATTGTGTAGATTGTTTGAGGTAAAGAATAATCCCAGTAAGAGTAAAAAAAAATTCCTGTTTCAGCACCCAAGTCCAAAAATCTTTATTTTTTCATTTGATAGTATAAACTTTTTTGACTTTTTTGAGGGTGCAGAAACAGGAGACTTTTGGGGTCATTCTTTAAATTTTTACGTGTAAAAACTGAAAGTATCGAAAAATTATTCCGCTGGTGGGTCCGGCATTTATGACGCAATTAAAACTCTGCGTATTATCAGCTATGGCGTCACCTCAAGCGATATCATTAATTTTGGAAGCAGACTCACGGACTGCATCACACTCTACCTTTTAAGAGGTTTTTGTTGTGATATGCATCAAAGCGAATTTTTATGGTTGGGAAACTAGATTGTCTAATATGAAATACTGTTGCTGAGATATTTATGGAGAGACCGTTGGAAGTCCCGCTTATAGCGTGGGACCGTTGGAGGTCCCCGTGGGCACGGAATAATGCGTATTGTCGTTGTGTGGAAACCAACGCGCAGGATTTTAAATCAATCGGATTCACACGTGGATTTGATGAAATGCATGCATGCAGACTGCTCGGTAGGCAGGAGAGACAAACGCGACGTACGTTGTATAGGAATGTGCAGTAGAGAGGTGCGAATATGAAGCGGATGTACAGTAAGAATGCATTTGAGTTCAAGTTGGAGAACGCGGTGAGTATGTTAAGCAAAATGGGTGTTGGGTGTGTGGCTGCATGTAAGGTAAGTCAATGCATACGAATATAATTTATGACTGAGAATGATTCACATTTATTTAGTAGAGTCCTTTGCTCGAACGAACGACGGCAGTTATGTTAGCTATATAAGTGCAACGCATCGCAAGTAGCTGACCAGCGCTGTTCGCGGCAGGAGGTTACATAGCATTTACGTGTATGTAATCGTCTGTTGGGAACTAGGATAGACACAACGTTCACCGCCTTCAAATTTGATTAGTCGAATTTTTTGAAGTAATGTTTTTAAATTGTCTTACTGGTTCTGGGACCTAGCCCCAAGCGTGTGATGTAAAGTATGAGTCTGAGTATATAATTTCGCAGTAAAATCACCTTAAAGGACAAATTGAGGACATTTTTTTTGTGGTATTCGATCTCTGTAAGTCATCAGGAGCGCCGTTTTTGAAAAATCGCGCTCTGTATATACAAATCCCCCAGATATCTAGCTACGACAAATTCTAATTTCTACAAGGCATTGAGGACGATTGTTTTAGATGATAAAAATAAAATTTCCATTTGTTGTTTCACCCCTAAACAAGGACATTAGTTGATTCATTAGCTCTAACTGCAATTTTCCCAATTCGTAGCTCCCTTTTTGTGTTCTTGCCGACCATTCCACTAAAAGTATTGTAATTTCGATTCGAGGCAGTTTGTCAATGCGTGATATATTCACTGACTTGACGGCAAACGCTGAGAGATTTGACGCACCGGGGATGCCACCAGATTCGGCAGCACATCGTGGCATGATTGCTGGGGCAGAAAGGTTGATTAAAAGACTTCAAGAAGGGCATATCTTAGATAGAGCGTTCAACACATACCCGGAGTATACGTTGGTTCTGTGCGGACATTCTTTAGGTAAGTTTAAAGAAGTAATGCGGTTCTTTGATGACGGTTTTAAGAGAAAAATATGATGTACAGGGGCAGGTGTTGCAATCCTAGTGGGGGCCAGATTTCGCTCCAAATATTCAGATTTAAGAGTGTATGCTTATGCTACACCAGCTGGTCTCTTAAGCCGTGAAGCTGCTCGACGAACGGAATCGTTCGCATTTACGATTGGTGTTGGAGACGATTTTGTGATGCGTTTAGGAATTGAATCTATTGAAAATTTACGAACCAGTATCATTGAAACGTTACGAGGTAATAAAATAATTATTTGAAATTTGAGCAAAATCCCTGGACGCTTGAAATCACTCCATGTCTTTGTACAGCTTGCAAGTTTCCCAAATGGCGTATTATGCTAAATGGTGTTGGCTACGTATTCTTCGGGGTGCCTTCAAGAGATCTGGAGAAGACGTGGAAAGACGTAACGGATATCGAAACAAGTATCAAAGAAGGAGGCGATCCACTGTTGAGTGAACGTCATGTCCAGACTATTGCTACGTCTTCTGGGGTGAGTCTTTTTTCAAATGAGGAAACACAATTGTTTTATAAACTTAATTAAACGACAGGAAGCAACAGTTTTGTCGAAAGAAATTTCTCTGCGTAGGTTTTCAAAGACTAGACTCTTTACTGGAGGACGAATTTTACATATCATCCGGAGAAAGAAAACCGAATTGGAAAAGTATGCACTTGATTTAGCATCCAATTTCATTTCATTTTCATTTCAATTTTAGAAAATCCAACACCGGTGGTCCAACTTACGAAATGAGGTGGGCAACAGCGGAAGACTTTACCGAGCTTAAAATTATGCCGAGAATGTTATTGGATCATTTTCCAGATAACATTTTCAAAACGTTAACTACTGTTTTAGAGCAACAAAAAACAACGAGTGCGTCCATAACGTCGTTGAATAGTCTTTAAGCGAACGATTAGAAATCAATTTTAATCCAAGTGCCTGAACATTATACATTCCTTTATATTCCTTGAAAAAGGAAGCGATTGAAACGTAAGTCCTTTTTAACGCGTCGCCCTTTAACATATTTTCTGTACTTTGTCTAAAAAATACTAGTGGCTCAGTGCCACGTCCAGTTTTTAACAAAATTAACGATTAACCAAAGATGCCGTTTTTCTTGAGAAATTTACAATGCAGACTGTTTCCTTAATCTAATTTTCATTCGCACGATGAAATCACACGAAAGCAGCAGAAAACATTGGTCAGTTCGAAAGATTCTTCCATGTGTTTCTACTTCCTGCGTTCGTAACAAATTCAGCGGGTAATTTCCCGCTAATCACTTACCGGATAATTGTTTAAAGTTTCAACTTTATTCGGAGTCGATGGCTTTTGTAAGAACTTTAATGAGTTTCAACTGTTTGCATATACTGTTGTATCAAACATAGAACAAAACGTCCGGGAAATGTGGACCTGAGCGAGCGGGAAGGGGAGTAAAAAGAAAAGCGAAAGAAGAGAGACGAAAAAGAAGAAGTGGAGAGGTGAGTAGTTAGCTTGAAACTGTCCTGAGTTCAGGAAGTTGACCAGAAATCGACAATAAAATGACTACAAAAAATATCGAGAAAAGGCGATAAAATACTTTAATATAAAGTAAACTACTGGAAAAATGAATTGAAAACAGGAAATACATTGAAGTGGGAAATTGAGTATGTAAACTTATAACTCACTTGACACTGGGAAATGCTTCGAAAACAAAAAAAAATTCAAATGCTTCACTTGAAAACGGGATTTTGAATACAGGGGAAAAATAGTTACCAAATTGCCCTCGAGTTGAAAATTCTCCTTTCTCACCGAGGTGGTAAACCTTTTCCTTTTGTGTGAGAAAATTACTGTTCTATATTTTCCTCAACTAATATGTTCATTTCATGTGGAAAGAAGACAAGACAAAATAAATATTTTCTCACTGGCTGTGTCTAAATGATTTTTCTCCAGTTCACCGACAAAAATTCGCTTTTTCGTGCGTCATTTCCGCGTCGCATCAGGTCACTTTTCGAACTAGTGCGACAAAACTTTTTTAACGCACTAGTTCGATAAATTTTTTCGCTTTTACGTGATACAATTTTATAGCACTAGTGAGTAAAAGCTGTTTTTACGTACTAGTGCGAAAAAATAAATGAAATTTCGACAAAGTGGAAACACACAGGAAAACGCTCGTTTTTTGTCGTTGAATTGCAAAAAACGTTGTTTCATATACGTTACTTACGATGTGCTGCCGAGCTCGCCTTCCGCTCGTGTCGGCAATCTCACATCTAGTGCGTTAAACTACCTTCATACGTAATTTGTATCAAAAAAAGGGGAGAACGTGGGCCCTTTTTTCAATATTAGAGAGATTTTAAGTCGCGAGAAGTCTCCAAACGAAACGTCGTGATTCGGAGAAATTCAATTTTCAATTCGTGACTTTTGACGTTTCTTGTAAGAATTTCGCGTAAATGTCAAATTTTATGTGACGATTTCTCGTACAATTATCTCGTGGTATTTCGTTAGGGAGAGATATTGCTCGTTGGAGAAAATCTCAATGTCACAAAATTCCAAGAATTCGACACACGAATTTTCTCACCTCAAAGATGAACATATTATTTGTACATGCGTCCAAAAATCATACCGACTTCTAGATCGCTCGCAATAAATTCCCAATCTCCCTTCGTTGATTTCAAAAGGAATGGACAATTTTTTCGTTCCCACGCATAGTACAGGGAGTTTAGCAATGAACCAAAACAAATTCATCCAAAAATGAATTTCTCCTTGGAAAAAATGGAATTGTACTAGATTTCTTGCAGTTCATTGCTGGACTCCATACGACAGCTCGAATCTTTCTTGCCGTTTTTTCGAATCGGTCTGTCCCTAATAGAAGTATATTCTAATAATAAAAAAGAACTTCAAGGATCTGAACTACAAAATAGGAATATTTTAAAATAAATAATAAAAGCAAATTCTATCGACTGAAATTCGTAATTTTAAAGCGTATTTTCCTAGTATCTCTCCGTGTGGGTTATCGAATAAGGCTGTCCAGAAAATTAACATTCCAAAAGCTTTTTTACTTTCTCATTGTATGTACTCAATAGTTATAGACTTCAAGTGAAATTAAAATTAAATTAATAAATTTTTAGTATAAAGTTCGGTTGTGATAGCTAAAAATTTTATTCGGCGGTTTAATTGACACGTTGAGCAGTCATTGTTTGAATTTTAAAAATCCAATGGCTCGCTAAATTAAAAAAAGGGCGTTTATGCGCATCAATATATATTATCTGCTGGAATAAATTTATAGCGAATTATAGAAGTTTTGATGTGTTGTAAGTTTTATACTCGAATTGTTGTTAATAATATTTTGAATAATTATAGTAAGTTACTTTAAAAAAATATGCTTTTTACTAAAAAAACAATTGATTTGTTTATTCGGTTGCTGTTGCCGGGAGGTCGGCAAGCTAACAGTTTCGGTTGCCTTCTTGGACCTCATGGTGTGTCTAATTTCGCTCGTTAAGTGGTGCCATCTCCAGTGAGATGGTAACAGAACAAATTCGACCTGATTCTTGTTCACTGCACGATCAATACTTCGATAACAAACAAAAGTTGTGGATCCCATGGAGCTGAAATGGAACTGGGCAGGACATATTGCAAGAACGACCGATGAACGATGGACCAAGAATATAATGTCATGGAGATCACCCACAATGATACCGAAGGGCAGACCACCAGAACGATGGACCAACAGTATTAAACGAGTGGCAGGAACAAATTAGCAGCAAATGGCGATGAATCGTACGAAGTGGAAGGAGCTAGGGGAGGCTTACGTCCAGCAGTGGATATACATGGAAGAAAGAAGAAGAAGAGGATGTAAGAAACAAACTTAGCTATCGGTATTCCCCGAAGTTCATCCAGCGTACGGTAGAAGCCCCCAGCCATTTAACCGTTGAGCTTTCAAGGGCTGGACAGTGTAACAAGAAGTGCTCAACTGTATCCGGTACGTCGCTGCACTTTCTACAGTTCGGATCACTGCTGAGTCCTATCTTATTCAGATGGTATCTCAGCATTTTGTGTCCATGTAGCATTCCTACTGTCCACCTAAAGTTTCTCCTGTTAAGGCTTAGAAGATCTTTAGTAGTCTGCAAGATGCATCCTTCTTTCCCAAGCCTTTTGGTGTCTTTCGCAAGTCCGTCTTTTAATGAGTCCCATCACCAGTTCAGTGTGAATACCAAGGGCTGGTACAGGTACCTCGAAGTGCATGGATCAGGCCCGTAGCTAGGGTCGACTGCCAGGGGGGGCTCGAGCCCCCCACCGAATTGATAAAATTATATGAAATTTTGAGAAAATTCTTTTTTTTTTCGCGCATTTCACATTAATACAGTCGTATTTTTGGTATAGGGTTTTCGTTAAACAGGGTCGCCGATAGAACTTTTGTTCATTTCCCAGCTTTTTAGGACCCACAGACGACTCTGCTTCGTTTTCACAAAGTTTTGAAAAATTTAGTATTATTCATGGCGTTTCACATTTTTCCAAAATAATCTCGTTACTTATTTTCACATGAAATTATTTTATTCTTGGTTCATTTAGCTCACAAAATGTGAGTTAAATGTGCGAAGTTCCCATCCGCCTAAAAAATATACAGCAGCGGATTTTTAAAAACAAGCTACAAGTTTTGACAATAGAATTTGTCCTTCACTTCCCATATTATCCTGAAAACGTTCACACCATTTATAAGAAAATTTCCTAAATTTTTGTCGCAGGTTTTGTTAGCAGCTAGCATACAGCTTCTGTTATAACGCTGCAGGTAAAAAATTTTTTGAGCGCAATTCTTATGCGACAAAAGTAAAAAGTTTAGTTTGAGTGGGTGGTGAATGTTGTATTTAAAAATTGCGCCGCAGGCGAAAATTTTTCAAAATTGAATTGCACATTTTGGTTTTCTATGAAAGTATACAGTTCTGATTACCATTTTATAGCAAAAATTCTAACAGCTCAGTATATGTGACCGATAACACGCCACTGTCGTTAAGAGTGTCAAAAGTTTTTTCTTGCAATGTAGAACCGAAAATCTATTTCAATAACGAAATGGAAACATTGAAGTGAGATTGGAAAAGAAAAGAATGATTGCGACGCAGGCGAAAATTTCAAGCTGAGCCCCCTTGCCCCCCCCCCCCCAGATACGGGCCTGACATGGATCAAAGAAGACCGCCAGTTGATCTAAGAGAGTAGGTGCGAAACCACAGCCCCTCCCCGACGTAATGATGTGAGGCGGTTCCGGAAGAAGAGAGCATGGAGGGTAAGGAAGGGGGTTTCAGTTGGTAGGTCATTGAAAAATGGAATCCAACACTACCTTAGTCTAATAGGACCGGGTGTCTATGAAGATTTCCTCACCCTTATAAAAAAAGGACCCTCGAAGGTAGTTTCGCCAACTAGCCTTGCCAGCTCGTCGGCTGTCTCGTTGCCAGGAATACATGGGTGTCCCGGAACCCATACCAGGGATACTTTATTATTCCCTGATAGGGCATCCACTGCCACACGGCTCTCCAGTATCGATTTAGCCGCGAACTTATAAGACGAAGACGCCCTTATCAGTGACTCACTATCTGAGCAAATGACAATTTGTTTAAATTACAATCTGATTTTCCGTCAGGGTCTCACAACTTCTCCCGACCGCTAAGGCCTCCGTTTGAAGCACTATCGGGTATTTTCCAAGAGATATTGAGATTTTAAGGTTCAAGTCTTCGCAAAAAAATACTCGCTCCCGTTTCTTCCGCACATACTGATCTTCAAACACCTAAGCTTCACCCTCTACCCTCTACACAATTCTCGCTCTTTCGTCGAACGACGAGTTTTAATAACATTTCCTATAGTCTTACAGATAAATCAAAATCATCAACAAGGACACCGCGTGAAAGACCTCCTCCTCTAGTTGTTTTTTTTATAAGGGTGAGGAAATCTTCATAGACACCCGGTCCTGCTGGACCAAAGTAATGTTGGATCTGTTGGATTCCATTCTTCAATGACCTACCAACTAAAACCCCCTTCCTTCTTACTCTCTCTCTGCTCTCTCTACTCTGCTCTCTTCTCCCCGGAACCGCCTCACAGCATTACATCGGGAATCCTCTTCTAGATGTAAATGTTTCGAAGAGAGCTCATGCCTCACCAGAAAAGTGCTATGGGAATGTATCTTACCACCCTTACCACTAAAGTACTATGGAGGTATGCCTCACAAAAAAGCGCTATGGAGGTCAGCGGCTCCAGCAGTCAAACAGACACGCGGCTTCGTTGCGCGACATTGGTTTTTTAAAACGCAGCTCCTGCTCCTCCTCGAGTATGGGTTACACACATCGTCTCTGTTCCTACTCCGCACCCTAATTGTCTAAAAGCAAACGAAAAGCAAAACCGCAAAAATTATGAAATAAATGAGTTAAACGCAGATACTATCAACCCAGTTGGATCAGGCATGACCACAAAATCAAGAGGAAATTTGGGATGTGAACAACTACAATATTATGAGCAAAAATAAAATTTCAAATTGAAATGCGCTAAATTGTACGGCATCTCAATGCTGATTTCATTATTTAATTTGTGAATGTTGGCGAACCTAGTTTTACGTATACGTAAAAATCCGTATGTGCCAAGTGCCAAACAAACAAAACTTACTTCATTCAGTTTCTATTAAACGTCGCGGCGGACAGCATTTCTAGTATTTTATTATTTTTAATGCTCAGTGATTTTTGTGTTTTCCTTGTGTAAATGTGTCAAACAAATATTTAAAATGTTGATTATTTGTGCATTGTTAGTTAGCACATTATGTCTGACAGTTACTGATGCAGGTGAGATGAAAATTCAATAAACTTTCGATCAAAGACAGTGAATCAATTTATCGTTGTGTACATTACATACCTTGCAACGCCCTAACGATCTGTTATTGCTGTCACTAAACTACTTGTTTTGTTGCAAAATTGTAGCAATATGTTGGAATGAAACTATTGTATTTGGTAGTAAATGTTAAATGTCTTCTTTAACTCAATGTTTTTGACCGAAGATTGTTGATCAAATCGTTGGGCGTGTTCTGGTGAGCGATCAGTGAAATTCTTTTGCATTACTATCGTTATCCATCAGATGAATGGTACCTATGTATAAGTGTTAAGTGTGTAAACGACGATCAAATGAATCATTTCAATTTTGAGTAGGGAACAATTTCTTGTTTTGAATGATGACGTAACAGTTTAAATAGAGGATAAGAATACGAGTGTTATTATCATGAGCGAAACATGTTGATGGTTTAATGAGATTTTTCGATTATTTATTCTGAGATACTTATTCAATATTTATTCAATGTTTGCTCAACCACAAGCCATTCATTCAAAATATTACGACAAATTGATTTCACGTTGTCTTGAAGGAAAATTCTATTCTTTTTCTTATTGACGTGATTTACTCACAAGAATCCTATTTTTTGCATTCTAAACCGGCACTTTTGTTTTGTCGGTGTATTGATTTTGCCGCATGGTGTTCGTCAAAATATAAACAAATTTCATCACACCGGGTCTCTTCTTCAGGATATAATTTCAATAACTTATTTTAATTTTTTATGGTTTCCATTAATGTTCTTTTCGTCGAATGTGTTGAAATGTGATAGTGATTTGTTTACCAAAGGAACAAAATAGAAAAGTCTATAGAGAAAAAGTTTGCGGGTGGAGGCGGAATTTATAAATTATTTCAATATTAATGCAATTCTTATCCAATCGTTATCCCCGTTTTATCTTTGCTTTTACACTATTTCTTCATGTCGTTAGTGATCACTGGTATTACGACTGCATTGAAGTGAACCAACATTTTCATAAGAACCATACTGAATGCTCTGACTGGAACCAGAAGAATGTCATCATCATCATCATCATCATCATCAAACTTTATAGACCGTTTATACCTTCCGGTGTGGGGTCTTTAAGCCGCAACCCGGAGGTCATTGACCACCCCCCCTCCATACCCTTCTATCCTCTACCAAGGAGATGGTTTGCTCGCCCAGTGAAAGCCCCCTAACTTCTAAATCTGATTTAATTGAGTCTATGAACCTTCTCCTTGGCCTACCCCTAGGACGTACACCCGGGACCTGTGCATTCAATATCCTCTTTGGGAGCCTACTATTACCCATCCTTGAACGTGCCCGTACCATCTCAGACGACTAACCCTTGCCGCCTCCTCCACTGACCTAACCCCTAAATTTTCTCTGATGTCGTCGTTCCTGATATGATTGTCCCACTGTTCCCTCCGATTCACTTTTGCTATGCTCCTAAGAACCCTCATATCTGAATCCTCCAAGTCATGCACAAGGTATCCGCAGTCCACCCAACTTTCACTACCATATAAAATTGTTGGCCTGAAGATTGATCTGTGAATAGCTAACTTTGTGCCACTACTTAATTCCTTCCTGTTAAACACATGAGACCTCAACTGACTGGCCACCGCATTTCCCATTCTCCTCCTTTCCTCAACTTCCCTAACTAACTTGCCATCCTCTGAAAACATGGCCCCTAAATATTTAAACTCAGAAACCTGTTCCAACTGCTCCCCATTTAAACTGCACACTACGTCTTTCCTAAATTTGCCAACATGCATAACCTTTGTTTTGCCGACGCTTATCTTCATCCCGTACTCCTCACATGCTACATTCAGGCAGTCAATCCCCCTCTGCAAATCATCGGCATTATCTGCTAATAGGGTTAAATCATCCGCATAGGCCAGGATTTTCATAATTACATCCCCAATTTCCACATTCCCCTGCAAATTGGCCTGCTTGATGATTTTGTCCATGAAAATTATGAACAGAAGAGGAGAGAGACAACAACCCTGCCGAACGCCCTCATTAACCTCGAAAGCCTCACTAATTTCACCATCTATCCTTACCGCAGCCTTGCTCCCTGAGTAGATGCTTTTAATGGCGCCCAATAAACCTCCATTAATCCCGTATTCGCTAAGCACCTCGAACAGCTTTTGCCTCGGTACCCGATCAAATGCCTTTTCCAAGTCGATGATGCATAAGTACAGATCAATATTCCTCTCAAAGAGCTTTTCTATAGCCTGCCTAAGACAAAAGATCTGATCCTGACACCCTCTCAGAGGTCTGAAACCACTCTGAGCCTCGTCCAGAACCTCTTCCACTATAACCCTAACCCGATCTACTAGCACACTAGCATAAACCTTTCCGACCACGCTCAAAAGTGAAATCCCTCTGTAGTTGCTACAAACTTTACGGTTGCCCTTCTTAAAGATCGGAGCAATAACACCGAAGCTCCAGTCAGCGGGTACTACTGAGGACTTCATGGCTAAATTAAAATCCTACAAAGCCATTGGATCCCACCAGACCCGCTATTCTTAATAAATTCTGTCCTAATTTCGTCTACACCTGCGGATTTTCCTGCCTTCAGCCTGCTGACCTTTCGTGTCACCTCCTCTAATGTAATTTCTTCCTCACCCTCCGAGTTAGCAAACTGATTTCTGTCAGGTGCCACTACCGGATTGACAGATGCAAATAGATCCTGAAAGTAATCACGCCAGGTTTCCAGTACTTCTCCCTTATCCGTAATTAACTGGCCATCTTTACCCAAAATGCTACCGCAGCCCTCCTTTTCACCACCACGCCTAATATCCTTAATCGTCGACCAGAATTTTTACCCTTTCCTTGACCTGCTTCTTCCAATTCTTCTCCGAACCTCTTCCACGCGAGGTCCTTTGCTTCTTTAACTAGAGCCTTAACCGCCTGACTACAAGCCCTGTAAGCTCCTTTCTTCTCATCCGTTTTATCCTGTAACCAAACCAAATAAAGCTTCCTTTTCTCCAACACAGCCTTTTTGATATCGGCGTTCCACCAACCCGTCCTTTTGTCCCTACCTCCGCTAGAGACACTACCCAGACATTCCTCAGCTGCACTCAAAACAAATTCCTTAAAATTTGCCCACTCAGCCTCGATGTCCCCGCAGTCCGAAGGAAGCCCCTCAAAACCTTCTGTGAACTTTGCCATGAAACGAGCCCTAACTTCCTCCTCCTTGAACTTTCCTACGCGAAATCTGCGAACTACCTTTTTCTTCCTTTTAGCCTGACAGAGTTTACCAACCGACAGATGTGCACCCAAAAGATAGTGGTCCGAGCCGAAGGTGAAACCCCTGAAAACACGCGTGTCACATATTTCCTGCCTCTTGTCCTGTTCTATAATTACGTAATCAATTATTGACTTATGACCCCAACTTTCATTGACGTAAGTGTACCAGAAGAATGTCAGAAAAAAATTATACCCAGAGTTTCTATTGTCATGCCAGTTCTTTCTTCGTTTTATTTATTTCAGAAGTAAATTAAGTAAACAAATAAATAAAAGTATTACTCTAGTTTGAAAAAGCTTACGTTGCTTGTAAATGTTGATTAACAAAATCATTAAAATTGTGAAATGCCGAGCTCGCCAAATTCTAAAAAATCAAATGCTTTCAGCTATCTTTTCCTTAACATTCATTAACATTTTTACATCTAGATGTTGTACATAGATAAAAATTTTGTAACAACAGACAATGTTGTACTTTTGTTGACTTAGTCAGTTTTTACATCAACATACAAACAATTTGATTCGGACACTCAGTGCGTTCTCAGACACTCGGTGCGATGTCAGACACTCGATGCGTTGTCAGACACTCGGTGAGTTGTCAGACACTCGATGCGTTGTCAGACACTCGGTGCGTTTTCAGACACTCGGTGCGTTGTCAGACACTCGGTGCGTTGTCAGACACTCGGTGCGTTCTCAGACACTCGGTGCGTTGTCAGACACTCGGTGCGTTGTCAGACACTCGGTGCGTTCTCAGACACTCGGTGCGTTCTCAGACACTTGTTTCTAAAACAACTCCATCTCATTACTTTACTTTTTCGGTGCTACAGCCACTTGTGGGCCTAGGCCTGCTCCATTCCAACTCTGCCTGTCGTTTGCCGCGTATTGCCAATTTCTTATTCCGAGCCTCCGAAGATCTTGTTCGACGCCATCAATCCATCTAGTTTTTGGACGAACAACTCCTATTCGCTCTTCTGGATCGCTAGGCAACAATTTTGAGGGGGCTCTGTTTTCATCCATACATGCTAAATGCTTCGCCCACCTCAACCTTTGGACTTTCACCACCGCCACTATATCCGGAAAAGTTATATCGCCGTAGCCACCTCTCACCCCCGCGCATCGCTCCAAATATGGTGCGAAGTACCTTGCGTTCGTACGTTAGGAGCAGCTGTTCAACTGTTCATCACTTTTCTTCATCGTCCAAGATTCGCATCCGTAGATCAGTACTGAACGAATAAGCGTTTTGTAAATATACCACTTCGTTTTCCTTGATATTAACTATGATCGTAAATGTTTAATTCGACCTAAATAGCATCTGCTTGCCGCCATGATACGTCTGTGAATTTCAGGTGTGTTGTCACCATCTGACCGTATCAGCGCTCCAAGATAGATCCACTACCTCGAAGTTGAACCCTCCAATGCGTATTTTGTCTCCCTGTTGATTAGCTACCGCATTCGGCTCGGTCTTCATGTACTTGGTTTTAGATTCATTTATCATCCAACCCATTCTATCGGCTTGAATTTTCAAATTAGTGAAAGTGTCAATTGCTGCTGCATGTGTACGACTAGCGAGATCCAAGCCATCTGCAAAGCCCAGAATTTGTGGCTTTCCTACAAAATCCGGAGGCACAAAATCCAGAGGCGTTAAAATCCGGATAAAAAATCCGGAGGCTACAAAATCCGGAGGCGTAAAATCCGGAGACGTCAAAATCCGGAGGCTTCAAAATCAAGAGGCGTCAAAATCCGGTAGCGTCAAAATCCAGAGGCATCAAAATGCTGATGATGTTGTTGCGTCTGGATTTTGTAGCCTCCGGATTTTGACGCCTCCGGATTTTGTAGCATCCGGATTTTTCGTCCGGATTTTTACGCCTCTGGATTTTGGATGCAACTCGATACAAAGTACAGTATTAGGCACACGATGCGTATTATGACATTCGACCTGTGGGTCATATTACACATCTAGTGCCTACAAAGTCCTTGCACTCGGTTGCATACATGAATAATTACATATTTAACCGAGTGAAAGGACTGATTTTCTAGCTGAAAAAAGTATCGATTTTCGTAGCAAAAAATAGTACAAAAAAGTTCAGTTTTCGCAACGCCAGAATGCAACATTGACAAACGAGGTGGGAACGTCTTTAGTTTGCGTTAGGAACCACAAATGTTCGTTCTGGAGACGAAAATAAGAAAATAAGTTCGGTGTGTCACTAATTTATTATAATTGAAAGAAGTGTTTACGAATTACAGCAACATTTTGTTTGTATCTATTTGGATTTATGACATACCGAATTTGAATCTAAGTTAAGAAGTGTCGAGAGGTGTACTTTCAAAGAAGTATTTCTTAAAGGAATTTTTTGTTATGAAAACACATTTGTAGAGAATCGTCTACGCAACATTAAAGACTTCTTACGCAAATAGCTTGTCGAACATAATGAAATATGAGCGGTAAACATTAATGAGATTACGTAAATATATAAATCCAGCAAGAAATCCAGAAAATGAAAAGTGATATTAAGAAAATATATTTCTTTTTATTTTCGTTAATTCACATAACTTTTCTTTAGATGGGATTTCTAAATCAGTTGATTTTCCATTCTATTCAGTCTATTCTACAGTTTGTTGAAATAAAGATTTTTATTTATATAAAAGAACCGTCTTTGTCAATTATAAAGGCTGACGTATACTTTCACCACCGTTTTCAAAAGAAATTGAATACACTGTGAGTTGCCAGACCAACAAATTGACAACGTTGACGACCGACTTTGAAACAAATTCTGTTCTTACAAGACTTTTTCCAACTGACACTGGCAAATACTCTTCAAACAAAAAATAGTCGTTCGATTGGTTTGGACCAATTTTTCTAATTGCAGAGTCACTAAGAAAATAGTCAATATGTAGTGACCGCAACTGCGTCACTCCAACAACAAATATTGTTCGTACATTTATCCGTAGATAATATCATATTGAACAAACGACGATCATTCTATCGTCGACTAGTAATGTAACAACATCATTTACAATAAACATAATAAAATACAAACGTGACTTTTATACTTCTACATTGGTGACCCCGACGTGACCGCAACTGCGTCACTCCAAATACATTGGAAACGTTCGACGAACGAAATATCTGATAAATATACACAGATTGACAAGTTCGGCGCTTTAGTAATGTTTTTATACGTCACCGCCACGAAGGAATTAAATAGCGACAAAATCTTCCGGATTTTGGGTCTAGACTATCCGGACGGGGGTAAACGACTCTCAAAAATCGTGTGCCAGGATTTTTTAAAACCAAAGATTTTCGTGATTTTTTACAGATTTTCTTTAAATATTACGTCACATTTAGCTTATTTGACTAATAATTGCAATTTTATTTGAAAAATTAGCGAAATTAGAGATTTTTTAAAAAAAATCTTGGCGATTTTCTAAAGATTTTTAATGATTTGTGCCATGATTTTCTGGAGTCGTTTACCACTAGAATCCGGATGGACAAAACCCGGACGGACATAATCCGGACATACAAAATCTAGACGATGACAATCTGCGAACGACTGCAAAATCGGGACAATGTCCGGATAATGGCAAAATCAGATGGGATGAGATCAGGAAGGAATCATGATGAATTCAGATCGATTAAAGTGGTTGAGAAATGTGTGAGCTATTAGACTCCCTGCAGGCTGTCTTACGAACATTGACCCTTCTATGGGCTCTGCCCCTTAAACACCACCCTTGCGGGTGCTACCGTCCCTCGACCCCAGTTTTTGGGGGGCTTTTATGTTCAGGCATGTGACGCAATTTCATGTTATTAAAAGTAAGTGCTAATATTTCTTCAGCTTAAATGAGTTTGCCTCAGCCAACATAACAATGATATATTTGATTGAAACTGAATTTTCTTCTAACATATCAGACATATCAGTCTCCGTCTGAATTTTGTCCGTTCCGATTTTGTCATCATCCGGATTACGTCTGTCCCGTCTATCCTGATTTCTCCATCGTCCGTATTTCGGCATTCGGATTCTGTACCATCACCCCGGATTTTGTATTGTAGTAAGAGTTGCGGAACAGCAGATCTAGGATCAGTGTAGGGTTTTTCAGTTTAATAGAGAGGACGAGTCAAATCAGACGTTTAACCAATTTCCAATTACTCTTGGAGAAATTGCTAATTACCAAGGCATTTGCTTCCAATTTGCCGAAATTTTTATCTGGTTCACCGACTTTTCATTAAAATATTTGATAAATCTATATCCTATTAGATCACCCTGCAATTGAGGGAAATAGAGCCTGCCTTACCACTACCTTCCGTTTACTCATCTGTATCTGTTTTGTATGTACTCTAGACACGTTTCAAGAGTCTAAATTTACCTAATCATTGGTTTCACGTTGCATAAGAAGATACTTAAAATGACTCCAAACAACGGAACTCTTCGAATTTGCGACTAACGATGGGTTAGTAATATTACTTAATAAATAACTCTCGAAATGTCCTTTGATGCCTTGAAGGTCATTCATAGATTGCCGTACAGGTATCCTACTGCGCTCCTCTGGTCGGATCATTACCCGGATTTGTTATCGGTCAGTAAGATGTATAAAAACGCGGTCTGTAAATTTGTCTTTGATTCGTTAAGGGGCCTATGTCACCATACAGTGAGCTTCCGCAAGCCTACGCACAGCTATCCCACTAGAGCATCACAGTTTTTGTTTGTTCCTTACTCTAGGCCACGTGTTGGTTCAACCAGGGTTAGTGTTGCTGGATCGAGATTATTTAACTCATTGCCGCAAGATATCCGAATGTCGCGCACTCAGACTAAATTTTATCATTCATTAAAATTGCATTTGATAGGGAATTGATACAACCTGTAAAGTATTGTTCCTTGTAAAAATTATTGATACTACTAACTACTTATCTGAATGGTTGATCCAGGGGGGGGGTCATCTTCATTCATAATGAATGAAGATGACCCCTTTCTGGATTCAACAGTTCAACTGTGATTGAGGAGCTCTTCTTGTACTACAGTGCTATAATTACACGATCCCTGAGTCTCCCAGCTGAATTGAGCTGATCATTGATAGTCACAATTTTTAACAAAAATATGTTTTTCTTTTTTATTGATGATATTTTCTAGATTTTTTGAATGATTTTGCTATATGATTTTATGTTATTTAACAAATTGATATTTTGTGTCCCTTCAAAATGGTTACATAATGGGACTTAAATGATGTTACTTTTATATTACTTGAATATATTATTTGAATTGAATTGAATTGAATTGAATTGTAGCGATATATTTGGATTATTTTGTTGACTTTATTTCGAACTTCATTTAAACTATGTAGTAAGTAGAAAATCAAGTAAAAATGTTTTTTTTTTCAACCGCTTTCGGTTTTCAACTAACCGACCAACGATACCGGTTTTGCATTCTCTACTCACCTCTTAGGCTGAAGTTGCATTCATACAGCGGACTGATTGATTTATATTTTAAGGCTCAATGACAAACATATGCAAAGGCCCGTACGTAAAGCCTTAACGTACGAAAAGCCTCGATGTACCAAACTCTTACTATTATCATAAATATAATGCGCATCAGAATGCATAGTCAAGTTCTATTAGAACTATCAGAATTTAAACGACTCTCATAAATTACCCAAAGTAATGTCGAAGGCGCTCCCGAAGTACATTTTCTGAACTCTGACACCAATCACGCGTTGTATAATTAAGTTCTCTACAGGTTCGTCCCATAAAGTAGCTTTCTAACTGCCTTAATTCTAGAGATATCTGAGAAAAAGTCTCACCTACCCCCAAAGTTGGAGCCCTGAATTTGTAGTAAACGAAAAGGACCTTCGTACGTCGTACGGGTCCAATAATTTGCGCCCAAGTCCATTTTGTTGGGTTATGAGTGTGTATGTTTATTGGTGAGTTGGTTCTATTGGTGTGGTGATGTGATGTTGATCTGTTTTGTTTTGTGATGGTGATAACGTGCATGGTAGCGTTTTGTGACAGCAGACACTAACATGAAAGTGTAAAACCTGCTATAACCTTTTCATGTTCTCACTTCTCATTCCTCGATGATACGTGTCATATAGGGTGGATGGGGATATACAAACTTTCTCATAAAAAACTCGGTGGAATATTGTGGAAGAAGAACAAAATTCGAAATGTAATATTTTTCTAAAATTATTCTTTTACTTTTTAGTTTCAGATTATTATGAAAGCACATATTATTCACAGTATGAATGCAACGTACCCTTACTTGACAGAGCCGTTATAAGCGCAACGTCGTCTTTGCGAGAACGTGGTCCAGAAAATGCACGTCTCAATGGTAAGTCAATGATTTCTACAAATTGCATATCAGTGTTTGGAACTTATTTATTATTTAGCAGTTGATGCATTTGTGTTTTTATGAGTTGTAAATGATAGCCGGATATTAATGGTATCTGAACAAGCAGAAAGCTTTAGATTATTCTCTATTATACTCCATGTAAGAAAATGATTCTACTTATTCTCTGAAATTGAAGTGAAACTTTAAGCGAAATACAAATTATGTCTACGTTATGTGTCGGTAATTGAACAGATTTTCCTTTACATGGAATTGGATTACCGTCTATTGTTAACGGCCGAGTTGCGCCTTAGGGTTGCCAACAAGAAAATTCAATGCCTCACGGTGGTCCATATCCGAAAATTAAGGAAATGCGAAACTGTTCGAAAAACAATAAAATATATGGGAGTCTGCTTACTTTTGTAGACTATGTTCGCTTTTGGAAAAGAATGCATGGGAAAATCAACATTTTCGTGAAAATAAGTGGGTGGGTGGAGGCACAGATTTTGATGAGGCAATCTGCAAGTATTTAATAACGTTTCGGCAAAAGGAGAATGCGGAGAACGTTTTTTAACCACTGTATGTCTTGAAGAAACTAATTTCCCAAATTTTCCTAAAAACAATTTTCTGAGGAAACTAAGCCCACAAAATTCATTTGTTCATCAAATTTAACGGAAGAAGTGCCGTTTGATAGGTAAGGGGCCATTTACAAAGAGGAGGTTCGAAAAAGGAGTGCTACATAGGGGTCGTCACATAGTACGTCACACTCAGAGGGGGAGGGGTCACACTCAGAGGGGATAAAATTACTGAGTTATTTTGAACGAGTTATTTACAAGAATCCCATAATTACTAAAATGACCCTCGCCGAACGGCTTCTGGACATTTATTTCCCCCACCTGGGGAGCCGAAAATGTAACGTCATATTATAGGGGGTGTAAGTCAAACGTGATGCAACGTGACATGGGGGAGGGTGGGGAGTCAAAAAATCGAGAAAAACGTATGACTTAATATGTGTACGACCCCATACTAATGTATGAAAATTTTCCTCCCGGGGGGGGGGGGGGTCAAACTGCGTGCCTCCTATAAAAATATGTTTTTTACATAACATGCGATACGATGGCGCTTCGAGCGTTTCAAATATGAAAAATTACGGAAAAATCACAGTTTTCAATCTTCACTCAAAAAATAATTTTTTTGGTGTTTTCGACTCATACAATTTTTTGAGTGGGGTAACGATACCAATATGAAGCGTTGCATTTTCTTGTTGGCAACCCTATCGCGCCTACTCTGTGGACGCCCTGATTCGATGGTCACTGTGTCTTTGTCTTCTATTAAGTCGTTGAACTTTTCCGTCATTATCCCCCGTATCTAACCGAAAAATTTTCACCGCTCATCGAAAACCCTGTTTTCGATCACTTCTCCACCCATATCTTCGGGAGTTTTCTACCTGGTGTTCGGTATGCTAAATTTCTCGAAGTGTTGAAAAGAAAGCACAGAGGAAGGGCTGAGTTCTACTGAGGAGTAAAACTTTTAGAAAGTGCGAAAAAAGTAATTATCCAAAAGTAATTTTCCTTTCATAGAAGAACTATGTTTGTGCATGGTGCATGGACGTATGAATATTTTGCCTTCTACCCTCCTACCACTAGAAATTGCCGAAAAATTCATTTTTTAACATTTCATTTGTTGTTTTCCGCGACAAACTCACCGCGAAAACTCTCATCGGCATCTTCAATGAACCTTTCGTTGATAGCATCTGGAGGTAACTCACTTCGTTTATTAACTATTCGTTAAGCTCTAAATCTAAATCAAAGACTTTTGAAAGGAAATCAAAATTTGTTCAGATGTAGACATTATGTAAACATCACCCAAGCGATGATTATTTAAAAATAACGACCTAAAGTAATTGGAAAAGAGTTTGCTGTAACAACTTCTGTAATAACACCAGCAAAATTGTTCACTCGGATTTCTTCAATAAAACATTTCATTTCCACGATAATTGACTTATACTTAAAAATTTTATTGAAAATATTTTTAGAATTCTAAATGTTTGTTTGTAGCAAAATTTGTCGTCAGACGGAATTTGAAGAAAGTAAACAATTCGTATTGTACATTTGTTAAACTTCCTCGGTACAGAAAAAGACGGGATTTTCTTGCCTAATTTCTAAAAATAAGTCATTGTTTTGTTGCGTGTTTCCAACTTGTTTTTATCAACAGAAGAAAAATTGACTTTTTGTTGTTTCAAAAAAAGAAAATATTTGTTAATTGAAATTATCTACAATCTTTTCCCCTATCTATGTTGTGTTTTCATTAGAAAAGTGCATTAAAACATTCACCAATTATTACAGCTACATCATAACACAACATCGTATAATAAATCATCCACCGAATTGAGGCAATGTGTCTCAAATGTCAATATTTCCGACTCAATCCAATCAAACGGAATGGGTGCTGTTATTCGCTTTTCTTAGCTAAATATGTATTTCCAAACTAATGGAAACAAAGATTGATATCAAATTTATTTAACCATCAAATTTGGTATGAGATATCGTGTTGAGGCAATATAAACCTACAGCGTGAGCTGATCCTCATATCGACCAAATAAATTACAAAATATTTTAGGGTAGTCAACTTAAAGCGAATCTATTTACCGCTGTGTGTGTATTTGGCACAATCAACATTTTGCATTTGCTTTCGCGACTATTAAATCAGTCACTGAGGCGTAGAATGTAAACAATTTTCGTGGAAATTTAATTATTTTAATGAAAATAACAAATTGAGTTCCAAGTTTTTAAATGTGGCATACATGTTGCGATAGGTGATTTAAATAAACTACGGGCCAAAGATCTACCACACACTGCCGCACAATCACCAAAGTCATTATTTCAGCAAAAATATAGCGATTGTTATTTTGATGACATCTCCTTTTATAAAATTCTGTAGTTTATGGAAAAAGGATGTTACTTTTTATCAATTCTAGCGTTAACGTCGCTAGTAAAATCGGTGAGCAAATACAGTCCTTCCCCCACTCACTCCGTTCTGCCTCTTTTGGCTCTATTCTTTTCCTTTAAGTAAATTGAACAGGCGCGTGGAATAATCCCACAGTGTATTATCTTCCAGGAAAATAATATCGGCCGGTGGAATATACTATCTTCCAGCGTAATGATAATATGTTCCAGTGGAGAATATTATCTTCCAGTGTGATGATAATATCGTCCAGCGGATGGTAATATTTTCCAATGGATGGTATTATCTTCCGATGGAATGATAAAATCATCCGCTAGCATTATAACATCTTTCATCAAACGATAATATCATCCATCGAACGGTAATATCATCCACCGGACGATAATATCATCCCTCGAACGATAATATCATCCATCGAACGATAATATCATCCACTGGACGAAAATATCATCCATCGGACGATAATATCATCCACCAGACGATTTAGATTTATCAGTTTGGGACGATCACATACGTGATCTTGAAACACAGATCTGTCGATTCTTTGTTTCCTTCCCCGTCATCATTTAAATCATGGCAACCTTCCTGTCGCCGTTAGGAATCTTTCCAGGGTGACTTCTCGTTGGGTTTCGGAAAAAAGCGCTTCGGGTGAGCGCCCCCTTCATACGCCTTCCAGCATTCCGCGTGTTTCCGTTCCACCCAGTTCTGTAGCGCTTTAATGCAAAGTGATTGGGGTACCGGCAAGCGTGGTTCAAGTCCACTTGTCGGATTTGTAGAGCCAGCTTTTGCTAGCTCCTCTGCTCTCTCATTCCCTTCCACGTCCAAGTCTCCAGGCACCCAGACCAGACTAATCTGGTTGTTCAGACCCATTAGGTTCAGGTAATCTTTACACTCTTTCACAAGCCTGGAAGTCGTGATTGGTGACACAAGTGTCCTAATCGCTTCCTTATTGTCGAAACATATAAGGAATTCTTTCCCGCGCGTTCCAGTAGGTAGTTTTTCATGAGCCCCCATTAGCGCTCCAAAGATTTCTGCCTGTGGAACGTTAGCAAATCCACCCAAATGGAAAGATTTGCCCTCTCCGGTCTCTGGAGCGTACACTCCGGCTCCAGCTCCTTTTAAAGTCTTAGATCCATCAGTGAATCTGACTATACCACTTCTGGGCAGATAAGTAGGCCAGCCCTCCAGCCAGTCTTCCTTGGCCGGATACTTGGCGTTAAATCGCCTCGTGAAGTCTTTTACCGGTTTCATCCTATCCCTATCCTAACCTATCCCCCCATTTTGCTATGTCCTGTTCGGAAATTCGGTGTACACAAGCCGTTTTGCGCCAACCTGTCAGCCGTGGCAAAAGCCCTAGCTTGGACTATCAGGTCAACAGGTGGCAAATTCAGCAGTGTCTCCATTGCTGCAGTGGCTGTGGTTTTCATTGCTCCAGTGATGCAAATGAGCCTTCGAATTTCACTCAAGTCTTTCCTCGCCCTCTCGACGTTGAGCCTTGGCCACCACACAACCGAGCCGTGGCACATCATGGGCCTTACAACAGCCTCATACAACCACAGAATATCTTTTGACGGCAGACCCCAATTTCTCCCAAAGGAGTTTTTGCAGGTCCAAAAAACCGTTAGAGCCTTCTGTGTCTTGTCTGCGACATGAGCAATCCAATTGAGTTTGCTGTGCAGTATAACCCCAAGGTATTTGACTTGGGTTGAGAGTACCAGGTCCACGTTGAAAAGTCTTATTTAACTCACAAGACTTGATCCTGTTGGTCTTCTACTGAATAAAACTAGACCTGTCTTATTTGGGTTCACCTTCAGACCTTTTCTCATAGCACCAGTTTTCTACTATTTTCACTGCAACTCTAAGACGATCTCCTAGCGTGCTTTCAAACATTCCCCTAACTAGAATCGTCAGATCGTCTGAATAGCCCTGCGCGTAGATCCCCTCTTCATTCAGTTTCCCTATAAGGGAATCTACCACCATACACCAGAATTTGGGTGAGAGAATTCCACCCTGTGGACATCCCTTTGCTACCCAGACACACACGTCGGCTTCGACCGTCCTATCTCTGAACTTATCCATCTCACAACCACTCTTCCTACTCCTCTTTCGACCAAAGCTCGGCGGATGACATCAAAATTCGTTTTGTCGAAGGCTCCTTTGATGTCCATGAAACATCCGAGAGCCACCTCTCCAAAAGAAAATGTTTTCTCTACCCTCGCCACCAGCTTATGCAGAGTCTGTAAGTTTGCCTGCCTGTTAGGCGTGCTGGTTGATTTGCAGTGGGAAGTTCGCTAAAATTTCATCCCTGATGTAAAAATCTATCATCCTTTCTAGCACCTTCAGAATGAAAGATGTTAGGCTGATCGGTCTGAAATCTTTAGCTGTGGAGTGCGATGGTTTTCCCACTTTCGGAATAAATGTTACCTTCACCTTTTCCCATTTGGTCGGAATGTGACCAAGAGCCAAGGAGCTACGTAATACTTCGCACAGCGGCTTCAACAGAATTTCTCCACTTTCCTTAAGCAGAGCAGGAAAAATTCCGTCATCTCCAGCTGATTGATACGGCTTAAATTTACCTATGGCCCATCTTAGCCTTTCCATAGTGACGATTCGCTTTGCCAATGTCCAGTCCTCCTCCGACGGGAGGAAGATATCTGGTGATCTGGGTTTAGCTTTTTCATCTCTACAGCCAGGAAAGTGGGTTTCCAGCAGATGTTTAGCCGTGCCTTCTCCACTCTCCGTAAAGCTTCCGTTAGGCCTCAGCAAAGAGCTCGGCAGCAGCCTAGAATTTTTTTCGAGAATTCTGTGGATTCTGGCGTAGTCAGGAACATGCGCCATTTCCGCACAGAATCTTTTCCACGCCTCTTTATCCCTCCAACGAACTGCTTTCCTGAAAGCCTTTTGAGCCGCTTTATAAGTGTCCCAGTCAGTACTTAATTCTGTTCTCATGACCTTATTCCACGCTCGTCGAGCGGAAAGCCTGAGCTTCTCGATTTCCGCGCTCCAGAGCTTACCACTTTTCTTGCGAAGAGCCTTTTGCTCTGGGCACGAGTTCTCATAGGCAGTCGTCAGCAACCACGTGATACTATTCACTGCCTCGTTCAGTTCCGCCGATGATTTCGGCATCACTTCTCCCAGCTTATGTTCAACGTGTAGCTTCACCGGACGATAATATCATCCATCGGACGATAATATCATCCCCCGGACGATACTCTCATCCATTGGACGATAATATAGCCCGTTAATTAGTTTTCATTAAATTTTGTAAAAGGGAAAATTCCTAGTTTTAATATCCACCTAGGTCTTAGTGCCATTTTGTAAAAGGAAAAATTCCCAGGTTTTGTAATTCACGTAGGTTTTCATGACATTTTGTAAGGGAAAATTCCTTAATTTTAGTTACATTCGAAAACAAATTTTCACAAAAATGAATCGCACAAATTCACACCTAATTTTCTCTTGACGGTCAGTGGATGATATTATCGTCCAGCGGATGATATTATCGTCCAGCGGTTAATATTATCGTTTAGCGGGTAATATTATCGTCCAGCGATTGATTTTATCGTCCAGTGGATAATATTAGCTTCCAGTGGATGATATTATCGCACAGTGAATAATATTATAGTCCAGTTGATGATATTATCGTCCAGCGGATGATATTATAGTCCAGTTGATGATATTATCGCCCAATGAGATGATTTTATCTTTCAGCCAGGGTGATGATAATGTCTGCTATTGGACTATAAGATATTCCGGTGTGATGATAATATCGCCCATTGGACGATATGATCTTCCAGTGTGATGATAATATCGTCCAGCGGATGACAATATCTTCCAATGAATGATATCACATATCTGCCAGCATTATAATGTCTTCCGGTAGATCTATTATCTCCCACTATGATGATAATATCTTACTGTTGGCGCTTCCGTTTTAAATGTTATCGATAAGTTGATTTGTTTTAAAGCGACACCCACCCAAGTTAATGATCTGCTAATTAATATTTCGGTGACAGTTTCGAAGTAGTAAAGAATAGAGAAAAGATACATGTCTCCGCAAGTTACAATTTGAATTCGATAATTTTTACTTCATCCTTAGTTATTTTGATAAAAATTTAGTTATTTTGTGATTCAATTGCCGGAAATAGCTGCATACGCAAACATATTTGAAATAATTTGTAGTCGCAAAATGTAAGTAAGCATCCGCAATGTTTGAGGTTATATTTCATTGCAATTTCAATATTCCCTTAGATTATCATAGCTTAATAAAATTATTAATCTGGAGACCGCATCAGGCAGAGCACACATTGTTGAGTCTCAGAATTAATTAATTAAACGTTATGTTCGCGCACTAACCGGAATTGAATCCCAAAGAGGGTTAATGAGAAAACCAAAGTATGTTTTTTTAGTTCATATAATTTAGTTATATTCAAGACATTGTTCTTTCTTATCAGGTAAATTTTAGCTTTCACGAAGAGAATAAATTGTTAAAAAGCTGCAACTGTTTTTCCTTCGTCGGAAACGCTCAAAATCCTTTGGCTAAATTTCTACTACTCAACGAGGTTGCATCCGCAACACTTACAGTGGACTATAGTGTGATGATAATATCGTCCAACGGAAAATAATCCACTGGGAGATTTTTCCCTTTCCCATTGAGCAATGGGTCAATGAAAATGTGAACGCTCGACTATATAAACCGAATGGTCAGTGATCAACATGAAAACTATTTTTCGTCTTTCATTTCATTCCTTTTTTCGATGCAGGCGATCACTAACTTCCCAACGATTCGTTATTTTGGCGTTGTCACTACAGAAATAACTCACAATTTACACGTTTGTTACTTTTTTTGTCTGAAACCCAACAGGAATCCTTACAGTTTCAGTAACTACACCGTGTTAAAATAGAGGATTAAATTCTATAACATTTCCTGTTCCAAAGGTGCGTATAGAACTCGTAAGACGACTTTAAATCGGATTAATTTTTTTTATAACAACTGCCAAAGGCCTACCTCCTCAATCGGCAATCAATTATATAACTTTTTTTCGTTATAAATTCTTTTTGTGTCACGGTGCTAGTCTCCGACAAAATATATCGTGACTTCGTCATATATTTTAAGAATGAAATATAAACTCGTTGGCTAGGCTGACTTTTCGAATAAAAATTCACAAAACTTATCAACAAATAGAAGGGTAATTTTATTTATTTCTGTTATTGTGTCAAAGGGCAATTTTCATGAATTTTTATAAGGTTTGCTTAATACATCTAAACAATATTTACGATCGACGTCTAATAGAGGCGTTGCATCTCTTGTTAGTTCTTCGAATGTGATTAACTGAAAATTATACGCATTACTCAAGTCGTTATGATTTTGGACAGCCACCGCTACACAATGTTGTTCGTCGATGAGAGATTCTTCGAAGACCCAATCGCTCAACAAATTGTCATTCACTGCAACCACTGTATCAGTTACAGTTCGATCTGTAGATAATTTGTCCGTATTTATCGTAAAATCGATTTTTTGCAAGTTCATGGTGATGCCGACGCCAACATTTTTCACATAACTCTCTTTCAGGCACCAATGTCGCATAAACGCTTCCGTCTGACCCAATTCGTCTGATTTGTTGCGAATAAATTTCCATTCATTAGCCGTGAAATTTCGGTGCATAATGCGAAAGAATTCATTCAACGGCTTACCACCCGTGTATTCAATTTTCATCACATCAACCCCTATTGTTGGTGACAATTGCTGTGATTTATGATTATCGGATGATAAACAACATCCGGCCAATACAGCATAAGACCCTTGGTGTGATACATTGAAATCAACGTAATTGGAAGATAAACTCTCCGTTTCCATCAAATGCGGCTTTCCTCGTGCATCTCTAGCAAATTGGATTTGTTCGTATGGAAGTTTTGTTGTGTTTTGAACAAATTTTCGCATTAACAATCGACCAATAATCGAGCCGTCAAAATCTTCACGAAACATAAATTTGACAAGACGTGATTTTTCTTCCGTTTGTATGCACGACGTCGCTAACAACAATTCGTTCAACGTTGGACGCCAAGTTGATAGGTCGAATGCCCATCTTGCATGCCCGTTCCTCAAAGACATTTAATATTTTGGAATGTAATATTTGTATGCAATTGCTTGATGTTGATAAAGCACTACACCAAAAACTCGTTTGACATTTCACATGTCAACAATTGTTTCTGTGTTGGTGATAGTGTAGCCAACATTGGAAATTAAAATCAACTACGACGCACCATTTCGTATACGTAATTTTTAAAATTACCAACTTTTCTTTTTTCTCTTTTCATTCTTTATCAAATCTCATGAAACAAAAAGTTGTTTTGCTAAAACAACCATCTTCACCTTGTTATCGGAAAAGGTATCACTTTTGTGGCGATAAACGCATTCATAATAACATAGCGGTTGATTATATGAAACATTTAAATAAACAACGTTGATGATATGAATTGTCGGGTCAAAACCTTTTGAACAAATTCTGTTTAGTTTTTTTTAACTTTACTGACTTCCGTAATCTAGTCTAGTGCTTGCGCATTATTCAGACTATTTGAAATACAGCTGTTTGGAAGATCACCGTTTTCTCTATTCTATGACTTCTCCGACTCAAATATCGAAATAAGAAAATTCCGAGAAGCATAGAGAACACGGTGATATTACAAATAAAATAGCTGCTCATTATTTCTATGCACAGCTGTAGACAAAATACAGAAGAAAACAATGTTTCAAGAAAATTTGTCCAGATTTTATAGCATCCAGGTTTTTGAAAAACCTTTCAAACTTACTAAATTCCTTTACATGGGGCCAGCCCATACTCTGTGCCAGCGAGATGCGCCGAATCTGCCGACGAAAAAGTGCATCAGCTCTTAACATTTACGGCGGCGGTCGGCCGACGATAAGTTGTTAAGATGGTACAAAACCATTCAAATCTCGATTCGGTTAGGCGTGGCTTCATATCTGATTTAGACAAAGAAATTTATTTACTGTTTTCTGTAGGCGGAAATGCAAAAGTTACATCAATTCGATTATGCCAAGCGAAAAAATATTTTCTCATTCTGGTTATAATCGTCAGCATCAAACTTCATAGACCATTATGTAGCTTTCGATGTGAGGTCTTCAAGACACAACCACTCCTATCGCCCGCCAAGGAGATGGATTGTTCGCCCAGAGAAAGTCCCCTAACTTCTAAATCTGATTTAATTGAATCTATAAACCTTCTCCTTGGTCTAACTCCCAGGACCTGTGCATCTTAAACCTTTTTGGTAGTCTGTTACTTCCTATCCTTTGAACGTGCTCGAACCAGCGTAGACGACTAACCCTTGCCTCGCCTAGGCTGGAGGTTGAATGTGCGCGTAAGTTGCTAAATGAAATTCAAAGACTAGTTTGCATTTGCATTACTGGTGCTATGAAAATAACAGCAACCGCCGCCATGGAAGCGGTACTGGCCCTGCCACCGCGTCGTTAGAGGTGGTAATCAGAGCTAGAGCTTTTGCTGGCGCAAAACGGTATATGAGATCATAACTTTCGAAGTGAACACGAAGTGACCTCCGACCCGATTTGTGACATACCAAGAGACGAGATGACGCCAAGAATCGACTTCACAAGGCGATTCGGCGTAAGGATTCCGAGTAGGCAAGAGGGGCTAGATGGCTGGCCTGCTGGCCTACTTGGCGACTGCGTGGTAGAATTTACAGATGGATCGAAGACATAAGTTCCATCTGGGAGTCTTTGCGAGTGTCTTTCAGGCAGAAGTTTTCGCAGTGCTCGTAGGAGCTCGCGAAGCACTGCCTGAGGACGAGCAAGGAATGCAAATCCTTATATGTTTAGACAGTGAGGAGATGATCGGAGCACTGGTTTCACCAGTAACCACTTCCAAGCTAGTGAAAGAGTGTAAGGATTTCTTCAACTCGATAGGTCAGAATATTCGGAGCACTCTGGTCTGGGTACCCGGACACTCGGGAATGGAGGGCGGACGAGCTAGCCAAGGCGGGTGCTATGGCTCTCGAGAACGGCCCTGAACCGTATCTGCCGATTGCTCGATCAATCTGTTTGAAAGCACTGAGAGATTGGATGATGCAAAGCCATCTCCTCCATCATTCTCTTCCGAAAGCCATGCACTAAGCATGCAAACGGCGAGATTTGCCGACATGTAAACTAAGATTTTTCCCCACGCTTACCTTCATCCCGTACTCCTCACATGCGGCATTCAGTCCACCCTGTGATTATCTGCCAGCAGAATCAGGTCATCCGCATAGGCCAGTATTTTCATTATTACCTTACCCACCCTTTCAACCTTTCCCTGCAAGTTGGCCTGTTTGATAATTTTTTCCATGAAAATTATGAACAGAAGTAGGGAGAGACAACAACCCTGACGAACGCCCTCATTATCCTCGAAAGATTCGCTAATTTCGCCATCTATTCCTATTGCGACGCTGTTCCCTGAATATACGGCCTTAATGGCACGCAGTAAAGTCCCATTGATACCGTATTCGCCAAGAACCCCGAACAGCTTCAGCCTTGGTATTCCAAATCCATCCAAGTTCTCCAAGTCAATGAAGCGAAGGTATAAGTCCATATTCTTTTCATAAAGCTTTTCGATAGTCTGCCTGAGACAGAAAATCTGATTCTGACTTCCCCTCAGAGGGACTAAAGCCACCCTGAATCTCATCCAGTATGAGAGTATGCCAAGCGAAATAAATTTTTCTCATTTTGGTACATTTGTAATTCCAGGCTATCCTGTATATTGCCAAGCAACGGAAACAAAATCATTTTCATTAACAATTATTACACTTTTATTAAAAAACCGCTTTCGAAACGTTTCTAATTTGAAATGTTGAACGTTTTGGTTTTTAAATTTTCTTCGAGTTTTTGTGGAACTCAGCTGGCTAGCCGCTGTTTCAATCGTTCAAGTCATCCGCCGATGACCATCGGCTTCACTTTAGCCGCCGATAGACCATCGACTTATTGGCTCAGTGATCTAGGCCTAGAACCCATTCTCAATGCACAAAAATGTTCCTCTCAATTTTCTCTACAACATTAAATGTTACAAAGGTCAGATGGTGTCTGAGAAAATGTCAGCAGTATGTTTTGGGTGTCGAATAAATAGTTATTTACATAACTAGGAAAAATATAATGTTTTTGCTGAGTGTGGGGTTTACAGCCCGCGGCGAAGCCAAGGGCTGTAATCACACTAGTCAAAAACATATATTTTTCCGAGTTTCGTAAAATATTTTTCATTCCGATGGTTCAGAAAACCGCTTTTCTGTGAAAAAAAATTGTCCCAACTTTTTTATTTTTCTGAAGTCTTCCTCAGACTTCGAGCGTCGTTATATTCAGCCATTAAGAAGTAACTTCCTAGATGTGTAGGTTCGAATTTGTATAAACACTTTCCCCAAACGTTTCCACTTACGTTAACTGAAAAATTATTGGAAAAAGATTCGAATGAATACAAAGCAATGACTAGGATTTTTTGGTAACCCTTTTTTTCAAAAAAAAAAAATTGTACTCTCTTCGTGATTTGAAATTGTAATATTTATTTAATTTGAACCTTATTGTTCACTTACATGGTTTGCGTTCGATATAAAGTAATTTTCGCCAATGTAATGCTTCAATACAATGAAAGAAACAGAATAAAATATAAAAATTGTCACCCCTCGAAAATAGTTTCTCCGAACTTAACAACAATCCAAAACCAAAACAATTGTTTGTTTTTAGACACAATTCATCTTTTCGTAAATAAATAGGGCTAAGAGTACCTAAAGTTAATCGCTTCAATAAGCATTACCGTTAAATAACATATCGGGAAACCAGTCATATATGCCAATAATAACCATAAATTTCATGACTAGATTTTTCGACTTAATGTTTCGACTATATCGTTGCAATAAATTGAATAGGGTGGGATATTATTGTATTAGCTATAAAAATAACATTCGACTTGCAAGTTTTTTCATGTTTTGCTGCACCACCGTTTTTATTTTTTGTTTCTTTGAACACGTCACTTTGGGACTAACGTTTGATGATTTGAGGAAATTTCGACTGCAATCTTTCATCTTATTTCACATTTCATGCTATAAAATGGTACATTACATCTCTGCAGTAAATTTCGTCAAGTCCGTGAGCTAGAGGCCGGTTTACAACTGATGAAATATCTGGTACATGCAACAGTCATAACAATTTCACTTAACGAAATCATAATTTAAAATGATTGACTTTCATCATATCAAGTGAAAATAAAAATTGTTATTTACTGGCTGTATGTGTTCAAAAACGCAACTTTTTATGTTGTAAGCAATACTTTCAGCACCCTCTAAAATCCTCCAAATAATGCGGTATAGAAATTAAAGTTCACGTTTCGTGTTGTATATTTATTGTCCTCGGTGTCGGCTCGGATCAGCAAAATTGAATTGAAAACATTTATTTGACCCACCCCAGTTAAAATGTTGAATCTGTCACTTGCATGTACTAAAGCGGCTTATAATAAGACAATTATCTCCCTAATTTCGGTGCAGCAGTCATGCGTCTAGATGTGGTAGACAAAAATAGTTTCAAAATGATTCATTCTGTTGAATAAAAGCTCATATTTCTCGACGAATAATCTGTTTTGCACGGCCCAATATGTTCCGTACACCTTTAAATCAGAAACAAAGACTTATACCGAACACACCTTTCGTTTTCACCCTAACTCATTTTACCCTTTTCCTGAGCGAGAATGCTTTCATGATTAATTGAAGGATATTACGTCCACTTAAACCTTTAAACAATAAAAAACGTTTATTAAAAGTACATTTATTTAAAACCAAAAATCATCGATTTGTAAAGCTGGCACATCTTGGACGGCTAAAAACTCTGATTTCGTTCAACAATTGATTATTGACTTGGGTAACGTGAGAAATATTACGAAAATTGCAATACAGGGTCGTCCCCACAGTATTGAATACGTTTCCGAGTTCACAATAAGCTATGGCTATAATGGACTTGATTTCGCCGATTACAAGGAACCCGGCGGAAATGTGAAGGTAATTTTTTGTAGAGTTGATACGATATGGTTGAATCATGTGACAGATACAAATTACAATCAAATGCAATTAACACAATGCTTTTCCTGTGCAATGGAGAGGCGTATGTACATAAAGTTCATTCATTCAAGAAACGTGTCTAAACGAATGACATTCGATTTAAGTCTAATATCCGCTGTGTATAAAACTGAGTTCAATTCAGCTGATGTCTTAACAAGTTTTAGGGGAAGGCATGTAATTATCTTTAACTGCTTTGGTGTACAATTTTCGGCTTTTTAATACAAATTGCACGTTTATATCATTTGGTACTTTAATCAAATTAGGTATTAAACAATTAAACAAACTTACTAACAAATCCAAAATTCATTAAGGTATTTCTGCATGGACGCCCGTTGAAAATACTTACTATAATTTTCTAACATTTGATTTGGGTGAGAAAAGAATGATCAAAAAAATTGCTACACTCGGCAGACCCAATACGAAAGAATGTGTTACCGAATATATAATACAATTTTCCGATGATGGGGAAATGTGGCGATCATATGTGAATCCCGATGGGGAGGTCCAGGTAAACGATGTGTTGAAGTGAATGTTGTGTTTGTTGCTGATTTTTTTTTACATTTATTTTCTTTTCTCGACGATTAAAAATTTTGATTGTTTTAGTTCGATTGGTGGAGGTTGTAAAATCAGTTGATAGAAAAAGCAAGATATCAAGTCCTAATCCTTTCATTTCCCTATAATTACCAAACTATTTTCCGCTAAGACATTTCTGCTACACTAATTCCTAACTTAGTGTTTAAAACTGAACTTACGATTCCCTTCCTGCAGTTTGGGGTCGTTCTTAAAGCATGTCACGCGCAAATCGCCTTTTTTGGCTGACATCAAAATTCGGCATGGCACAACATGGTCAGCATTTAGACATTATTTAGAAAGATACAGAGAGTTAGAGTGTTTTTGGAAGTTACGTCAAAATGATGTATATGTTTTGCCAAACTTAGGTTAACGGATTAGATTGATCCCTCGTCTAGGTTGTATCAGTGTCTTTCTAAAAGTTCACGGATATTTTAAAAAATAGTAGCGCGCTAAGGTCTGTATTCAACCGAAAAACAAATTCAAAAATATACGTACAGTGCAAGTAATCAAACAACAGTCGATAGTCTATATACAGTTATCGTGGTGTTGCCTAAACGAGGCCTCTGTTTGTAACAGTTTTGCTCCATGAAAATGTTCTAAGTGAAGATGAAATAAGGAGTACAGGCACTAGACTGGTCCTTTGTCTTGTGCCTGAACTCCTTGTCTTGTGCCTGAACTCCTTGTCTTATCGCCGTCTAGAGCATTTTCACGGAGAAAAATTGGAACAAACAGAGGTCTTCATTTCAAGGTGGGGAGTCTGGTGCCAAAAAAGTTTTAATGAAAACGTTGGAGTGGTAAAAGAGTACCTTACTATGCACCCAGTTCCGATCCGGCACCAGACTGCCTACTTGAGAAGTATAAGTAGTCTCAAAGAAGGCAGCCTGGTGCCGAAAATCTGTTAATGTCATCATAACGGCAGTCAATCAACCATCTTTTTAGAATTTTTGAGGATTTTCTCAAAGCTTTGAGGATTTCGCTTCAAAGGATTTTAATGATTTCCTGATCGCACCTCTCTTTAAAATTTGCTAGATTTCCCATTATTTCTACAACTCAACAGCAGTGGAAAAGTTCCTCATTCCCCCTCAAGTTGTCTGACAAAGGACGTTATTTTCGGGATATTATATTCGACCGATAAATTAATTCAATACTACCGATAAAAAATAATAAACTGCAGATAAAAAAGTACCGATAGAAAATAATAAAATACCGATAGAAATGAGGTACAGTCGCTTGCGCCTCCAATATTGAGGGCTGTTAGTACACATTTACGAAAATAATTGGATGATATTATTCGAGTCTGTTGTGCCATTCCGTTCACCTCGTTTTTTTCGATAGCTCATGTTCCTTATACAAATTGTAACGAGAACAGTTTTATGTCATTAACAGATTGATGTGCCTTGTACAAATTTCGACGGGAAGAATTTAGTCAATGAAGGCTCAGTTTTCTTTAAATCGTCAGCCTTAAACCAGCCCTTACTCTGAGCCTTAGAAGTATAAAACGGCTTTACGGAAAAGTGTTTTGTTCAAAAAAATTATGTATTCAGGTTTTTATGTTTCTCGTTGGAAATAGCCTTCTTTGAAGAAGCAGCGCCGCAGGCCTTGAACATATTGGAAAAATAAAAAAGCAGGGTCGAGGGGCGACACTTACGGCCGCTTGCAGGGCGTAATCTAGCTCGCCGCAGGTGTAATCTAGCCAGCCGCAGGCGTGATCTAGCCCGCCGCAGACGCGGGGGCTAGGGGGCAGAGCCCCCCAGCGAGATACATTATCCTTTATAATAAATAGAAATTGAAAATGCACAACGCTAACATGCCAGTGACATGTATCTCATTTCTATCGGTATTTTATTATTTTTATCGGTACAATGTTTATCGGTAATTTATTACTATTTATCGGTAGTATTGAATTTATCGGTCGTTTATTACCATCCGTTATTTTCTGTTCTCGTTTTCCTCCATTGGAGTTTGTGATCTACACTTATGATTCTTCTGCAAATAATTACCTCAAATTTTCCATAATTTTTATACATTTCCCTAAGTTTTCCTGAATTTTCGTGAAAGTACTAAAATTTTCCTAAATTTAATAAGTTTTCCTAATTTCTCTCATTTCCATTTGAGTGGTCCAAAAATATCTAAAAACGTAGAAGGGACCCGTACGTATCAGAATAGATGCGGCAAACAGAGTTGATGTTACGAAAAGACTGGAACGTATTTAAGTAAATATTGCGTTCAAATTAGACTGTATTGGAAATTGCCCGTAGGGCAATTTTGAAAAACCCCTCCGAAGTAACGGTGCAAAAAAATTCTCGGAACGCACAAAATTGACCTCCAAATATTCTCCTCAATTTTGTCTACAACATAGCAAAAAACTATTTTTTGGGCTAGGACCGACCTTAGTACTGACCCAGGGCCTTAAATAGAGGCCTCGGATACATAATTCCATAGACAAAAATGTTTCCCTCAATTTGCTCTGCAACATATCAAAAAACATTTTTTTATGTTAGGGCCGACCATAGGACCGACATGAGGCCCTAAGCACAGGCAAAAATTCTTCTATAAATTGTCGGCCGTGCCGAGATCTTTCAAACAAAAAAAAAAATTTGAAAATCGGTAAAGATTTACTCGAGTTATGTACAAAAAACACATAGAGCACTAGCAGAGACTCGTTTTTAGTGCCCTAGCTAAGTCCAAGGACTCAAATTAAAAAAGTTTCTTCCATAAATTGTCGGCCATGCCCAGATCTTTCAAACAAAAAAAAATTATGAAAATCAGAAAAGATTTACTCGAGTTATGTGCAAAAGACCAAAAACCACTTAAACGGCCCTAGCTCGGCGGCCCTTGGGCCGACAGTGCCCAGATTCAATTCCATAAAATATTTTTCGACTACCTTTCAGGAAAAAAAAAGTTTTTGAAAATCGGTCAAGATTTACTCAAGTTATCGTGTTGACGGACAGACGGACAGACCGACAGACGGACATTGTTTTTTTCGCTGATTTGTCATCTGGAGGCAACAAAAAAAGTTTCCCCATTACTCCCGGGTTCGAATTCGCAATGTAACAAACGTGGTAGTAAATGCATCAGACCTACGTACTTCGTATGGGTCTAAAAATTAAGTTGACGAAAAGTCTGGGGCACTATCCTTCAAAATACTCTAAATGGGTCTCTTCTCTGATAAAAATTGTCGAGGTAGCCGATGACATGGTATCATGTAGGGCTTCCGAAATGTCCCAATAAATGTAAAGCTCATGAGTGTAGAATTTCGGAAAAATCAACTTTGAAGGAGTAGTGTGAAAGCAACTTTGTCTTAATTCACACAAAACAGTCCAGAGGGAAACGTTTTTTTAGTCGCTACCCATGTTGTACCCATGTATTCGTATTCAGGGGGCATTTCAATATTTCGGACATTTTTTGTGAGGCGTGTGATGCGTGAGGTGTTGTTGCGAGAGCAATAGGCTAATATCTAAAGTTAAAACCTTCACACAAGTCAAGGATGATGCTCTACAGTAACTAATTGTCCAAAAGTTCTTTTCTGGCATTTTTCTATCAGTCTTAATTAACGTAAGCTATTGGTTGTATGTGATTTTGTTTTTTGTTTTTAATATTAATTTGTATTTGTCATGCGCTTCTATCATTTGCTAAGTGTAACACTTATCTTATAACAAGCACTAATTACACCTGTTCCAATGTGTAGATGTTCAAAGGTAATGTCGATTCGGATTCGATTCGGTATAATTCATTCGAGGTACCAATTATTGCTCAATGGGTGCGAATTAATCCAACCAGATGGCAAGATCGGATATCATTGCGAACTGAACTCTACGGCTGTGAATATTGTAAGATTGACCTCAACTCAATGATTCAAAGATGAACAAACAATTTGTTTTGCTCTTAAAAGTTTCCGAAAACTTGGCATTCAATGGTTCAAGTTTGGTACGAATCGATTTACTCAGGGATCCAATATCATCGACAAGAGAATCAATTAAATTTCGCTTCAAAACATCCGTTGCCAATGGTGTAATGTTGTATTCACGTGGTACCCAGGGCGATTATTTGGCATTGCAACTAAAAGATAATCGAATGGTGTTGAACATGGATTTGGGATCGAGAATAATGACATCCCTTTCAGTGGGAAGTTTATTGGATGACAACATATGGCACGACGTGGTCATATCCAGAAATCGACGGGACATTATATTTTCCGTAGATCGTGTTATAGTCCAAGGACGTTTGAAAGCTGAATTCAATCGACTAAATTTGAATCGTGCCGTGAGTATCTCTGGGTAAACAAACAAAGAACGAATCAAACTCATGTCGTTGGATTTCTAGCTCTATATCGGTGGTGCGCCGAACATCCAGGAAGGGATGGTTGTCCAACAGAATTATTCAGGATGTATAGAAAATCTATTCTTGAACAGCAGCAACGTCATTCGTGAAATGAAATACGCCTACGAGATTGGTGAAGCGTTGCGTTACACAAAAATAAACATTGGACTCAATTGTCCGGTAAGTGCTCATTTAAACGTTGACTATGCGAAATTTCACCACTATATATGAGACCCTTTATCCAAAACAAGAACCATTTGGGGTGCCTTTTCATAAAAACTTCTTTCCCCTTCAGGGTCACCATGCTTACTCATATGGATTCTTCTTAGAGATCCTTTCGTTACCAAGGGGGCTGTGTCAGTGGTAAATTGCAAACAAACCTAGTGCCATCTATGATCTACTAAGAGCTGAAATTATACTGAGAAAAATATCTAAGTGAAGCAAGAATTGTGTTTATAATATACGCCGCCGACGTAACTTATACGCAGTGATCGTATTATTATTGCGTCTTTCGTAGATAGTTTCCTCAGTATATTAGGGCCTAGAATGCCGGTTCGTCCCATCAACGTGTTTCACCGGTAGGACCAAATGCTTAACGTGAATTCCGAACCACGTCTAACGGTAGCTTGCGTTTTACTTCTGGTGCCCATTATATCTCCGTCCAATGTCAGACTCAGATATTTGTACACAGAATTCATCGAATATGGGTGACGTCATATTTGTCGTTCTTCTGTGTACGATTCGTTAGGGCACCAAATCTCCGTTAGGAACGTTACTTTCACGCTAAACATTGAAGAAAAATCCTATTCAGAATTTGTCCCCATCAGGATTGAACCCGAATATTCTTGGTGGAAAGCCAGTACGTTACCACTAATGGCATTTAATTCATTATCGACCGATAGGCGTCCATGTTGCAAACTAGACCAACTTGCAAGAAGTGTCAATGTCTCATGGAGATAGAAGGAATAAAGAATGCCAAGAAAGACTGTCCCTCTAAAAAATTCTCAGGTCTTGTAAACAAGACGTTTTTGCCTAAACAAAAATTCCTCTGCTCTTTTCGTTAGTTACTGCTATAACGCTGCTTTGAATTCAGCCACATGTCATATCTAACGATAACTGGCGGTAGCGTGGGGAGAAAAAACATTTTCAGATGATGTACACAAAAAGACTCTATTTCAGCTGAATTTGTAAAACATCGTCACTTAATCTTCATTGTATTTGCCAGGATCCTCCAATAACTCCAGTAACATTTTTGACTCGTGGTTCACACGCCAGACTTAAAGGCTACGAAGGCGTTCAACAGATGAACGTTTCATTCCTATTCCGAACGTACGAAGATAAAGGAGTCATGTTACATCACGATTTCACATCGCGTGGATACGTAAAACTTTACTTGGAAGAAGGTAAAGTCAAAGTTGAAATTCAGACTGATGACAATCCGAAAGCAATTCTGGACAATTATGACGAACAATTCAACGACGGTAGATGGCATTCTTTGGTCTTAACAATTGCCAAAAATAGTTTGGTACTGGACATTGATCAACGACCGATGAGAACCACAAGACTTTTATCCATGACAACCGGTGGAATTTATTGGATTGCTGGTGGAAAGAAGAAAGACGGCTTTGTTGGATGCATGAGGATGATATCAATTGATGGCAATTATCGCATACCATCAGAATGGAAGGAAAACGAATACTGCTGCAAAGAAGAAATCGTTTTCAATTCCTGTCACACTATCGATCGTTGTAATCCGAATCCCTGCAAGCACGGGGGACTGTGTCGACAAAATTCATTAGAATTCTTTTGCGATTGTCAAAATACCGGATACGCTGGGGCTGTTTGTCACACATGTAAGAACTAGAATAAACAGATCGTTGACTTATTTATTCAAATCTATTTTCCAATTGTAGCTCTAAATCCATTGTCTTGTCAAGCATATAAGAACGTACAATCCGTTCGACAGAGGGCAAGTATTAAGATTGATGTTGACGGTAGTGGTCCTCTAGACCCATTCCCAGTTACCTGCGAATTTTATTGTGAGTGATTTTTTTAAACGAAAATGCGGGACATTGTTTTACGAAACATCTTTTTCAGCTGATGGACGAATCGTTACTGTTGTCAGTCACAGCAAAGAGCACACGACTACCGTAGATGGATTCGCGGAGCCCGGCTCATTCGAGCAAAATATAATTTACGAAGCCGATCTACCTCAAATCGAAGCCTTACTCAATCGTTCCCATAACTGCTGGCAAAGGCTAACATACCAATGCCAATCTTCCAGACTATTCAACTCACCATGTGAGTAGCTTGACGGAGAAACGTGTTGTTCAAAAATTAATCATTTCGTTCCTTTGGATTAGCTGATGAAACGCAATTATTCCGACCATTTTCTTGGTGGGTGTCCAGACATAATCAACCGATGGACTATTGGGCCGGTGCCTTACCCGGTTCGAGAAAATGTGAATGTGGCATTCAAGGAAGCTGCATCGATCCAACTAAATGGTGTAATTGTGACGCTAATACATTAGGTGTGTTGAATGCAATTGCAAGTGTAAACAAATTATATTCGACGCATAATTTCGTTTTCAGAGTGGCAAGAGGACAGTGGCGACATTCGTGAAAAGGAATATCTTCCGGTCAAAGCCGTTCGATTCGGTGATACGGGTACGCCACTAGACGAAAAGCAAGGCCGATACACACTGGGTGCGTTAATGTGTGAGGGCGACGATTTATTCAACAATGTGGTTACGTTCCGAGTGACGGATGCTACGATAAACTTACCGCCTTTCGATATGGGACATTCCGGAGATATTTATTTTGAATTCAAGACAACAACAGAAAATGCTGTTTTGTTCCATGCAAAAGGTCCAACTGACTACATAAAGCTCAGCATCATCAATGGAAAGAAATTGCAATTCCAGTATCAAGCGGGTAGTGGTCCTTTAGGCGTTAATGTGGAGACCAGTTACCACTTGAACAATAACGATTGGCATTCGGTTAGTGTGGAAAGGAATAGGTGAGTCTGATTCTCTGATTGAATAGGAGAAGATTACGTCGTTTATATTACAGGAAAGAAGCTCGACTCGTTGTAGATGGAGCTCAAAAAGCAGAAGTTCGGGAACCACCAGGTCCAGTTCGCGCATTACATTTGACTTCCGAACTCGTTATTGGCGCCACAATCGACTATCGTGATGGATTTGTTGGCTGCATTCGAGCACTTTTACTCAATGGAATTATGGTTGATTTGAAATCCTATGCTACTCGAGGACTATACGGAATTTCGCCAAACTGTGTCGGACGTTGTGAATCAAATCCTTGCCTAAACAATGGAACTTGCTTTGAAAAATACGACGGATATAGTTGCGATTGTCGATGGAGTGCATTCAAGGGACCAATTTGTGCTGATGGTGCGATTTTCGCTATTTTCTTTATTTTTATTTCCAACGAATTTTCGTTTCAGAAATCGGAGTCAATCTTCGTTCAAGTTCAATGATCAAGTACGATTTCTTAGGCTCATGGCGATCGACTATATCCGAGAGCATCCGTGTCGGTTTCACAACAACAAATCCTAAAGGATTTTTGTTAGGATTTTCATCGAACATAACTGGAGAGTATTTAACGATCATGATTTCCAATTCAGGTAACGACAATCTTTTGCGGATAAAATGACCAAGAAACTCATCTTAATCTACATATTGCAGGACACTTGCGTGTTGTGTTTGATTTTGGTTTCGAGAGACAAGAATTGACGTTCCTAAACAAACATTTTGGTCTGGGACAATACCATGACGTTCATTTCTCTCGAAAGAATTCTGGTTCCACTGTTGTGTTAAGGGTGGACAATTACGAACCGAAGGAATACCACTTTGATATCAAGGACTCAGCTGACGCCCAATTCAACAACATTCAATACATGTACATTGGTAAAAATGAGTCCATGCCGGATGGTTTCATTGGTTGTGTATCACGAGTCGAATTCGACGACATCTATCCATTGAAATTGCTCTTCCAAGAAAACGGTCCCGGAAATGTTAAATCGTTGGGAAGTAAGTTACGAAACTTAGATACATAGAGTTGGACAAGTAATTTATGCGTTAATTGCAGCTCAACTAACCGAAGATTTCTGTGGCGTTGAACCAGTTACACATCCGCCTATTGAAATTGAAACAAGAAAACCCCCGATTATTGACGAGGAAAAATTAAGAAAAGCCTACAATCAAGTCGATTCCGCCATTTTGGGAGGTAAGTGTTTACAATCTATTGTATTTAGTCTGAATGGTAACAAAGAGGTGGTGAGTCTGATGCCATTGTAACGAAAATATTGTGGGAGTCTGCAAGTCATTTTCAAAGCCCTAGAATCGTTCTATGAACTTTGATGTCCATAGTCTCACGAACGAAATTAACTTTCATTAAGAAGTCTCTGGGGGATCAAAATTGCCTTTACGGGACCTGCAAAGCTCTTCCCGTGCGGAAATATCGAAAAAAAAAAATTTTCTTTGAAAGGTCATCAGGGAACCACCAACGTGAGTTACAATAGCACAACTCAAGACTGTATTGGGTGTGGCCAAATTGTATGATTTGAGTTCGGTTGGGTCGGGTTGAGTTGAGTTGGGCGAGTTGGTTTGGGTTGAATTGGGTTGGGTCGGATGGGTTTCAATTCACACAACTAAATATTTCAACCCAACTCAGCTCAACCCAACTCATCGCAACCCAACCGAGCTCAAACCATACAATCTGGCCACACCCAATACAATCTTGAGTTGTGATATCGTAATGTATCACCACCCCAAGAAACTTGAATCCTAGTTTGCAATTTCGTCCTAATTTCACTCTTCGCACAGTTTATAACAAAACATATGCGAGTGACCCGTACGTATCGGAATAGATGTGGCAAACAGAGTTGATGTTACGAAAAGGACTCGAACGTAATGAAGTAAATATTGCCTGAAAACAAACGAGCAATTTGAATTGTCGATCTCAGCAATTCTCATACTAATATTTGTATCGAATTTCATTGCATACGAGCAAATCTTTTATAACGTTCTTCGCATATAATAAAAATAGGTACGAAAAGTAGCATAAGAATTGCTGAGATCGACAATTCAAATTGCTCGTTTGTTTCCACCCTTAAGTGTCCACATTAAATTGCATTGGAAACTGCCCAGAGCCTTCCGAAAGTACATAATTGACCCCCAAATAGACCAAAATTTTCATCTTAATTTTTTCTACAACATAGCAAAAACCCGTTTCTTTGTCTAGGGCCGACCTAGGGTCCTCAGGAGAGGCCTCGGACAAATACTTACAAATAAAGAAATATTTACCTGCATTTCCTCTACAACATAGTGAAAAACCATTTTTTTGTCTAGGACAAACCTTAGGACCGACCTGAGGCCTACTTCAGCCCTAAGCACAGGCACCGAGTCCAGATTTGTTTTTAATTCGGTACTCGATTACCTCTCAAATAGAAAAAGAATCAACAAAATCAGTTAGGATTTATCCAACTTATCTAAGCGAACACGTTGGGCCCTAGTACAAAGTCAGTTTTAGAGTCCTGACTGACAGTCCTAGACCTTTCGATCAAAAAAAATTTGAAAATTGATAGAGATTTACTCGAGTTATGTACAAAAAACATATAGAGCGCTAGCAGAAACTTGTTTTTAGTGCCCTAACTTTATCCCAGGGCCTAATCTGAAAAAAGTTTCTTCTTATGACTGTTGGACTTCCATAGACCTGTCGATTAAAAAAAACAATTATGAAAATCGGAAAAGATTTACTCGAGTTTTACTCAAGTTATCGTGGTGACGGACGGACATTTTTTTTATTGCTGATTCGTTGTGGTGAGATGGATAGAAAGCATGCTCAAGGATAGAACGGTTGAGGCTATTATATGTGGTCACAAGAAAAATCTTTGGGTAGCCAAGGGATGCCCACAAGGCGGGATCCTTTCACCCATACTCTGGTGCATAGTGGTAGACTGCCTCATTAGAAAACTGAATGAGGAAGGAATCTATGCGCAGGGGTATTTAGACGACCTGACGGTTCTAGCTAGAGGGAAGTTTGAAAGCACCTTGGGAGATCGCATGAGAGTTGCGCTGAGAATAGTGGAGAACTGTTGTTTTGAGAAGGGCCTAAGGGTCAACCCCACTAAGACAGACCTTGTGCTATTCAGTAAAAGAAGTGCAGAATCAGATCTGGTGGGGAAGATGAGGCTCTTCAGTGTGGACCTAGAACTCGCTCCAAGGGTAAAATGCCTCGGGGTCACGCTGGACAGCAAACTAAATTGGATCGACCTTACCGAAGACAAGGCACAAAAAGCCTTGACGGCGTTTTGGATCTGTAAAAACTCCTTTGGGAGGAATTGGGGTATGTCATCTGAGGCCATTCTGTGGCTATACGAGGCTGTGATCCGACCCATGATGAGTCACGGTTCTGTAGTATGGTGGCCAATAATGGACGTGGAGAAAGTAAGGAAGATACTGAGTGAGATACAAAGGCTAGTGTTCATAAGCATAACTGGAGCTATGAAGACCACGGCCTTGGAGACGCTGTTAGCGATACCGCCTTTGGACTTAATAATTAAGACCAGAGCTTTCGCCACTGAGGATATTATAGAGCAGTCAGGATTATGGGCCCCGTACTTCCGTTTAGGGCATGGCAGAATTAGGGACGTTATTTCGGACCCGATTTTTGACATGCCAAGCGACCGGATGGCGCCAGTAACTGACTTCACTAGGCGTTTTGAAGCGATATTTTCGAGCAGGCAGATGGGTGGCCAGCTTGTTTGCCTAGAAATGGAAAAGTGTTTTTCACTGATGGATTCAAGGCCGTAGAAAAAACAGGGGCTGGAATATACGGTCCAGACACTGCACATGGCAGTTGGTTCCATTTGGGCAAAACTTCCAGTGTCCTCCAGGCAGAGGTCTACGCAGCTCTCATGAGAGCTCAAGAATCACTGCCGGCGGGGACGCAGGGAAGAGAGATCTTTATCTGTTCCGACAGTAAAGAGATGATTAGGGCGCTCATGTCACCCACCTCGACCTCCAAGCTGATGAAAGAGGGAAAGGATTATCTAAACTACATGGGACTGAGTAATCAGATTACCTTGGTTTGGGTACCTGGACACTCTCGCGTGGAGGGAAACGAAAGGTCAGATGAGCTAGCTAGGGTGGGCTCCGCTACCACAACAAGCGGAGTGGAGCCACGTCTACCAATACCCCAGGCACTATGCAATGATGCATAAAGCAACTGGGTGCGACGGAGACACGCAGAACGCTGGGAAGCGAAAGATGGGCCAAGGACCTTATCAAAATGGACCGTGATCGTATCAGAAGGATAGTAGGGGCGACCACTGGGCATTGTGGGCTGAACCGACACCTGAATAAGATGTGGTTGTCGGAGAACCCAAGATGTTCTTGCGGATAAGAAGAGGAAACGGTCATACACGTGATATGTGATTGCCCTAAATTCCTCCAAATGAGACGCAGGATTCCTGGGAATTTCACTGTGAGACCATCTGAGGCTATCAAATATGGACCTGTAATTTTGGACCGGCTCTTGAAAGCGACAGGAAGGCTCACATAATGATTTATATGATGAACGGGAAAAGGAACAAAGGATCCCAGAATCTGTGTTTCAACACCAACAATAGGTCGTCCCAAACTGATAAATCTATTGCTGATTCGTCATCTAAGGACCATGATCGATGCTCCCCCCTACTCCCCGGACGAAATTGGGATGGTTACAAACGTCGTGGTAAACGCATCAGACCCCTTTTCGAAGAACTTTGTTCTTCGTACGGGTCTAAAAACAATTTTTTTGTCTAGGGCCGACCTTAGGACAGACCTAGGGCACTAAAAAGAGGCCTCGGACACATACTTCCATAGACAAAAATGTTTCCTTCAATTTGCTCTGCAACTTAGCAAAAATAGTAGCTTATGCACCTCTTGCTAAAATTGTTATTTTGACGTGTGCGGCATTGTGACCCTAATCTAATCTAAATTGTGACCCTAGCCGAAGGCGTGGGTCGTAATAACACACGTCAAAATAACAATCTGGCAAGAGGTGCATATGCTGTTTTATCTATCGAGAACAGATATATCAAGATAAGTAAATTTGCCCTAGAGGGATAAGTTCGAGATTATCGTTCTAGATAGATAAAAATTGTTTTGGTTAGGACCGACCTTAGGATTCACCTTGGATTCACCAGATGAGCCCTAAGCCCAAATATGTTTTTGGATATAATTCGGTGTTCGGTTACCTCTCAAATAGAAAAAAATCAACAAAATCGGTTAGGATAGGATTTGCCCGATTTATGTGAACAAGAACGTTGAGCCTTAGTAGAAACTTAGTTTCAGGGTCCTAGCTGAGTCCAAAGGCTTCTAATCAAAAACATTTCTTCCATAAAATGTGAGACATTCCGAAACCTTTAGAATATTTTTTTTTTTGAAAATCGGAAGAGATATACTCAAGTTATGTACAAAAAACACGTAGAGTCCTAGCAGAGACTCATTTTTATTGTCCTAGCTAAATCCTCAACAAATTTCTTCTACAGATTGGTGGGCTTTCGTAGACCTGTCGATTAAAAAAAATGCAAAAATCGAAAAAGATTTAGTCGAGCTATATACGAAAGAATAAAAACCCCCCTAGCTCGGCGGCCCTTGGGCTTTTCAGAGTAAAAAAAGTTTTTGAAAATCGGTTGAGTTTTACTCGAGTTACCGTGTTGACGGACGAACATTTTTTTTATTGCTGATTCGTTATCTAAGGGCCATGTCCCATGCTCCCCCGCTACTCCCGGTTCGAAATTTGACTCGTTACAAACATCGTGGTAAACTTCATTTTTCGTACGTGTCTAAAAATAATGAAATTCCTTTAACGATTAAGGGCTGGATCACATCAGTTTACTAAATTATAACTGTCAATCCAACTTACCGACGTTTGTTTTCCCATTCACAGCTGTCTTAGCCATAATTTTCTTACTGCTGGTAATCATGGCCATATTGATTGGACGATATTTGTCACGGCACAAGGGCGAATATTTGACACAAGAAGACAAAGGTGCCGATGCTTGTGACGATCCGGATGAGGCCATTGTAAATTCAGCGACTGGCCACCAAGTAACAAAACGAAAGGAATGGTTCATTTAAATTTAGTTTTATAAATTCAGATGTAAGTTATGTGTGATAAGATCGATTGAATATTTTTGTAAGTAACGAACATCCGATAGAAAGCCACATACAATCGAATAAGATCCTTCATTTGTTGGTTTCTTCTTTATCCAATTCAAAAATTGAAAAAGGAATTTTATAATTTTTCTAGAGAACTTAAGATCTTAATTTTACCGTCCATTTTAGTTCATTTTTTTATTTAATTTAACTTTATTTTGGTTGACATTTACATTAGTTTTGCTAAGAGTTAAAAGCAAACACCAAGCAATTTTTTTTATTTTAGTTTTTAAGATTCCGAAGTAAGGAACGATTTGAACGAACGTCAAAGTAAAACTTAGAGAAAAATCAATTTGTAAATTGATGTAAAATGATTTTATTTTGTAAATACTTGAAAATTCTAATCCAATGACTTGTATAAGATGCATAATATATCGGATATGAATGTGAAAAAATTTCACAATTTTTTGTTAATTCTAAGTTAATGATTTAGCCATCACTGCAACACGTTTTGAACATTCAATCAAGTCAGTGATTTTCCACACTTATCTGCCCACAAAATCCCTTGAGGTGACAGTCAATTTTTGAGGCAAGCAATTTTTGAGGCAGTAAGTGACTTCTTCCCATACTCACCACACTCTTCTCGTCTGATTTAACAAAGTCAATATGTAAGAGAAATCGTATATTTCCGAAGTGTAAAATGATGATAGTGATTCTTCTAGAAGGATTACCTTTCAGTTTAAGGATTATACTAAAAATTTGAGGAATTGTTCCACGAAGTTGTAAGTTTAAATATTCCTTCTTAATTTGAAGGTTTTCATCAAACTTTAAAGGATTTCTCTAAGGACTTTCCCAATGAATTTTTTTATTGGGTGGCGAAAGGATTTTTCTTGAATATCTGCCTGCCGACAGCTTCGATCTCCACAAATATGATAAGATCACAATCTCAGTTTTGGCTCCTCCTATCTCTACAGAGAATTGTAATTACATCCATAGAATTGGCTGAATGTTGCTTTTGCTCTCTTCTGCAAGTCCTAAATGGCTGGAGGCATTCTTTCTGTTATCTTCAAAGAACTTATTTTAAGTCTTAGCTTCTCCGATTGGACACATTTGAGTGAATTCTTTTTGATATTCAAAGCTCACTTTTTCAAGAACGCGCATAGTTTTCTAGCATCTCACACCTTCTTCGTATCAGAACAGTCCAGGTTCTGGATTCGAATGTTACATCTCCTACTTATTCACAACGCCATGTCTTCCGGATCACTCAGATTATCGTCGATTCATAAATATGAACTTACGTGGACGCATTAAAAGTCTAGAAAAGGTGCTCGGGCCATGGCCGTCCTTGCGACCTTCGGCAAACTCATTTCACTACATAATATAACTCATCCAAACTATTCGTGTCTTGTGGCATCGTCCTTAGAATCAAAGCTAATCCAGCAATATCAATTCATGAAACTCTTCCATCATGGTTTTCCTGTGGTTAACTTCCGTCTAAACCCCACGGACCCATTGTTTCTACTGAAATTGGAGAGAAATGAATATCGCTCTAAAGATCTCTATACTTAGCCTTCTTTGAATTTCCTCTCCATGTTTCGGCTGCTCCAGCCCCCGTTGAAGCTAAGTATGATTGACATGTCGCACAGTGGGATAAATGGTAATAGTTGCGGTCTTACTTATGCAACTGCTTTGGAATTTGACATAGAAATTTTTTGTCCTCATGCTGAACAACTTTGCTGAAGAAACTTTTTTCTATCAGTTACATTTCAGAAGTTAGTGAATGTTGAAGACGAACTTTCTGAAAAATTCAGTGTTTTGATCAAAATTACAGATTGAGTTCTTACTTTGTATCGCTTGAAGGTTTTGACCAATTAATTGAAACTCTCTGTGCTCAGTGTATTTTTACTCGCAATTTATTTCCTTGCATTCGGTCGCTGTGAACGACCATATTCATGGCTAAAATTACAAATATTGATGCATAGATCAACATTTGAGTTGTTTCCCAAAAATTAAATTCTTTTTACTGACATAATCGCTAAGGAATATCACAGTTAATTTACTATTCTACAATAGGACTAGTTGTTTACAAATGATCCTTTGAGTCATCTGGTTTTTTGCACGATAAATATCTGTCACCTGTCAGCACGATATTAGTTCGAGAGGCTGCCACCTTTTCGTTCAGCAAAATTTGGTTTACTTCGTGAATTTTCATTTTCACTTTACTTTCTTCATCACCTTTTTCTTGTCGAAATCGAACTCATGATTTTTCTTAATTGCATGCTTGACCAGTGCCTTTTCACATCTTTTGGGACGCTTTTCAAATCTCTCTAATGTCCGTCTTCAATCCTGCCATCTAGCGTCCAAGTAGTCTCACCATAATACCACATTGGACACGGATAAACTATACAAGAGCACTGTCCAGGCGTCAATTTTTGCTTCAGATCAGTGAACAGCATGGAAGCTTTACTTGCTGGTCGAGGAGCTATTCCCAGTTCTGGTGCAAATCGCTTGATGCGTTTTGTGAGCTGCTCCGTTATGTTCGGTATGTAGGTTATTCCAGCGTATGTTGGCTTCTTTCTGGTGGAATTTTCGGGTGGCGTTTGATTGGTTGTATTCAGCGTTGTGTTGTGTAAATACAGATAGCTGTTTTCGTTCAACGTTGCATTTCGTTGATTGCTACATTTGACTTCGTTGATGAGCTGGACTATGTTTTTATCGGGAAGTTGTTCTTGCTCAGTATCCTCTTAATAGTCTCAATGTTTTCTTTATAAAACGACCTGTGGCTCAATGTCAGTACTCCCTCACAAATGACTTGGCCACATTGGAAAGCATTTTCGGCGGGTGTTTCGAGTAGAAATTCAGAATTCTATTCGATGCAATCGGTTTGTGATACCAATTCGTTATTAGTTTCTCACCACGATTGTATACGGTTATGTCCAAGAATTCGATTCCTTTCGTTGTTGCATCTTCCACCACCATTGTGAATTGAATATCCTGGTCGTACGAATTCAATTGATCCCTCACCACTTCAGGCATATGTGGAGGTATGGATGTCAGATGGTCGTCTACATATGTAGACCAGAAATCTGGGTCTAATTGTAAATCGGCGATTGTTCTTTCAACAATGTCCTCAATCACTCTCTCAACCAATATCGGCGCCAGCGACGAACCCATGAACATGCCTTTCTTTTGTCTATAGAATTTATTAGCAAAGACGAAATATTTGGCTCGATGTAGGCAGATTCGAAGCATTTGCATGAATTCCTTCTTTGGGATCGGTGTGTGTTGTTCAACTAAATGAAAATCTTTTCAACCAATCGTAGTGCTTTTTCAGTCGGGATTCTGCCAAAGCAGTTGTCTACGTCATAGGAAACCAAAACGTTGCCTTGTCTGATTGCTTTTCTTCTCATTAGTTTAATGAAGTGCTTTGAGTTCTTGACTCCATACTTCGACTTGAACGCTTTGCGTAGAATGGTCGCTGAGAAACGAGCCATATGATATGCAGCGGTGTTGATTGTTGACACAATTAGACGGATCGGGTTGCCTACCTTGTGGTATTTGATCTGACCGAAGAGCCTGGGTGGGATTGTGTTCCATGTTTTCATTCCTTTTTTGAGCTTGTCAGTGATGTAATTGGCGTGGTAGAACTTATCCAGAAACCTGTTGAGTGTTTTCGTTTCTCGTTTGCTATTGGCTCAAACGATTCCATGTCCGATAACAATTCTATCACCTTTCTGTAGTAGTCTTTTTTTTCTGGATATTATTGTGACTCCACCTTTGTCGCTGTTTGATACCATCAGATGTCGGTTTTCTTCCAGATATGTTCGTGCGGCAGAGCTGGCTCTTTGCAAATACGCATCGGTTGAGTTGTTGTTGTTGATTTAAAAACTTTGTGATCATGTGTACCATTTCACTCCTGGCTCGACGTTGCGTTTCCTTCGGTAGTTCTTGTGCAATGATTGCTTCTACGTCCGATGCTAAATCCAAAATTGGAACATTCTCCGGCTGAATTGCGAACTTTTGTTCGAGACTAAGGATCAGTATGACTTCATCCGGCACTGTTTCTCCACTTAAGTTCTTTATGAAGCTTTCGTCATATTTGACGAAAATTTTGACGAAAAATTTGACGAATTGCAGAACCTTCCGGAGTTTGAGATAGAAATTTTTTGACTTCAGCAAAATTGTTCAGCGACAAGTTTGCTAAGGATGCAATATTTCCATCGTTTTTAATTCGGAAATTATGACCTGTTATTCCTGGACAAATTTCCGAATTCCAAATTAACAGAGTTCAACAGGTCATAACTTCCGAAATAAAATTGATGGAAAAATTGCTCCTTCAGCAAACTTATTCCAAATTTCGTGCTGAAGACAAAAAATTTCTATCTTAAACTCCGGAAGGTTGTGTAATTCTGACCAGAACACTGAATTTTTCAGAAAGTTCGACTTCAACATTCACTAACTTCTGAAAGACAAAAAATTTCTATGTCAAATTCCTGAGCAGTTACATAATTAAGACCGCTGCCATTACCATCTGATTTTTTTTCATTGGATCTACTACAACCCGGTGGCTCTCTGATCATAGGGAAACCACAAGTCAGCAAAGCTCGTTTGATCAGATCATTGATTGTATCGTGTTTTGACTTCCTACCATAGCTCTTCTTACACAATTAACCAAATTCTTTCGCGGAAATTCGTTCGGACCAAGAGCAGTGAATGCTTTCAAACGCTTCTTTTGTTCAATGTCCGAACAACTTTCCTCGGAAGAATTTGGTTTATTGGGTTACACGCCAAACCATGACGACCGAATTTATCTACGGTTTGACCACACACGCAAGTGTGAGGGTGACAAACCGGCAAACCCAGACGTAGGTAAACTGCAATCCAGAAAGACTGATCTTAGTGGAGAACAGGGAAGGGAGTTAAGCCGTGCACTTGAATGCTGTGCCACATTCGCCCCAATCCCTGCTTTTTCGACGTTGGTTGTTTTACTTTCCAAAAGTTGCTCATGAATAGCGGTACACATTTTTTCATTCCATTGATGCTGGTAATTACACAAAGGACTCTCTAATGGTTCAGATCCTGTGATTGATTGCCATGAAAGTAAAGCGTCTTCGAACAAAGTTAGTGACAGCTGGAAATTGTGCGGTAGTATTTGACTGACCAAATTGGAAACTAGAAAAGCAAAGGTTAATGACGCTTCTTAGATCCAGATTTGTATGTCTTTTTAGATTTGAATATCATTTTGAGTCAGCCGAACCAGTTGTTTAGAGTTTTGTTTCTAGTTAGGAAGTAATTACTAAATATTTCTGACTAGACAGGACAAGACAAGAGAGCAAAAGGAGTATGAGTTTTTTCTCCTAGTGGTAAGACATTCCAGCCATTTGATTAGACTGTCACTTTTATCATAAAAAAAATCGCTTAATTTCAATTACTACAACGGCAATAAAAAAGGTTGTTGAAACAAAAGGAGCAAAATCTATTGTTCACAGTGCCTTCAAAAACACTAGTGATTTGCAGGCTGGTCATAAGAAAGAAATTTAATTGCTTCAATTCAGAATAATTTCGTTAACGAACGTTAATGAATGAACGCTTTATTTACTATAAAGACAAAAACAAATTTATATTTAGTCGAAATAAATAAAAAAAAAAAAAATTCTTTCAAATCTTCTACTGACAATGCTGACCCTATCAGATATTTGCAGTCGATGAATATTTTTCTTCAACATATTTTTAGAATTAAATAACGAAATGCAAAAATTAAAATTAAATTTTAATCAACTTTACTTTTAAAAATTTGTTCAGAACTAAAGTTCATAGACATTAAGTTCATTTTCTCGAATTTGTACAAATAAAAAACAAGATTTTTTCACAAAATTTGCATTTCCACTTTAATCAATCAAATCACAGAATCTAGTGAAAAATTCTTCAGTCATCAATTTCATCAATCAAAAAACCAACAAAACATATCAGTGGCATAACCACATTGTGAATCATAGGAGGCAGTATGGCAGTAGCAAGGCGCCAGTTAGTAACGTCAGTCCACTCATGTGGTATAACTTAGCGTAACACAAGAAAATGTCGGTGTGATGTCACAACTAGAGGTAAGCGGGTTGCCCGAAATTCGAAAAAAAAGCCCGCCCGAATCCGACCCGACCCGACCCGAACCCGGACCCGATCCGACCCGAACCCGACCCGAACCCGACCCGACCCGACCCGAACCCGAACTACTTTTCACGGGCTTAGGTTTCGGGCTTTCGGGTCTAGAAAATTCCGGTCGGTCGGGTTTCGGGTTTTAAAATTTCCGGTCGGGCGGTGTAGTATCGACTAAGCACTGAAATAATATTATAAAATGTCAACAATAAAGAAATCATTATTACGTTGATCCTATAACTGCGAAGGTGTGTTTTATTACAATTCTACATTGGCGACGAGGAAAATCACTTAATTTGATTCAAGAATGAACGGAAAAAGTAAGTGTAACTGCTAGCTGCTAGTACCTATAAACAAGTTGCTGAACAAGTATAAACATTCGGTGCGAAGAGACGCGAATTCAAATTCGTGACGTGCGGATTAAATTCTGCAAAAGGAAATGGAAAAATAGACCAGTGCGGATTTAATTCTGCAAATAAAACATTTGAGAAAGACATTTGGAAGTAATTTTTTTTATTTAAAACAGATATGACGCCATGGTCCATGGGTCCACAACCATTTGATTGCAAAGACGACAGTTGTGCCACTGATTGGAAGAATTGGCTACGTGGTTTTGAACTTTTCGCGGATGCAAGTGGAATGACGGATGAAAAAAAGAAAAGCTGGCTTTTACACTATGCGGGCGGCGCGAAGGTACAGTCGATCTACTATCATCTACCAAGCTCATCGAAAGAAAGTGAACGGTCAGCAAGATATCAATATCGAAAGGCAGTTGAAAAGTTGACGGAATAGGTGTGGGTGGACACACTCCGATCCCCAATTGAAGTTACGGGCCGTCATAAACTACGTAGCGCAAAAAGTTGTATTTTTGACACCCCCCCCTCCCCCCGGTTTGTTACTTAACGGGAAATTTTTTTTGGACTTTGCTCATCTTCGAACTGAAGAAAAAAAAAATTTGCAAATCGGTGAAGGTTTACTCAAGTTATCGTATTCACGGACAGACAGACGGGCAGATTTTTTCGCTGATTTGGCATCTTTAGTCAACGAAAAAAGTTTTTCTCTTACCCATGGATTCGGATTCGCTGTTACATTGTTGTTACATTCGTTGTTACATTGGTAGTAAATGCATCAGACACGTACTTTGTACGGGTTTTGATATTAGACTCGTACGTACAAAAATGATGGTCAAACTCGCCTTAAAGCTACGCATCACAGTAGTATTCATATCACAATATACTAGTTTTCAACGACGGCACAGCTGATTAAATCTGTGTGGAGCCTGTGATGCTACTCTGCTAATCATCAAAGCATCAGACCATCGGCCGATAAACTTTTTGAAAATTCATATATACACATTGCAGTTATTTCAGAGCATAACGAATTTTAAGCAAAATCAAGAGTGACGCCATCTATAAAATAAAGTAGAGAGCTCACGTCTTTGTTGCATATATAGATTTTCGATGTTTTGAATGGCGTTTTGAGCAGATAAAAGTTTGCAACAGTTGTTCATTTCAAGTATCATTCCCTTTCACATTGCTTTGTGTTGGAACTCATTATTTTCACACTATTTGCGTTGGCTAACAGCGTAATTGAGTTTACTCACACGCAGAATCGTTAGCTGAGGCGAGGTAGTTTCTTCAGTTTCATTTAGTGACGATTGGCTGTCCGATGTCCTTGTCTATTATTTAAATTTCAATTGTGTGTCTTGTTTATGGTCAGGATTACTGATAAAGCAAAGCGAGGCTTGCAAATGCAAAACTGAAAGTGTTACAAAATTATTTCGCTGTTGGGGCTGGCATTTATAACGCAATTTTTTAAAAATACAACGTAACTTTGCTTTAATTTTGGTTTTGCGTATCGAAGCTGAATGCGTCACCATCCTCTGATTTCAGAACTTTTGTAACTGGAAGAAAATCATTTCGCGTTAGAAGCTGAATGTGTCACCATTTTCTGATTTCAGAACTTTTGCAAGTATACTAGAAGACATGCGCCACATCCTCTGTAAGGAGTTTTTTTGTGCGGATATCAGTACTTTTGTAAGTTTATCCCACGTCAAAAACCACTAAAAATTTTGCTGAATTTGAATACCTCACTCATGTCGAGAATGACCGAAAATATCAAAAAACCCAAAGGAAGCTGAAAAATGCTAGTGAAATACCAAAATCCTAGGCAGCCGCATTGGATGACCTCACTCATGTCGAGTATAACCGAAAAATATAAAAAGACCTGATGGAAGTTGAAAAGTAGGTCATCCCTCCGATTTCTAGATATCTAGATATCTTAGGATTGGGCTATATTTCCCTAAAACCCTCAGACACGTGGAGGCGATATGTCGATATTCTTGCATGTAAATAAATAGAGTGAATATTAATCAGACTTTCTATTATCACAACAAAAACCTCTTTCAAGTCCGCTTCCAAAATTAATGATATCGCTTGAGGTGACGCTATCGCAGATAATACGCAGAAGTTTGTTTGAATGGAACCTTGTGTTAAAAGTTTTGATTTCCTGAAAAAATTAGAGCGCTTTCTTTGAAACAAAATTACGTTGTGTTAAAAAAATTGCGTAACAAATGCCGGATCCAGAAGAGGAATAATTTTTCAATACTTTCAGTTTTTACTCTAAATTTACTCTAAAAATCTACGCAATAAGAACAAAAGTCAAATTTTTGCAGCGCAAAAACTGAAAGTATTGAAAAATTATTTCGTCGTTGGGTCCGGCATTTGTGACGCAATTTTTTTTTAACACAACGTAATTTTGTTTCAAAGAAAGCGCTCTAATTTTTTCAGGAAATCGAAACTTTGAACACA
>CM055403.1:71902165-71948005 GCA_029228625.1 Pseudolycoriella hygida
GAGTGAAAAGGCACTTCGGCCTAAAATTTTCCGTAGAATCCGGGAAAAATATTTTCCGGGGGGTACGTCGCTCGGGGGGGAAGTCAAAAAGTTCCTGCATATATGTTCCTTAGTCTACGAAAAAATTTCTTGTGAATTTTTTGGCGTGTAAGACTTGCGTCACGGGCGCATTGCTACCGCGCGCCCATGACCGTTGAGGCGCCGTCGAAGACGCTTTTTTCATAAAAAGTAAACATAACCTCAAATATCTCGAAAACTTGTAGTAATAGAGAGTTTTGTTCGAAGGGGAAATGAAAGCCTAATCCTCGACGAGTAAAATTGTGGAACATCAAAATATTGTATTCTCTGCCGATTTGCCATAAACTTGAGAAATGTGAATGACCTTTGCGCGACCTCGAGATGACATAAAAGTTACACGTATGTAATTTTTAACAAACATTTTCATATTTTTACAAAAAAATATTTTGAAAGACTCTACACTACCCCTTGCACGTCCACTTTGTAGTGCTTCTACGGAAATTCTTATTACGTGTACTGGTGAATACTTTGGATTAGCTCCTGACGAAACTTCTAAGCCATTCAATTAGATTTGTGTTTGATGATCGACGAAACCCACAAGCGATCATCCAAATGCCAAATGTAAATATTCAAACGTTTATTCAAAACAAATCAGTCTTAGTTGAAGTCTCTAACAGAGATTTTTAAAAAATATTCCGTTTTCTAATGCCGACAGGTTTTGATGAATCTTGAACCGGAAGGTTGCTTTGTGCTTTGGCTGGTGAAGTTTCCTCATCGCTGCTGCTGTTTTCATATTTTACTCGCTTTGGAATCGGTCGTGTTATCTTTTTCGCTGTTGTGGCTGGGACAGACTTCTCTACGTTTAAACCTTTTTCAATTTTTTCGCAATCAATCTCCACGCTCAGAAATAGTTCGTCATCATCCTCAAATCCATTATCACTCTTTGCCAAACTTTTGCTAGCTTCCGTGGTGGTTGTGCTAGATGTTTGATTGGATGGATTCTCGGCTGTAGTCATTGCTTTTGACTCCTGCAAAAAATTAATTAATTTAACAGACGAAATCGACAAATATGTTCATTGAGCCTACGACATTTTCCGTGCTGCTTTCAGGCAGGAATCCTTTCGATCGTTGAATGCATTTTAAGAATTCGGGTCCAAACACATAGTGCGCTTCCGTAAACCCATCTACTTTCGCCTCACGAAGTTCTTGCATGTTTAGGGGCTTTGTACGCACTAAACAATCGATGGCAGGCTCTGAAGCGATTTTGTACGGCATAGTTCCCTCCCTAGAAGCAATCATTGCACGGACCATTATTAAGTCTCTTTTCAATTGTTCATCTCCTTTGATCGGCGCTCGTTCGATGGGCGAAGTACCATAACTTGTAGATGTATCGTAAAGTGGCTTAATTGAGGAAGATGAGGTTGGAGCCTTTGTCGAACTTCTCTCCGAAGACATCAAATGCAACAACTGCTCTGATGGCACAAATTTCAGTGGTTTACCACTGGCTGCCCACTCCTTGCCTCGATAAGTTACTTTTATTGTCGTAAAACCAAAACCATCGGCTTTCGATTGCTGTCTTTGCAATAACTCTTGCTGCTCTAGTGAATCTGCTAAAATCTTCCAATATTGTTCGGGCATGTGCTTTCCTGAACCCATTAACTTGTGGTTATGGTATCTCTCAATCGTTTTCAGCTTGGATCCACGCAGGACAGCGATGGGTTTCGAAATGCCGCTAAATCCATCAAAGATACTGATGGCATCAATCAATGTCTTTGCATCTTTGGAAAAATCAAGTTCTTTGTTGATGTCATCGATATTTTGTTTTGTTGTTGAGGTCGACGCTGTGCGGCAGTTGTCGCAACAAACGCTAAGTTTGGGACATTGTGCCGATGGACCGTCAAAGTATTGAAGGATTTTTAATCTGTTGAATGAGGAGAAAATTACTGGAGCTATTCATTGGCACTAGTCAAAAATGAATTATTTGTGAAGTTGTTAAGTTTGGATCCCTCAAGGTGTTAAAAATTGTCCGGTCATCTTACCTTCGACATTGTTTTGTATAAATAAAATCTTTCATCACAGTCGCTCGATCTTCAGCTCTCTTCATTTCCTTATTCGACATTCTTGAATTCATTCTGAAATGTCGATGCATTTCAAAGTCACCATCCGAATAAAATAAAATGCATTTGGATGGAACTCCATCTCGTCCTGCTCGCCCGATTTCTTGGTAATATCCATCCATATCCGCTGGCGTACCATAATGAATGACGCATCGCACATCCGACTTGTCGATACCCATGCCAAAGGCAACTGTGGCTACGATTACATTAATTTCGTCTCGAATAAATTTATCAAATATTTCCTTGCGTTGATGTTGTGTCTTGCCAGCATGGTAGGAACCGCATTTTATGCCACGCGAATTCAATATTTCGTAAATATTGTCGGTGGCCTTTCGTGTTAAACAATAAACGATGCAGCTAACTCCAACCAGAAACTTAGACCGCAATAGGAGTCCGATGTCATCCCATGGATCTTTGGTTTTTCGTCTCACCAAAATTTCCAGGTTCGGACGATCGAAACCGGTGCAAATAATTTGTGGATTTTTCAGTTTCAAAATCGTACAAATATCCTGTTGCACTCGGTCGCTTGCTAAAAATTCAGACATTTTTATAGTCTTTGAACAAACGCTAGAAACTACTCGAAGTAGCTGCCAGAAGTAGCTCCTGTCGAAAGACTTCATAATAGAAAGAACTACTTCTAGATGCTACTTGAAGAGTTGTCGTTGTGACTGGTCGTTAACTAACCTGTAGCTGTAACGGCCAAAATTGGTATATCTGGTGCATTTTGTCGTAAATTTTTTAGCTCTAAGTATTTTGGTCGAAAATCCGATCCCCACGAGCTAATGCAGTGTGCTACATTCGAATGTAAAGGTTATTCTCGACTCATCACAAGAATTTTTCGAAAATACCTTCATCAACAGCAATTACAGTTATTTTGTCCTTCAGCTTGCCAATCAAATCTGAACCTGAACCACTGATGTACTCAGGACTTGCGTACACAATCCTATACTCGCCATTCAACACATCATTCTCAATGGATCTGTTGGTTTGAGCTGACCCAAGCATACACGACTTTATATTCACCAAATTCAATGACTTCACTTGATCCTGCATTAGTGAAATTAATGGTGAAATGATGATCGCTATACCATTAGAGAACACCGGTGGAAATTGAAAACAAAGTGACTTTCCATAACCGGTGGACATAATGCAGCAATTGTCTCTTTTGTCTTCAATAATTGAACGTATGACTTTCCATTGCATCGGTCGAAATTCCAAATGACCAAAATTTTTTTGTAAACATTCAAGATGATGTGGTTCCGGTTTAACAGCAACATTTAAATCGTCTGTATGATTCTCCAATTGTTCGACAACTTTTAACAGTTCGTCATCATCGTCACATTCGAAATCCATGTCGATCGCTATTTAAGTTTTTGTTGTGTTCTATGCTCCGACAAATTTTCAAAAATTGTTTCCAACGACAGAACTCTTTCTGGTGTGAGTGAAAAAGTAACTTTGACAGACCGGACAGACCGCGCGCAAAATAATAAAATTATACTAGATCGAATGGGCTTTAGGACGAAAAAAATCCTGCACGCCCTATCTCTTACTGCTCTGGTAAATACTCCGGACAATTGAAACAACATAATCCCGAAATTTATCCACACAAAATAAGTTCTTATCCATTAAAATAAGTGTTCATTAATGGTTTCACAAGTTCTTTTAGTAAGTGGTCATTCAATCATTCATACCCGCGGGGTATCAGGTAAGTTTGACAGCTCTAACAAAATTGTGTCAAAGTTGACCCTTTTTACGTGACAAGGGGAGAATCATTCATAAATTATTTCACGCAAGAGGGGTGAGGGGGTCTGAAACTTACGTGACAGAAAGAGCGTTATGTCACGCAAGATTCATGTGAAGACTTTTCATATTTTTCTATTGAGTATACAAATAGGAAGATATGCAAACAGGAAGTAGTCACTTTATGCGAAAAGACGTTACGCACACAACACTAGCAAAACAAAATACAGATTCACTTAGCGTATATTACCTCTGACTTTTATTATGTTCAAATATTGTGCGCGCGGTTTAAAATTCACCCGACTTCGCAAAAATTTCCGAGTTTTCAGATTGCGATAAACTGCGAACGCTCTCCTCATTGTTATTTTTCACAATATTTCGTTGTTACGGATAGAGGAAAGAGAGTTCGCAGTAAATTGGATTGAGATTAACATATTATGTTAATTTTGAAGCAAAGTAGAGAAAGGATTTCTTTGTTTCGATCGGTCCGCGCAAAAATACGCGGTTAAGCAGAAAACAAACGATAAATTATGAATTGCTGGGATGAGCAATTTCGTTGTATTTCGATCAATCGACAACTGTCAACAACGATTTCGGAAAATTAGAAAGTTTTCTAATTCGCGTCAATTAATTGCGATTCTCCCGTCAAAGCACACACGTACATATTTTCATCCAAATTGCAAATTCGTCGTATTTCGATGATTCTTATGTCACAGAATTGCTGAGATCGACAAGTCAAATTGCTCATTTGTTTTCTCCTTTATAAATACTCTCAAAAATTATTTATGCGGAACTCATGCGACAATATTTTGTATGAAATTGTTCCTCGAGCTTTCTCAAAGCGAAAAGTTCCTTTAGTTACACAAACATTCATATCATCTTTCTGCAAGTTTATGCTTTCATCTTGGCACTTTTCTTTTAGTCCAGGCGCATTAATTACATTGTAAGCTTGAATCTTTTTAGCCAAATGATGTTGAGTAAATAGCTATATTTGTGCGAAAGATAGGCAGATGGCTTCAAACCGAAACTTGTAGTTTTTTATGGCGATAAAAATGGTTACATGTTTTGGACATATCCTGCTCCCCAGAGGCTCCTAGAGTAGTCGCCTGTTGTTCATGACGCTAAGTTTCGTGCACGTACTCGCTTTCAGTAGGTCATAGCAAGGCTGGCATGAGCGCCGCTCATCGTGAGCGGCGCTCCGAGCGCCGCTCTGAGCGCGAGCGGGAGCGCCGCTCATTTTTGGAAATCACGAGCGGGAGCGGGAGCGCCGCTCATTTTCAGCGCTCACGCGCTCATAAAATTTCTTCTTAAATTTTCTTCGCTGTCTGCTTTGAAGAAAAATATTTTTGCGATAAATTTTTCTTGTAGTGACGTTCTATTTCATTTTCTTTTTGTTTAAGCTGTTCAAAGAAAGGCAACATAGCCTTCTAGAGCAATAGATACAACGTCACTTTCTAGTGATAATATTGTTTACTTCGGCTCAGAATGGACACAAAACGTTTTACGTTGTTTGTTGCGCCCTACAGGTTCATTTCACAGAATATAGTTCCATATTTGAAGAGTGTTTTTTATATTTACACCGAATTGGCAGACTAAACTGAAATTTTAGTTCAAACCATTGAAATTTAACAATTTACTAAGTGAGCGCTAAAAATGAGCGCTGAAGAGCGCCGCTCGTTTTTAGAGGGTCTGAGCGGGAGCGCGAGCGCCGCTCTAATTTTTCATGAGCGCTGCCAGCCTTGGGTCATAGCTTTTACCACTACACTCCAACATCGGTCTTAACGGTCTTAACGACTCTCCACGCATTCGAAATTTGAAATTGTCTTTCAATGTGCTCAGACTACTCGATTTGCTATGAAATTCGACGCTTTTATAATTTTTGTTAACGTGACCCGAGTGAAAATGGCAGTCTCTGTGAGTACTAAAATTGAGTGTACTCACAGTCTCAAATCAGTCTCAATTTTTGGAAAAAACTCAGAAGTACTCAATTTCGCTTTTAGTTATAAAATCATCATTATTGAGACCAGTGAGTACACTCATTTTACATTTTTTTTAGATTTAGACTGACTGAGGTCATTAAGCACACTCACTTAGACTATTTGAGATCGCTGAGTATGCTTATTTCGAGACTTTTTTAGACTGTTGAGCAAGCTCAATTGTGAAAAGTATTTTTTTAACCAATGAGACTGTTGAGTGTACTCATTTTCGACAAAAATGTTTTTTACAATTTTATTGAGGCTTTTGAGACTGTTGAGCAGGCTCAAATGTGAAAAATATTTTTTTAAGCAATGAGACTGTTGAGTGTACTTTAATGCCAATGAGACTGTAACATACTAAATCTATTCATTCAAAATGTTATATTACTCATTCACACAAATTTAAATTCATGGTATTTGGACTTGCCACATAAAAACATGAAATTTAGAACTACTATATTTTTACGTACTCTAAAGTAAATTTCCAGTTGTATTAGTCGAGAAATTTTTTTCGACGAGGATCGTTTTAGGTTGGAAAAGGGAAAGTTCACACGTGTCGATGTTAATCGCAGAGCGGCCTAGGACAATTTCTGAGTTACGTCGTTGGCGGTCCACAAGCAAAGTTAAGCATCATTCGGCGCGGTTAGTACTTAAATGGGTGACCAGAAAAAGTAAGTAAAAATAAAAAAATAACAACTTTCTAATATAATTTCAGATTAATCGCGAATTGTGAAGAAAATAGTACGTGGCGGCATCTACGAACAAAATGAAAAAGTTTCAGTATCATTGGCGACAAAAAAGCGTCTCAAACTGCAATTCAAAATTAGCATACTCAAGAATCTCAAATAGCATCAAAATGAACATACTCAACAGTTTGAAATAGTCTCAAAATGAGTATACTCAACTCTCTCAAATAATTTAAAAATTAACATACTCAACAGTCTGATATAGTCTCAAAATGAGTATACTCAACAGTCTCAAATAGTCTCAAAATGAGTATACTCAAAAGTCTTTTTTTGTATATTTAGTGCACCAAATAGTCGCAGAAGCTTCAATAAATATCATTTAATTTGAGCATACTCAACAGTCTCAAAATAAAAATGCCCAACCGTCTCAAATAGTCTTAAAATGAGCATACTCAACAGTCTTAAATAGTCTCAAAATGAGTATACTCAACAGTCTCAAATAGTCTCAAAATGAGCATAATCAGTCTCAACAGCCTAAAACACCAGAAAAATGTCTATTAACTGAGGCAAAAATGAGCATACTCATCATTTTTAATGATGATGACGGTCTCAAAACAGTCTAAAACGTTCGAAAATACAGTACTTAGTGCCATACACAAAAACAGTCTCAATTTCAAATCGCATGGTTTTTTTTACTCGGGGAGCCTTTTTGACCCCGCAAAGGGGGGTTTTTTCTTTGTGAACCTCTACAGCGACATCTACAGCTACTCGATACCACTATCAGCGCAAGCTTTGATCTCAGAAATACCAAAACTTTTTCGAAAAGAACTCTTTGAAATCTTTAGCTAGATAGAGTACAGAGAATAGATCGAGTCTAGGGCAGAATACCCACAATCAAAATTGCCTCAGCACCTCTCATACAAAAAACATGCACAGTAGCGATCGCATGGGACTCTGTCCCATTAGGTTAGAGAAAACAGTCGTTATATAGCCAGCAGAAACGTTCGCGCTTTTTGCGGATTCTAAATATTTTTGAATGTATACATGCTCTATTACAGATTTTTCTTGCCAACAAAGTAAAATGAAAACAAAATTGAGAACTCGCACTTTTTGTTGTTGACTTTAACTCGTATATGTCATGTTGTTGTCTTATAACTGAATTCCGTGGTAGCAAAAAGGATAACGTTATATTGATCAATAAACAAAAAAACATAAACGATGAAGTGTTACCTAAAATGTGTGGGCGATGTTCGTCATGATCCAATTGAAATAAAAGACGATGTGGAAACATTTATCGGACGGTTAAGAGCCACTGAGATAAAAGATGTGATGTGTTCAAGGAACCAAGGTAGGACAGAGTAATCCTTTCAAAAAGATTTTGTAACGAAACATGAAACGTTTTACCACAGTCTCACTCACAGCCGATTTTGCTAAACGTAACGTTAGTGTGAAACAAATTGGCGTCAATGCTTCGGGCATTAATGGTAAACGTTCTACTGAGTTTACTTAGAGGTCACAATGTTAAATGTTTTCGTCAATAAATTTTAAGGTTTCGCCATGAAAAAAGACCAAATGTACACAATGCAAGAAGGTGACGTCTTAGAAGTACTGTTAGGTAAATATTTTTATGAAATCGAATTTCATGTGGAATCGACAATTGTCCCAGAAGCTGCTGTTCCGGTAAACGCAGTGAAATGTCCTACCGGTGTGTGGGAATCTGTGGATGGCGGAAAAATGCTAATATTTACACCTAACAACATGAGGGCCTCGAATAAGGTTTTAATTTTTTTTTACACTTATTACAGTACACAATGACGAAACGATTGATTTGTTCTGGATACAACTAATGGTAGTCGTTTGTCTTTGAGATAAACAAATTTCGTTTGTGGTAAAATACGAGATTTCCTGATATAATGGGCCATTCACAAAGTTCGGGGAGGAGAGGGGTCGAAAAAATCTTGCTGCCATACATCCTAATGTATGAAAACATGCGTGCAATGGGGGAAGCGGAGGGTCAAAAAACTGTTTTTTGCTTGCGTACTTAATAGGTCATCCAATCTGTTCGCGGTTGACAGAGTCACAACCCTCGTTATAAGAAGTCAAATTCTTCAACAACTCTCAATTTGCTTGAAATTTGCAAAAATAGTCATTCGAAACAAGATGAAAGACGAAAGAAGCCAGTTGATCAAAAATTAAAGTCAATGGCAAATATGTTATATCCTTTTACACATAGCCCAAGTTTCTGTCCTCTGCTCCCTTTTTAACCGCTGAAACTTTCTATTGATGAGCAGCCCTACTCTTTACACACCGAAAAATGTTTTCCTCTGGATTTTGTAGCCCACGTCTTTTACTTAACTTACGAATCGCTTTTAATGATAAAGTTGAAGAGGTTATTGGGAGATAAAGATTGAAACGTCGGCTTCAGAGCTCGTTTGAGGACTTCGGGTCGACTTTGTGACACGAAGTTTTCCGAAGGTAGCTGAAGGTAGCCGAAGGTGGCACAAAGTATTCGGAAGGTAGTCGAAGGTGACACGAAGGTGTTGGAAAACAATTTTTTTCGGAAAGAAAATTTTTTTTGGAGAAAATTTTTTTTCGGAGAAAACTTTTTTTAAGGAAAAATTTCTTTGTAGAAAATATTTTTGGAGAATAATTTTTTGCAGAAAGTTTTTTTTGGAGAAAAAATTTTTTCAAAGAAAAATTTTTTCGTAGAAATTTTTTTCGGAGAAAACTTTTTTTTTAAGGAAAACTTTTTGTTTGGAAAAAATTTTTTTTGAGAAAATTTTTTTGGAGAAAAAATTTTTTTTGAGAAAATTTTTTTCGGAGAAATTTTTTTTTGGAGAATAACTTTTTGGACAACTTTTTTGTCACCGTTTTTTCGGCGACCTTTTTTTGTAGCCTGTTTTTTTGGGGAAATTTTTTTGGCGAACAGTTTTTCGGAGAAAAACTTTTTTGGACAAAAATTTTTTTCGGAGAAATTTTTTTTTTAAAATAGAAATTTTTTTAACAACTGAAAACTTCCAAAACGACTGATATCACAACAAAAACCTCTTAAAAGGTAGAGTGTGACGCAGTCCGTGATATCGCTGATAATACGCAGAAGTTTGTTTGAATGGAACCTTGTGTTCAAAGTTTTAATTTCCTGAAAAATTACAGCGTTGTTTTCAAAACAAAATTACGTTGTGTTAAAAAAAATTGCGTCACAAATGCCGGACCCACCAGCGGAATAATTTTTCTGTACTTTCAGCTTTTGCAACTGCAAAAATTTGACTTTTGTTTCTTATTGTGTAGATTGTTTAAGGTAAATTTAAATTTTTACGTGTAAAAACTGAAGGTGTTGAAAAATTATTCCGCTGGTGGGTCCGGCGCAATTTTTTTAACAGAACGTAATTTTGTTTTGAAAACAGCGCTGTAATTTTTTCAGGAAATTAAAACTTTGAACACAAGATTCCATTCAAACAAGCTTCTGCGTATTATCAGCGATAGCGTCATCTCAAGCGATATCATTAATTTTCGAAGCAGACTCACGGACTGTGTCACACTCTACTTTTTAAGAGGTTTTTGTTGTGATTTCATACCTCAAAAGTTTAGCTTCGCGCGATGTATGGAGTAGGCAAATTTTTCGTCATATTTCCCTTTTAAAATGTATTTTTATTGTAATATCAGTTGTTTCGGAAGTAGAAAAATTGTTTTTGACGAATGGATGTAGAACTTTTTTTGAGACACCGCCGCCGCCATACTGAAGCGCGGCGGCTACTATTTCCATGGGCGAAAGTGTTGCCCACAACTTCCTCTACAACATATCAAAAGTTTTTTTGAGCTATCTTCCGCCATTTTGTCGGGCACCCCAACAACAACTTTCCCTTTGACACCAAACCTCTGTCTGGAATACTCAACCTTCGCCTCGATCTCGTAAGAAACAACAACAACAAATGCATTCAAAAATGCTTTTATATGGGATTTGTATGGGAGCTTCCAGGAGCCCTAGCTCCCAAACCCGGCTACACCATTTTTTCAAAATCTCAGATGTCGTAGAATCCCCAGCTTGTTGGAAAAATAAAACAGCAAACAGCAGGCACTGTTGGAAAGATTATTGTTTTATCTTTCCAACAGTGCTTGCTGTTTGCCGTTTTGTTGTTTTTAGTTGCATCACTTCATCGGTTTTGTTGCCAAAAAATAGCAAACTTTTGGTAAATCAGACCGTATCAAGGCATCAGGACACGCGCATCGGTGGTAAGAACCGATTTGCAACACCCCTCATGAAGGATGGTCTGCATATTTGTAGAAATTTGCGAAAAGTCGCCCCATACTAGCTTTGAAAAACCAGCTGTTTTGCTCATTGAAAAAATAGCTGAAATTTCGCAGCTAGTAATTTAAGATGACGCTGATTGTACTTTTTTTTACTTACTTACTTTACCGGCACTACAACCCATTATCTTGGTCTTCTCCAACCGTTCTTAAGTTGGCAAAAGCAGCGTTGCTCCACCGGAATTCGGGTCGCCCTGCACTCCTTTCGTTGTACATGACCGAGCCAACGTAGTCGATTTATTTTCGTTGTTCTGACTATGTCGGTCTCTCCAAAAAGCTCTCTGAGCTCGTGATTCATATCGTCTGCACCAAAATTTCTTAATTTTTGGTTAGCAATGTTTGAGAAATAGAAACTGAATTTGATCTCATTTTCTCTATTGACACAGATTGCTTCATACGATTTAGACGGAACGATTATCACAACGAAATCTGAGAAACGATTTCCTCAAGATGTGGATGACTGGAAGATTTTCCCTTACGTTGCTAGTAAACTGACAAGTCTTTATGACGACGACTTTAAAATTGTATTTTTCACTAATCAAAACGGAATTTCGCAAGGAAAATTCAAAGTGAATGATTACAAGGTTGACCAGAGGCTCCCATGTAAACTTATTGTTTTACGATACATTTTCCCTTTATTTTTGTAGAAAAGAACAGAAGACATCGTAAAGAAGCTTAATATTCCAATACAAGTGTTTGCAGCTACTGGGAAAACCATTTATCGGAAACCGTTGACTGGTATGTGGAAATATTTATGTGAACAGGTAAAAGAAACATAATTATTCCCTTTGAGCGGACCTTCTTCAACGAATCATCTTGCAGAAAAACCAATCAATTAAAATTAGTAAAAGCGAAAGTCTCTTTGTTGGAGATGCCGCTGGTCGACCCGCAAACAATTTACTTAAAACGAAAAAGGACCATTCCACAGCTGATCGTCTGTTTGCTCTGAATGTTGGAATTAAATTTTACACTCCTGAGGAACACTTTAAGAAGCACTCAACATCAACATGGGTCAAGCCGTCATTCGATCCTACAAATTATGTGGCACCGAAATCGTTATTGAATCCAGCAGATAGTCAACTTGTGTCAAAGGAACTTGAGGTATTTATATGAAAACACCCTAACGAAGTATGGTTTATTGCTTCTAATGCAACGGAAGTTACCAACATGACGATTGTAGTCCGTCTTTTTTGTCTAAAAGTTAATCGATAAAGCGATAAGCGATAAAGCGAAGATAAACAAAATCGGTCCAGATATCCTGAAGGAGAGAAATGTCACAACTCTTTTGTGAAAAGTGACAACTTCACTCCTAGGAGAAATAAAAACATTAACTCTTGGGACCTAAACTTTGTTTTCTCCTTTTTTCCAGGTCATAATTATGGTGGGGTGTCCAGGCTCTGGGAAAAGTACTTTTGCGAAAAACCATCTCGTTTCGAATAAATACAATTGGATCAATCAAGACACGCTGAAGTCATGGCAAAATTGTGTAAAGCAACTAGAAAATGCATTCTCTGTAGGAACGATTGACTTTTGATCAGAACGACTGCAATAACTATAAAATAATTTCGTTGTAGTCAAAACAGAGCGCGGTCATCGACAATACAAATCCTACGAAAGAAGCACGAAAGCGTTACATCGATGTTGCGAACAAGTTTAAAGTTCAATGTCGCTGCTTCGTCATGGATGTATCGTTTGCACATTCCAAGCACAACAATAAATTTCGTGAATTAACGGACGCAACTCATAAACCAGTCAACGAAATCGTCATGAATTCTTTTAAGTAAGACGCAAGTGTAAAAGTGGGTTAACGCAACCGTTATTCTTAAAACGTTTCTTTTATTTAGAAAATATTATGAGCCACCGACCGTTGCAGAAGGCTTTCTGGAGGTGGTCAACGTGAATTTTATACCAAAGTTTAAAACATCAGAAGACGAGAAGTTGTACAAAATGTATTTACTGGAGTCTTAATTAGAGTCGTAGAAAACAATAAAGAAATTGTAAATCGAAAATGAGAATTTTAATAATTAAGATTTCTGCGAATGTTGAATGGTGGAGGAGAAGAAACTCAATGAATGTTTATCAAAACGTGAAATGTCACTGAAACGACTTGAAAAATCGAGCTTCAAAAGCAAAGATATCTTACAGATTACAAGAAGATATCTCTCGTGACCTTAGCATTCGTCTGCCGTGTGGTCTTTCGGTGTCATCATTAAAGACTAACGTTCATTTTATTTACTGTTCGAATGCGGTGCATTGACTCGAGAGATTTTTTTCTAATCTGTAAGATTTCTTCTAGCTTTTTTAGCTCGATTTTTCAAGTCGTTTCAGCGACGTTTGACGTTAGATGAACGGAAAAATCTAGACATTTGGTGAGGGTTCATTGAGTGCTGTCACATCCACCGTTGTTCACCTTTCGCATAACTATAAGGTTTAAAGCCACTTACATTTGCTGTTTCATTTTCAATTTGACATTTGTCCACATTATATGGCTTACGACCTTATGGGATAAGTTTGTTCATAATGGTTTACTTCAGCATTTAACTTCGCTTTGCTTTATCAATCATCCCGATAATAACAAGACACACAATTGAAATATAAATAATAGATACGAAAACCCAATCGTGAATAAATGAAACTGAAGAAACTACTTCGCCTCAGCTAACGATTCAGCGTGTGAGCAAACTCAATTAGTTAGCCAGCGCAAATGGTGTGAAACTAATGAGTTCTAACACAAGGCAGTGTGAAAGGGAATGATACCTGCAATGAACAACTCTTACTAACTTTTATCTGCTCAAAATGTCATCCAAAACATTGAAACTCTTATTTTATGCAACAAAAACGTGAGCTCTCTACTTCATTTTATAGATTGGGGAATAAAGGATCACTCATTTTCTAGAATGATATCAATCGCTCCGGGTCGCCCAGTCGAAATAAACACATCACATCGCAATCAAAAGGCTGGTCCAGTTACTGTTGAGAAGACATCATCGCCAAACATTAGTTTTAAATGTAATACTTGTGGTCGTTCGTTCGATACTCAACCGCAATCAACACGCGGAGGAATCAAAAACATCTGCAAGTTCAGGAAGTGGCGACCCTACTAACTATGAGACCTCTTTCGATGACTTTGTTATTTTATTGGCGCGGTGCAAATCAAAGATAAGAGTTATCAAACGAATACCGAGAGGCGCTAGACACGCAGCAGCGAACAAATTGGCGCAACGTATTGAATATTGTTTGGCAAGCCCACATCTGGAGTCGAATTGGAAATAATCTCCTTACCTTTGCATACACCGCTCTACGCGTTCCGGACAAATCCAAAAATGTATCTTTATCAACGCTAGTGAAGACGAACTTAGAGAAGGTAGAATTAGTCATTCCGAAACCGACGAATAGAAAAAAGGTTCCGATTTCAATGTCGAAACGCATCGAATGCAAAATTTCCGACGGGAACGTAAAAGGAAACCTTCACACAACTGCAATCAAAGCACCTACCTCCAACCAGAGAGTTACATTTCCCATCACCATCGGACAAAGATACGATTCGAATTAATCTCTGCCTGAATTGATAGCAAAAAATCGGTGTAGTCGGTCGAACTGGCGCTGGCAAGAGTTCGATAGTCCAATCTCTATTCCGTTTGGCACAAAATGATGGTCAGATTTTGATTGATGGAATTGATATTGGAGTGCTTGGTCTTCACGATCTGCGTAGCAAGATCTCAACTATACCTCAAGAGCCGGTTCTGTTTTCGGGGAGCTTCAGATTCAATTTGGATCCATTTGGTGAGAAAACCGACGCGGAACTTTGGAACTCTTTGGAAAAAGTCCAAATGACCTCAGTGGTATTGGCTTTACGAGGTGGAATCGATACCAAAGTCTCGGATAGAGGATCAAATTTCAGCGTTGGTCAACGCCAATTACTGTGTCTGGCTCGAGCAATTCTACGTAACAATAAAATTCTTGTCCTAGATGAAGGTATTCACAATTCAACATTTAATTTTCGTGGATTCACTCGTTCTTCTTTCTACCTATCGTATGAAGCAACGGCGAACATCGACTCGGTAACCGATACACTTATACAAAAGACCATTCGAAACAAGTTCGGATATTGCACCGTGATTACGATTGCTCATAGATTGCACACGATCATAGACAGCGACAGGGTACTTGTGATTGACGCAGGCAGATGCGTGGAGTTTGCTTCACCTTCCGAACTTATTCAGAAAGAAAATGTTTTCTTCAAACATTTACTGGATCAAAGTGGTGCCACGGGAGCCACAGTAGTGGATGATTGCTGCGAAGAAGACGACAAAGAAAATTTCATTGATGCATCGAAGAGTGAAAGTGAACAGCAGGAGGGAAGGTTGTTAGGAAACAGAAAGTAATAACAATCCAATCCAACTTCCAAAATTACTGCCATTGATTCATTAGAGAGTTCGAATATGGGTCACTCAATGTAGCTGAACTTGAACGAATGAATCAACCGACTGAAATTGAGACTTAAAAAAATAGTGTCACCTGAATTGACTTTATGTTTCATGTTAAATAAAAATATATTTTTCACCATTCTTATGGATATACTGACAAACATTCTAATTACAAATTAAAAATCTTCCACATCTTCTCAGTTTCTGTAAACGACCTCATGACCGTCGCTGCCTTGCCATTTTGGATAGCTATACTGATCCTCTGGTCTCTGCTGAAGGAATGACTTAGATCTTGGCTTGGGGTCGTGCACAAATGACGTCTCGCTCACATTATAAATCCATATTTTACGTGCATATCTAGCCGAAGCTTTAACTGCACGTCCCCCAAGGGCGCGGAATTGAGATACGCCCCATTAGCGGGAGTTCGGATCATGTTCCTACCTCGTTCTCAATTACCGCCGGTATTTGCGTATCGGGTGAGAGCCCTGAGTAAAGGCCGAAGCCTATCATCACTCCTGCTGAGTTATCTCCTTGCAGAAGGGGGACTCAGCGGCCCGGCATTCAACAACCATCAACCCCACCATCAACCATCAACGCCACCAATTATTAGACCAATTGGTAGGGTCTCGCAATGAAATAAACCGAATGTTTACTAATTGCTACAGTGTGAAGCGGAAACAAGCTACTGCTAAACCAGCTCAGAAAGCCGTGGTGGCCATCATTGCCAGAATCCACCGATACGGCGGTTTCACCCTCCTTCTTTCTGCTAGCAATTGAGTGAAACAGGTTCCACGACGAGTACGTAGAAGGTAGGATTTGAAGGAATAGAGGCTAGTGCCACAGGCCGTGATTGCAACGGGCTTATAGATAACGCACTTGCGTTGCGCATATTCCTTTCATTGGAACCCGACGTCTCGCGCACAGGGGGGCGGGGTGCAAAATCCCCCAGTGTATTATCGTCCAAGACGATAATATCGTCCACTGATACAATAATATCGTCCATGAGGCGATAATATCATCCACTGATACAATAATATCGTCCATGAGGCGATAATATCATCCACTGATACAATAATATCGTCCATGAGACAATAATATCGTCTACTGACACAATAATATCGTCCATGAGGCGATAATATCGTCCACTGACACAATAATATCGTCTCATGGACAATAACACACTGGGGTTTTTTGCACATTCCCCACAGGGGCACAATTTTGAACTAAAATTTCGCTCATAGAAGCTCGTCAAAATATTAATTGAATATGGGATTGTAGAATACCCAATTGAGTCAACTATTACTATTGATTATTTCAGGTGAGATTTGTTCGCAACACTGAGTCGCTTTGTTGGGTTATAGACCGATCTCGTTCCTCGATTCCTCAATGATCAGATTGATGTCTCCAATTACGCAATAAGAGTTTATGGGTTTCAAGCGGTTATTCCATCATTGCCCAGGCAGAACTTCGAGTTGAAGCAGGCCTAAAAAATTATAGCAAGATTAAAAATATATCTATCAGGTTATATTTTCAGCCTTTTTCGACTTTTCCAGTCTGTTTTACCCTTCGAACTTCTACGTGAGGTAGAATACCACAAATTCCGAGACCAGCGACGTAACCATGGGGGGAGGAAAGTCGCAGGAAGTCAAGGTCAAGGTGGCGTGATCTCATGATTGACGAAATATTCATTTCGAAAGGGAAATTTTCATTTTCACGTTAACGGCCATGCAACACACAGTATAACTGGCCATGAGTGCCTTGTAGACACGAATCTTAATTTCGTTGGTCAGTGAGAGTCGAGTGAGTTTTGTGAGAGTCGATGAAATTTTGCATATATTGATAAACAAAAAAAAAAAATTTTTTCTTTAAAAAAAATTTTTCTTTAAAAAAAATTTTTCTTTAAAAAAAATTTTTCTTTAAAAAAAGTTTTTCTACGAAAAAAATTTTGTCAGAAAACAAATTTTATACTAAAAAGATTTTCTCCAAAAAAATTTCTCTCCGAAAAAATTTATTCTCCAACACCTTCGGCTACCATCGGAAAACTTCGTATCACCTTCGGAATACTTTGTGTCACCTTCGCCTTCCTTCGGAACACTCCGTGTCACCTTCGGCTACCTTCGGAACACTTCGTGTCAAGAATTCTTCCCACTGATTCATATAACTTTCCTGAAGAAACCAACTGTGTAGGTATTCTTATACAGAATTTAGCAAAAAATCCAAAATGGCGTCACTTTGACAGTTGGCAGCCATTTTCTAATGATACCAAAAAATTCTCCTGATGAAACTCTATAACTTTCTAGAAGAAACCATCTCTCTAAGTAGTGTCATTCCGGAGCTAAAATCGAAAACCGTAGAAGCATAAACGAAAATCCAGATGGCGCCGCTATGCAGCTTGGCAGCCATTTTTCTAATGATACCAAAAAATTCTCCTGATGAATCTATAACTTTCTCGAAGAAACCAACTCTCTAAGTATTGTCATTCCGAAGCTAAAATTCGAAAACCAAAAAAAACCTAATTTATTGCTTGGGAAAATTCAAGATGGCGCCAGTTTGACCGCTGGCAGCCATTTTCTTAAGATCCCAAAAAATCCTCCTGACCAAACAGTATAACTTTCCAGAAGAAATCAACTCTCTAGCTATCGTCACTTCGGAGCAAAAATTCGAAAGCTCCGTGCATTACCACTTTGACTATTTTTCCACATGCCACGGCTTTTCCAGAATTTTCCCGGAAAAGCGGCATATGAAATTTTTCATTTGGGGCCGAGACTGACGTTCCCTGAAAATTTTAAGGAAATCGCACGAGCGGTTCTCGAGAAAAAAAAAGTAGATAGATCCATAGATAGATCGTTGACACACCACACAGGAATAAAATTGTTATTACTTGCAAAGCAGATTTGATTGGTCATCTTTGATTGGCGATATCACAGCCAATTTTCAACCGATTTGGATGAGTGTGGGCTTGTTTGAAAGCTGCTGCGACGTAGTTTTTTCCAAAAATAATTTGGAGGGGAAGGGTGTGAGGGGAAAAAACTCAAAAGTTCGCCTATACATCGTGTCTCCGAGCATGATTAAACCACGATAAGTACGGAGTGAGGTGACAAATGAATGATATGGATGGAAAAAAATTGTGGAAATCGGTCGAGTCATTCGGTCTGCGGGGTGCACAGATTAGACCTAACTTGGGGTACCTATCCGCAAAAATTAGGAGGTGATTTTGCATGAATATTTCGTCATTTATGAGATTTAGAAACCACCGTGACACCTCCAATGGCCCCGTGCCTCTACTTGACCCTCCCATGACCCTCGATAACACCCGATAAACCCTTGTGACCCTCCTACGACCCTCTCATGATCCCCGATGACCTTCCCTCTGCCTATAACCGCCCATGTTTCCATTAACAAAGTTTACTTCGGGAGGGTTTTTCAATATTGCCATTTTGGCCATGTAAGTTAATAAAGACGTTTGTTTAATCAATCCCAACGCTTACACAAATTTCTTGAGTGTAAATACATTAGGAGTTTGATACGTCTGCTTCTATAATTGACCCACTTGAGACATTGTGGTCTATATCTCAGTTTAAATGTTTTTTAAATTTTCAACTCAACATTACTAAAAATATCACAAGCAGTGCATCAAGGTGCATGGTGTAATGAAATACACTTACGTTTACTAAAGGCATCAAAGTGCACTAAAGTGCATCAAGGTACTCTAAGGTGCATTGAGGCGCATCGAGATGTAGTGAGGTGCATAAAAGTGGAACGGGCCATATACTAATTGTCATGTATAACATTTTTCACGATACCAACAATTATTCTTTAGTATTTCGCAGTTCGGTTATCACTTTATTTATTATTACGTAACATTTCGTAAAAGGGATCATCAGTCGGTTACCTAACATTTTTTAAAGAGCAACATAGTTCGCTTTCGTAGCATTTCGTACAAGGCATCATCAGTCGGTTACCTAACATTTGTTAAAGCGCAACATAATCCGCTTTCGTAGCATTTCGTAAAAGGGATCATCAGTCGCTTACGTAACATTTCGTAAAAGGGATCATCAGTCGGTCACCTAACATTTTTTAAGGCGCAACAAAATTCGTTATAGTTATTTTGATGACCCAATTCTTGGGGCAGAAAGACGTAGTCGTGCATACTCCTTCGATACCACCCTTAAAAAAGTTACCTTTCTTGATGGGAAATCAAAACATTAAATGTTAAGTATGGAGTGAAGGGTAAAATTGCACTTTAGTGCTTTTGACAAGAGGGGCGAAGGAGAGGTGGGGAATTGTGGTCCATTTCAGGACCAACGGGATACACGTAGACAGCCTCCTCGTTGCGTATCCTGGGTAAGTATATACTTAGCGAATGTTTACACAAGTAAAGCGCTGAAATTTCCAGTATTACCGCTTTACAAATCACAAAATCACTACTTTCACAATACATAACACACCAGCGCCACCTACAATGTACTAACCTGTTGTCTGGCATTCATCACCTACAATTTCCATCCAACAACTCCCACACCCTACCCTCCTTTTTGGTGTAAATACGTTAAATACAATTCTCCATATAAAAACTTTGAACTCCTCCCCCCTCCCCAACTGATCCGACCGCCACCTATTCATTGTATATTTGTGATGTGGGTATGGTCACTCACAATTCCTCTCCACTTCTATCCCCCTCTTGTCAAAAGCACTAAAGTGCAATTTTACCTTTGTCTCCTTTTTTGTATATAGGACAAAGTATGCTGGTCTTCCACTCTTCCGGTAATTCCTCGACATTCCATTTACGCGTGATGATCTCGTGCATTTCCATACATAGCGCGTTGCCGCCGTTCTTAAAAAGTTCATCGAGTAGATTATCTGTCCCCGGGGCTTTGAAATTTCTGAGCCTCGACATTTCAGCTTCAACTTCTTGTATCGTTGGTTCTTCTATGTATGGTTGCGCAGTATGAAATGGCAATCCGTTATTTTCTTCGTTTCGGTTGAGCGGTGTGTTCGAATTAAGCAGTTCTTTGAAGTACTCAGCCCATCTCGCAATGCACCTTTCCTCATCGGCTAAGACCAATCCATTCTTGTCTTTACACAGCACTGTAACCATTTTTGGATTCATTTACTTTCCGATAGAAGTTCCGAGTTTTCCTCCTATTGCCAAACTTTTCAATTTCGATCAAAGCGTTCCTATCCTGGACCCGTTTTTTCTTTCGGATTAGTTTTCGAGCGAAATTTCTCTTCGAACGGTACCCTGCCTGGCCTGCTTGAGTGTATCGACTCAGAGTTTTAGTCGAGCTGCGTTTTTTTTTTTTTTCTCCAGAGCTCGCTGGCATTCATCGTCGAACTAGTTATTTCTTTTATTTCCCGTTCTCGTTCCCAAAGTCTCAACGCATCGTCTATTGCTGTGTTCTTCGCTTACCATTGTTTCAATAATTTTTCTCTCCAAACTATCCACGTATTTGTGTTTAATGTCTTCGTTTTGCAGTTTTTCAACGTCCCACTTTTTCAATGCCTGTTGTCGGTTGTGTTGGACCGATATGCGAGACCTAACAACCACTTTAATCAAGTAGTGGTCAGAATCAACATTTGGTCCTCCTGACATCCAATACATTTGAATTGTGGCGCCCATCTATCAAAACGTGATTAATCTGGTTTTTGGTTTTCCATCAGGTGATACCCATGTCGCTTTGTGGATGTTTTTATGTTCGAAATACGTGCTGCTCTCAACCATGTTTCTTGATGGTGCGAAATGAACTTCACGCGTACCGTTGTCGTTAGAGTTTTTGTGAAAGCTGTATTTACCAATTGTGGGATAATAGAAGACTTCACGACCTATCTTGGCATTCAGATCTCCAAGCAGAATCTTAATGTCACGTCTCGGCGCTCCATCATATATCTCCATGAATTTATCATAAAATAGCTCTTTCGCTTCGTTGTCTTTTTCCTCCGTGGTTGCGTAGGCATTAATAAGAGTATAGTTGAAAAATTTTCCTGTTATCCGTAGAGAGCACAATCGCTCGTCAACAGGATAAAACCAATCTAGCTCTGCCGAAAACCATGCAACCTGTTCCATACTCTCTTGGACTGTCGTTACTCTTCCCACTGTAGTAGAACCTATAGTCGCTACTGTTCATGGTGTCCTTTCCAGGACATCTCGTTCCTTGCACCGCTGCAATGTCACTTTTTCCGCTTTCAGCGCACTCGGGACAGATCTCAATCATCCTGGCCGCAACAAAGATCCTACATTCCATGTTCCTAATTTTAAGTCGTTGTACTTTTTCCGTTGTTTGAGTCGTTGCCGTTTATCCTGTCTGATCCGAGGCTGTGTTGTTGAGTTCATAACCGGTATCCATTTTTTACGGTGTTTCGAGGTTAACCAAACGCCCAACCTACTCCCGTTTCCTCGATGACCCGTAGGGGAATCGTCAGGTAGCACTCTTAAGTTTAGCACATAACTCCGAAGAGAATTGAGATCTCGAGGACTACGACGTGGACGTAAAAAGAACACTTGATAGTTAGACAGTTGCACGCCTGGCACATGACCCGGACTACCACACTCCGTTCATATGCAATCAGGCACTACCCTATCTAACTATATAATCCCTGACTCGAACGTATTTAAGTAAATATTGCCTTAACTCTAAAGTATTACTTCCACATTAAATTGTATTGGAAATTGCCGAGAAGGCAATATTGAAAACCCAGTTTGAACCAACGAAAGCACAAAATTGAGCCTCAAATAAAAAAAATGTTCACCTCAATTTCCTCTACAACATAGCAAAAAACCATTTTTTGGACTTGGGCCGGTCTTAGTACCGACCTAGGGCACTCAGGAGAGGCCTCGGACAAATACTTCCAATATCTCAATTTCTTCCTCAATATAGCAAAAAACAATATTTTTGTCTAGGGCAGACCTTATGAGCGACCAAGGCTACTAAGTGCTGCGTCCAAGCGCTCGAAATCAATAAATTTTCTTCCATAAATTGTCGGACATTCCTAGACCTTTCGAACAAATATTTTTTATGAAAATAGGAGAGGATTTGCTCTAGTTGTGTAACAAAAGCGATGGTGGTACATTTGCTTGATCATGCAGGTCTTTAGGGTTTTTCAAATGGGATTTCATTATCAATATGAGACACTTGTTTTGGAAAAGTTGGAGTTTATTTATGTGTGACTTCGCACAGTTTTTTTTTAGATTTTTATCAGTTTGGGACGATCACTTTCGTGGTCTGGAACACAGATCTTGTGACCCTTTGTTCCTTTTTCCCGCTCATCATTTAAAAAATCATGAAAACCTTTGCATGCCGACCAGGAACCTGTCTAATATGATAGGCCCTAGCTCGGCCACTTTCGAAGGGTGCACGACGTAGTCGCCTAGTGTCCTGAGCAAGGCCTATTTTTGGAAATTTAAATTTCCAAAATTTCCAAAAAATTTCCAAAATTTCCAAAAAGTTTCGAAAATTTCCAAAAATTTCCAAATCATTTTTTGGAATATTTTGGAAATTTTGGAAATTTCGGTTTTGAAATTTTTGGAAATTTTTGGAAATTTTGGAAATTTTTAGGAAATTTTGGAAATTTAAATTTCCAAAAATAGGCCCTGGTCCTGAGTCTTAGTTGATGGAATTTAGGGCATTCACATATAACGTGAAAGCCCGTTTCCTCTTCCAAGCCACAGGAACAGTCTGGGTCACCTGAAATTCTCATCTTCGTGAGGTGCTTGTTGAGTCCGCAATGTCTGGTCGTCGCACTAACTACCCTTCTTATGCGATCCCGGCCCATCGTCAGGAGCTCCTTAGTCCATTTCTCGTTCGGAGTGGGGAAGAAATGCTTGGTATGCACTCCTCCTTCGTACGCTGTCCAGCTTTTTCTATGCTCCGCCCTCACCCAGTCCTTCACCGCTTTCGCACAAAGCGAATTCGGGATGGGGATGTGAGGTTCAGGTCCGTATGAGATTGCCGTTGAGCCGGTTTTTGCCAGCCTATCAGCCTTCTCATTACCGTTCACTCCGGAGTGCCCAGGCACCCAAACCAGTTTGACTCGATTGCTCAGCCCTATCTGGTTCAAGTAGCCCTTACATTCTTCCACCAATTTAGAAGTCACAATGGGTGATATCAGCGCCTTTATTGCTGATTCACTATCAGTGCACACGATCACGTCTTCACCATTCAGTCCTTCTGGCAGAATTTCTCGAGCTCCCAAAAGAGCTGCTGAAGTTTCCGCCTGGAAGATGCTGGATAGACTTCCCAGGTGAATCCAGGTGCCGGTATCCGTCCTCGGGTTATATACCCCGGCTCCGGTCCCTTCACCTGTCTTCGACCCGTCTGTGAATCTGACCCATTCACTTTCGGGTAGCGTAAGTGGCCACCCGTTCGCCCACTCATCCCTGTTTGGGAATAGCACTTCAAAGTTTCTTTCGAAACTCAGTTTCTGTGTCATAGAGTCCCGCGGCATGTCAAAGATATGATCAGAGATCATATTTTTGATCTTCCCATGCCCGGTCTTGAAACCTGGAGACCACCAGCCATTTTGTGTCAACCTGTCTGCTGTTGCGAAAGCTTTCGCCTTCACTACTATATCGATAGGTGGCACTGCCAGTAGCACTTCCAGGGCCGCCGTTGCCGTCGTCTTCATGGCACCCGTGGCACACACACACGCTAACCTCTGAACTTCTTTCAACCTTTCCCTCGCCGTCTGCACGTTGAGCCTTGGCCACCATACTACGCAGCCATGACTTATCGCGGGCCTTACTACCGCTTCGTACATCCACAGCATTGCTTTTGAGGATAAGCCCCAGCTCTTCCCAATAGCACTTCTGCAAATCCAAAAGGCCGTCAGAGCTTTTTGAGCTTTGTCCTCTACATGGGCGATCCAGTTTAGCTTGCGGTCAAGCGTAACTCCCAAATATTTCACCTGGGGGCTAATTTCAACGTCCTTCCCGAAGATCCTCACTTTCCCAACAAGATCTGAGCCTGTGAGTCTTCGGCTGAACAACACTTCGCACAGTTAGCCCATACAGGACATGCATAAAGCAGAATGCTTCTGATCATTGAGTTGTAAATGGCGATCTTATTGGCTTGGCTTAGTCGAGATTTGCAGTACTGGTCTTTTGTAGTATACCGTTATATTTCTGTGCTTTCTCAGCAGCGTAGTTAGTGTGTCGTTTGAAATTTGCCGTCTTATCAATCTGAACACCTACAGGCCGACAGTGTCCAGATTCAATTCCACAATAGATTTTTCGATTACCTTTCAGTGAAAAAAGTTTTTGAAAATCGGTTGAGTTGTCGTGTTGACCGATATTTTTTTTGCTGATCATGATCGATGCTCCCCCCCCCCCCCCCTACTCGCCTCGTCAAATCGCCTAGTTACAAACGTCGTGGTCAACGTAATAGACGACTTTTTGAAGAACGTGACTGTTCGTACGGGTCTAAAAACGCAATTTTTATGTAAAACGCTTCGATTGCAATTTGTACAAAGAAAAAATCAAGTTTGCTTACGGCCCCAGGTGATTTCTATAGATCGTTCAGGCAAATAAGATTTGAAAAGAAAGTGCATGCTTTGAGTCGTTTAATAAAATACTGCAACGTACGTATTTTAGTTTTTTATTCAATTTCTAAATGAAGACTGATTGTTTTCTCAGACCTATTTGGTATAAGTTTTAGGATGTGTTCTGCTCTTACAGAAAATTATTAAATTACTCGTGCTTTGAAATGCTATTTTTCTATTATATGTATTTGGTGTTGCCAGCTCATTAATCTAAAAAGTAAAGTTTCTATATGCTTTATTAGGTGGATGAACGTCGAGATTCTATACCAGAGGAGCCCGAACAACAGCAAGATCGAAAAACGGAGGAATCGTCTGATGAAACTGTGGTCAACTCAAATACTCCGGTTAAAAACAAATTAACATTTGCAAACGGTGACGAGACATAAGCAAATATCTCAAAATTTCTTCATTGTAATTTAAATTTTAAACTCATGTTCATGTTATATTAATGTTAATAGTTTATCACTTCTGTCAATGATTTTCAGTTTAGATGCGATTAAATGATTATTGTCAAAATTGGAAACTTTGTTTTGATGTTCACTCATCGATCAACTTTGTCGCTGATGCTATTGCCACATTTTGGGCCTAATATTTAAGAATCGATTTTGAGAATTTTTGGAAATTTTTTGTGAATCTTTGGGACGACGACAAACGGAAACGAACGTCAACACTAGTCTTCGCCGTAGTATTCGTTTAGCAAATAAATTGTACAACACTGCAGACGTTCGAAAACGTCTAATAAATTCCCGGAAAAAGAATTAGTTCATTCGTCAGGTAAAGCAAATAAGTATTAATCCACATCAACAATTATTTAATTTAACTTTAATTTTATCAAGGGTGCCGCGCTATAGCGAAATAGCGCAAAATTGCGCTATCGCTATCGCTATTCGCTATAGCGATAGCGATAGCGTTTCCATTTGTCGAATAGCGACAGCGATAGCGACTTTTTCGTTAGTTCCACGCTATCGCTATCGCTATTATTCATATGTTTGAATATTACAAATTTCTTCGTTTTACTATTGAAAAATCATTAGGAAACATTCCCGGAAGACATTACCTGCGTGTTTATAAGCAAAGGTATATTGCTTATATCGAAATGAGACCTTTCGAAAGTCCTCATCTGTCTCATTAATTGATTTCCACAGTGAGCAATCTCTATTTTAAGTGAACACTTAATCACCAAAGAACTTGAAATGAGACCATTCAGCAGTCCTCATCGGTCTCAGTAATAGTTTTCTAAATTAAAATCTAAAAATATGAGAAGAAAAGAGTTCCTCAAAAGTTCCAACACTTTCAACGCATCGAAATTATCTAAAATGAGAAGTACTCAACGTGTACTTACTTTTAAATGGATCAAAATGAGGATTTTTTTAGACTAAGAAATACTTAAACTTGAGACCAATGCGAGGTTTTTTTTAGTTTCATTTTAGACTTTTTTTTTACTTGGGTGGTAAGCTTAACTATTCTAAAATATGTAGTTGGTTTATATGAACCTCGACACGTTTTTTTATTTCTATATTTCAACTTATTATATTATTTAAACCAAACATCCATCTTAAGAAAGTGTAACATCGAGTCCTAAGTCAATAAAATCAAGTATTTTTATTCAGATATCTTGACTCAACATACAATAGCGAAATAGCGCAAATTTCGCTATCGCTATCGCTATTTCGCTATAGCGACGCTATCGCTATTGAATTTTGAATAGCGATAGCGACGCTATTTTTTTTTTCAATAGCGCGGCAGCCTTGAATTTTATTATCGTCATCCCAACACTGCAAAAATTTGACTTTTGAGGATTGTACTGTCCAAATTAAAATTTTTGCGCTTGAAAACTGAAAGTGAAAGGGGGGAGGGGTGTTATAGCGAAAACGGACCATCCACACATTTTCCAAATTTTTCTCATACGGACGGCCCCTTTGCTTTAATTTTCTTACCTATCGAAGCTGAATGCGTCACCGTCCTCTGATTTCAGAACTTTTCTAACTGGAAGAAAGTCATTTTGCCTTAGAAGCTTAATGCGTCACTCTTCTCCGATTTCAGAACTTTTGTAAGTTGACGAAAGGACTTGTGTAACACCTCCTTTTTAAAGGTTTTTTTGTGGATATAAGTACTTTTGTAAGTTTATCTCTCGTCAAAAACGCTCATTTTGAATACCTCACTCATGTCGGGAATGACCGAAACTATCAAAAAACCATCGTTCAAGGAAAGACAAACTGACGAAACAAAACAAATATGCTGATTTGGGTGTATCACGCCCTCACCTCGAAGTATGTGGTTTCATCAGTACGCCTATGTCTTGTCGGATTATATCAGCGCAGACACAGAACAAATACAATTTTTGAACATTCAGCACTCGCTTTTATACACTGAAAAACATCCGCTAATCTATTAACAAAAAACTCTAAATTTTTGTTAATATTTTCGGAAGTCTAGAAGTGGCAGATTGCGAGATTGTTCATTTCTTGACAATTTACATTAAAAAATGAAAATCGTCGCTGGACATACACGAATCTGGAAGTTCAAACAAATTCGAGAAAAAATCAAATTTTAATTGTGTTGTTGTGGTTTTTTGTTTGATGGTGGGTAAATATACATTTGACAACTTCTTTCCATAATGATAGTAGATTACGTTCTATGCAGGGAAAATAATTCATTACATGAGGGATCAATTTTGTGTGACATGAGCGAAATTCACGAGTGTGTTTTCGACCAACGAGCTTTGCAGAGAATTTAATTCTAATTGCGAATAGATTCGGAATTCATTACCGTCAGGGGGATCAGACATACATTTAGTTTGACATTGTTTCACGTAGAATACAGCGCCACTTTTATTATATACACCAAAATGGAAACTGTTTTTGACAAGGGTGAAGTTTACATATTCGAGCCGAAGGCGAGGTATTCAACTGCTCGTCAAAAAGCGAGTTGCTTGAAAATTCACGAGTGAGTTCCCGAGTTGACAAAATTGATCTCGAATGAATGAATAATTTTCACAGAATGGAACGTATGCTAAACTGACACATTTCGGTGACCGTGTGCACACTGCACACACAAACGCTGCTAAACGTAGTCGATTCATAGGCAGCAAAAACAAATTTGAAGAGATGCTAACGACCTGAAATTTCTAGCAGCAAACAGAATCAAATGGAGGAATTTTGTGGACTACCTATGCTTTAAAGAAGGTGATGATGATGATGAAAGTTTCTCGAATCCGATTCTCTTGAGGCTGCGGGAAACGCCAGAAGTGTAAATTTATGCTGTAATTTATTTTTACAAAAATCAACATTTACTCTGAAACACCACGAAATGGAACGTTTTTTTATAATTAAATTGTATTAAATTAGCCCCAACATTGAACAAAATCGGGGCTTTCTTTTGTCAACGTCATCTTAAAAATGCCTTCTATGCGATATTGTATCTACTATTTTAACAAATGATCTGAAGTTACACTTTCGAACCATCGATTTAGGGTCAGAACATCTCTTTGCAGAGCGATGCAATCTTTCAACGTCTTAACTTCGCGATACACCTTAAGATCTTCGGCGAACAACGAGCACTTTGAAATTTTGACAGAATCCATGGCGCCATTGTTAAAAATTAATAACAATAGCGGGCCCAAATGACTTCCTGGAGATATTCCGGAAGTCACCCGAAAAGGTTGCGATTTCCATTCCAGCAGTTGGACGTACTGCTCACGCTCGCATAAATAAGAGCGCATCCAATTCAGCATGGAAGAGTGCATGCAAAGTTCCTTCAGTTTACAAAGAAAGAGACCATGTTTCACCCTGTCAAACGCCTTGTCCATATGTTTCCTTTTCTCCATCGCGCGAATCGCTTCGTTGACAAATTCGATCAAGTTCGTTGCAGTCGATCTACCCTTCATGAACCCGTGTTGCGTCACTTTAATTATTGGCTCCGTAAGGACTTCGCAGACGATGGATTCAAATACCTTACCAAATGTGGGAAGAATTGCCATACCTCGGTAGCATTCTATATCACTTCGGGAGCCACTCTTGAAAATCGGTACCACATACTATTCCTTCCAACGAGTAGGAAAAGTAGTGGGTAGTGACAAGTTGAAGATAAGATGAAATGGAGGGATAGTTTGTTATGGCCAAATGATTCGACCGTTTATAAAGCTGGGTTAAACGACCAGACATTGTTCGATAAGCGCATCCCTGTGAGCTCTTCCACTTGCAAGCACCATGTAGCCTTAATCAATATAACTTGATCCCCAATGGAAAAGATAGAAAGCTCGACCTGGTGCTCTCAGACATAAATCAAAATAAAATTTGTATGGTAGGCCGTCGGAGTCCACTCGTCTATGAAGATACTCATCATCCGGCATTAGTCATTGAGGTTGCCTTTAAGTGTATGTTCTCGAAGATAGGCCAACTAAGACTAAGTTCTTTAAGGCGAACTATGAGGAGTGAAATCTGCAATTTTTGCAGATTGAGTGGGAATTTGATATAGGAGGTCTAGACATAAACGGAGCAGTAGTCTGGTTTTATGAGATCATTGAAACTTTCATAGATAAAATTCCCAAAGTTACGACCTCTACTAAAAATTACCCAGTCTATTTTACGGCTAAACTTATAAGAATGATTAAGAGTCAATTCGCGAAAAGTTCAGGTAATTAAAATACAAGTGGTTCCAGTTATCGAAGCGAAGTGGCTTATTCGATTCCTTGGTCTTGTCTGAGAATTTTGAAGCGGAAGACAGCTGACTTTTATCATGTCATTCAGGTTCTGGAAGTAGCTTTGAAGGGTCATGTAAGAAAATCGTAAAAATTTTATATTGATAGTAGCTCCAGTAAATAAAAACGAACAAACCTAAAATTAACTGGGTCTGTGGGCGAGGTCAAGACAAACAACATTCGAAGTATGAAAAGATCCGAAGTCGACGTTGTAGGGAGGGATGTTCATTTTTAGCTCAAAAAAGAGTCATTTTCAGTGAGTCCAGAAAGACAACAGCGCGGCAATATCTGAAGATATTTGCAATATGATCGAAGGTTTGTATCCTCTTGTATCTGCAGTAATCGATACATCCTTGGATATCGGTGGATCTGACTCAAGGGAACTACATTAGTTAAGTCATGAAAAAAACTTGAAAAATTACTACTTCTTTGATGTTCTGTCTGTGTTTTTAGACCGATTATTGAAACATAAAGTAAAATAATTGACGTTAGGTAGCGAGGCGTCGACGGAAAACAATTTTACTTCCACTAAAATATGAAGGAAATCAAAAAAATTCACTAAAAATTCAATATTTTGACAAATGCATTAGACAAAAGCGCATTAGAATTTTTATTTGTTTCTTAAGTCAGACTCATCGAAACCTGCGAAATCTTCCTCATCACCATCGCTACACAAAAAAATCATCGCATATTTGCTCATGGTTCTCTTGGATTCCAGAACCCTCTGACATTGGTTCCATCTTAACGGTAAAATAAAATATTTGTAACGGTAATCGTGAGTTAAAATAATGAGACGGTGATTTTATTGGCTCTAGGACGAAATATCCCCAAAAAACTGTGGCAACACACGGACAAAATGACCAGACTTAATAATCCGTAGTTATAATAACCTTTTAGGAAATATCACAATTTACAAAATAAAATATTTAATTGGTAGACTATGTCGCCACGCAACTTCAGCTGTATCTATATCTTCACGACGTTTGTAACCAATCGAATTTCGACCCGGGTGTAGGGGAGAGCACCGATCATGGTCCTTAGGAGCCATTCAAATAGTGCGCACTCTAAAAAAGACGGATTTGAGACCCCCCCCCTCTCCCCTCTTGCACGCAAAGATACATTAAACAAAATTTTAAATGTATGGAGCGCACGCTTTCCTCAACCCCCCCCCCCTAAAAAAGCGTGCGCAAACTTTTTTTCCCCTAAAAGGTGACCGAAAAATCTTTTCTGGTATTGAATCTGGGTACTGCTGGCCCAAGGGCCAATGAACTAGGGCAGTTTAAGTGGTTGTTACGACCAGCGATTTACTACCTTTTTCCAGTACTTTGTTATCGGCCCAAATAAAATGATGTGATGTAAATTCACATTAATGATTTATTGATGAAAGAACTTTAAAATTCTAGAAATAAGCATCGAAAACGTTCGATTTATAATCTAATTCTAATCTTTTAACATTTACCTACAAACTACTTACAAATAACATTCTTCCTATACGTTTGTCGTAAACTAATTTCTTTTGGTTTACTTTGTTCATATAGACTGAAAATTGTCCTCAGCAATTTAGGATGAGGTAGACTTAAAAGTATATAAAATTATGAAAATTCAGTCTACACGTCCGTTCGATGCAAGATTCAATACAATTGTGACTTTCCGGTGGCGAACGTCAACAAATCGTCGATTGGGTATTTAAAAATTGGTGTACGCGCCCTGGGTATTTACAAACGACAATCGAGAAATTATTTGAAAGGGTTGTCACTTTCGTTAAATTAGAATAACTCGATCAGGTGCCGTTCGTAATCATCACAAATTGGAAGCAAAGCAAGTGAATCATAAGTCATACCATCACCAGGCAGACAAATTAAATTATCACGATCACAAATTGTTTCTACGGGATTCGTTCAAACGGAGACAATATTCCGGATCGAGGAACTGGATGATTGGCCATTACAGGTAATGTGGCAAGTAGCAAAGATGAATCATGGCGGTGCATCTCATACAAGTTTCACAATTACGACAGAACAAAGTTCAAATTCAATCGCGACTGGAGGAAAGACCGATGTCAAATTTCTGACCGTAACATTGTCTCGACTGGTTAATTTGCTGAAGAGTTTAGCTTCACGTTCCGAAAGCGAAACTGGGGGGACTGTTAAGAACGGCACCAGATCGAGTTATTCTAATTTAGCGAAAGTGTCTTGCGGACAACCCTTTCAAATCATTTATCGATTGTCGTTTGTAAATGCCCAATCGACGATTTGTTGACGTTTGCCACCGGAAAGTCCCAATTGTATTGAATCTTGTATCGACCGGACGTGTAGACTGAATTTTCATAATTGGACCCGTGAGAAGTACAAAGGTCCTATACGTTTACTACAAACAATTTTATTGTAACATGGGGTAGATCGAGATGGGAGAGCGCGGGATGCATCTATTATCGTTTAGAGATGACGAATCAGCAATAAAAAAAATGTCCGTCTGTCCGTCTCCACGTTTTTTTTCCAAACGGCTCAACCGATCAGCCTAAACTTTTTTTTTCCTGAAAGATACATACATACCTCCCATGATTCAAGTTCGAAGATGAGCAAAATCAGCTAACTAGTTCCGGAGATATGGTCGAAGAGGTGGAGGTCGGACTTGAAATTTTCGAGGGTCACTGAAGATTTTTCGCAAATATCTCAGCAAGTATAGCATGGAAATTTCTCATTTTGGTGTCAAATGAAAGCATTTGATGTCACAATACTGGGAACACAATCTGTATGCTGTTTTACTCGGTGTCCCAACCGAAAACGCTTCATTACATGCAGATAGACATGTAATGAGAAGTTTCCGGCGGGGGCTACGTGTAATGAATAGCATGTAATGAATGACATGCAATGAATAATTTCCGTGGGGTGGACATATACATGTAATGACAAGTTTTCGGTGGGACAACGAGTAAAACTGATAAATTAATAAACGACAAAAAATTGATGAATTAATAAACAAAATTGACGAATAAATCAAAACATACGGTGTGACTAAATTGGATAATTAACTGGGATACATTACCTTGCTTTTTTAACTAGAGTTACTTAAGCTATGATTTATTCCTAACTTTCCTCTTATTTTATTGCTTAATTACTTCTGACTACATTATTGTTTTTCCTTAGACTTCATTTCGTGCTTCATGTTAATATCCATTCATACTTGCCTGCTAACTACCTTTGGTATATATTCTAACTAACTTTTATTAACTCTAACTTCATTACTTGATTCATTTTTGTTAAGTTCATTGCGTGCTTCGTTTCTATTTCATTTTACTTCGCTTCGCACTTTCCTATAACTTCCTTTTGTTTGCTTCCAACATTATTTCGCACCTTTGCTAACTTCATCTTGGTTGCCTCTAAACGTGTGACTTAACTCCCAACTTTACTGTATGCTTCCGTTTTATATTTCATTTTACTTCGCTTCTCACTTTCTTCTAACTTCCTTTCGTTTGCTTCCAATATTATTTCATCTTGTAATTGGCTCTAACACTGGTTTCACTATTTTGCTTTATTCTTGTTTGTAGCTTCATTTCTACTCGATTCTACCTTCGTTTCATATTCGCTCCCCACTTCATTCTATCCCTTCTTCTGATTACTGACTTTGATTTCTAACCAATTTTCATTCATTTTTTGTTTACTTGTTACTTGAATGGACTCTCTTTATTGTCAGCCTCTTACATCCTACCACGTTGCCATATCAAACCCCTAAGTTTCTTATTCCAAATGATTTTTCACAAAATGCCTTCTGCTATTCACTTTCCTTGCCTCACACTTAGCCCTTAATTCCCAATGACATATGTTTTCCTCTCCCATGTCGTGTATATTTTTCAAGAATTACTAATAAATTGCTAATAAATAGCCAATCGTTTATAAAACGAAAAGTGTAAGACTTGTTTGTATTCGTGGAAATTATGTGGTTCTCTGCATCTGTAAATGCCCTGAGAAACTAACAGCCAGAGTTTACTCAATAAAACACACATCACATTTCAAAACGTTCAATTTACTTTTAATAAACACAAGCGAGACGAGTCAACCGCTTCATCATGTTTCATCAACATCCCTTTGTCTCTTAACGAAGCTTAACGAAGGTTCAAGTTATCGTTCTATACCTTAAATATATTTGATGAACGTTTAATTTGACATTTCTTACCCTAACCCAATCTCAACGAAGTTAGAAATTGTGGTAAATACACTGTTACATGTTTTGAGCTTTTAATTGAACTTTATAACATTTTTCGATTATAAATTTTGCTTCGTATGTTAACTTTGCTATATCGGTTACAATAAGCGAATTATTATCTGACCAATGTTTAGATTTTTAAGTCTAAATTTTCTATGAAATGAATACCATTAAATCAAAATCTAAATTGAACCAATTGAAACAAAGACTATCTCTGCGAATTTTATTTTGTAAATCAGAATTAAAATTTAAATTAATTTTAAACATAACCAAAGACCCGTACGTATCAGAATAGATGTGGCAAAGTGACTCGAGCGTACCTAAATATAGAAATAAGCAAACAATCCAACGTTTTCCGTTCTTTTATAACTATAAGAATTTCAAAAATCCATAGAAACTAGGCCCCACCACCTGGGTGGGTCAGGTCCCTTGACTGAATAAAAGATTGTAAATTAAATTTTTTAAGTGTCTTATTTTCACAACTTCTAGCTTAAACGCATGAATTGTATTATTTTTAGACCCGTACGAACTACGAAAGGTCCTATACGTTTACCACAAACAACTTTCATGTAACATGGGGTAGATCGAGGTGGCAGTTGGAGGGATGCATTTATTATAGTCTAAATATGACGAATCAACAAAAAAAAAACAATGTCCGTCCGTCTGTCTCTACTTTTTTTCCAAACCGCTCAACCGCTCGCCCTAAACGTTTTTTCCCTGAAAGGTGCATGCCTCCCATGATGCAAGTTCGAAGATGAGCAAAATCGGCCAAGTAGTTCCGGAGATATGGTCGAAGAAGTGGAGGTCGAACATGAAATTTTCGACGGTCTATGAAACTTTTTCGCAAATATCTCAGCAAGTATAACACGGAAATTTTGGTGTCAAATAAAAGCATTTGATGTCACAAAGCTGGGAAAAAAATTTTGTGGGAATCGAGTCAGGGGTCTGGGCACTGGGACCAATGGAATGGACGAAATTGAGTTTCTTGGCCATATACGAAAACAGTTTTTCGTCTATATTTTCTTAACTATGCAATATGGAGATTTACTGTCGAAGGCAAAGTTGTAGAGGATTACATTTAAGCGAACACGTGTTTCAGGGTTTTGGGGAAATATGGCACAATCCTGGTATATGGCCACTTCAATAATTGGGCAGGATGACCCAAATATCTAGAACTCTGAGAGTTAGAAAGTTAGTTCCAAAGGTGAAGTTGTAGAGAATTAAATTTAAGCGAGCACGTGGATATAATCTTTTTTAGATTTGAATGGTCGGAGACGTACTTCGGTAGGGCCTTTGACATTACCTTGTGTAATTTCTATGGATCTTTGAAACTCATACAGTTATAAAAGAACATAAAACGTTGGATTGTTTGCTTATTTTTATATTTAGATACGTTCGAGTCTTTTTGTAACATCTATTCTGATTGCCATGTCTACATCTATTCTGATACGTACGGGTCTTTGGTTATGTTGGAATTAAAATTCAGTGAACGCTCTGAATAATGAAATAGCTAGCATTCTCTTGGGAATAACTCCCGAACCCCTGGTCTGATCTCATCGAATTACGAACTTAACCTGAGGGATGACATTCTTCGTCGAATAAAATAAAAATTTCCAAAATCTGGGTTGCGTCTTAGGCTTCCAACCTGACAGAAAATTTGCAATATCGATTGAGATTTGCTCAAGCTATCCTGTGTCCAGAGCTAGCATTCTCTTGGAAATAACTCCCGAACCCCCGGTCCGATCTCACTGAATTACGAACTTAACGTGAGGAATGACATTCTACGTAGAATAAAATAAAAATTTCCAAAATCTGTATTGCGTCTTAGGCTTCCAATTTGACAGGAAGTTGGGAAGACAATAAAGTTCTAGAGAAATATGGCTTTAGAGAAAACAACTGTTCCGAGCCATGAAGTAAAACTTTAAGTGGAATTTCTTCAAAACACCCAATTCCAAATTGAGATTTCGATTGTTAGTTTGATGAAACAAAGCTTAGGCTTCCAATCTGACAGGAAGTTATATTTAAACAACAAAAACCTCTTAAAAGGTAGAATGTGACGCAGTCCATGAGTCTGCTTCCAAAATTAATGATATCGTTTGAAGTGACGATATCTCTGATAATACGCAGAAGTTTGTTTGAATAGAACCTTGTGTTCAAAGTTTTAATTTCCTGAAAAATTACAGCGCTTTTTTTAAAACAAAATTACGTTGTGTTAAAAAAATTGGGTCACAAATGCCGGACCCACCAGCGGAATAATTTTTCACCACTTTCAGTTTTTACACGAAAAATGTAATTTCACCCTAAACAATCTACGCAATAAGAAACAAAAGCCAAATTTTTGCAGCGCAAAAACTGAAAGTACAGAAAAATTATTTCGTCGTAGGGTCCGGCATTTGTGACCCAATTTTTTTAACACAACGTAGTTTTGTTTTGAAAACAGCGCTGTAATTTTTCAGGAAATAAGAACTTTGAACACAAACAAACTTCTGCGTATTATCAGCGATAGCGTCACCTCAAGTGACATCATTAATTTATGAAGCAGACTCACGGACTGTGTCACACTCTACCTTTTAAGAGGTTTTTGTTGTGATATCAGTCGCTTTGGAAGTTTTCAGTTGTTGAAAAAATTTCTATTTTTTGAAAAAAATTTTCTCAAAAAAAAATTTTTTTCTTAGAAAAAAAATTTCTCCGAAAAAAAAATTGTCTTCGAAAAAAATTTTCTCACAAAAAAAAAATTCTCAAAAAGTTTTTCTCCGAAAAAAATTTTCTCCAAAAAAAATTTTCTCCAAAAAACTTTTATTACAAAAAAATTTTTCCTTCAACAAAATTTTCTACAAAAAAAAATTTCTCCGAAAAAAATTCTTCTCCAACACCTTCGGCTACCATCGGAACATTTCGTATCACCTTCGGCTACCTTCAGCTACCTTCGGAACACTTCGTGTCGCCTTCGGCTGCCTTTGGAACACTTCGTGTCACCTTCGGCTGCCTTTGGAACACTTTGTGTCACCTTCGGCTGCCTTCGGAATACTTCGTGTCACCTTCGGCTGCCTTCGGAACACTTCGTGTCACCTTCGGCTGCCTTCGGAACACTTCGTGTCACCTTCGGCTGCCTTCGGAACACTTCGTGTTACCTTTGGCTGCCTTCGGGACACTTCATGTCACCAATTCTTCTCAGTGATTTATATAACTTTCCTGAAGAAATCAACTATCTAGGTATTCTTATTCAGAATTTAGCAAAAAATCCAAGATGGTGTCACTTTGACAGTTGGCAGCCATTTACTTAAGATACAAAAAAATTCTCCTGACCAAACTTTCTAGGAGAAACCATCTCTCTAAGTAGTGTCATTCCGGAGCTTAAATTCGGAAACCGTAAAAGCATAAACGAAAATCCAAGATGGCGCTGCTATGACAGCTGGCAGCCATTTTCTTATGATCGTAAAAAATTCTCCTGATGGAACTCTATAACTTTCTAGAAGAAACCATCTCTCTCAGTAGTGACATTCCGGAGCTAAAATTCAAAAGCCGTAAAAGCATAAACGAAAATCCAAGATGGCGCCGCTATGACAGCTGGCAGCCATTTTCTTATGATTCCAAAAAATTCTCCTGATGAAACTCTATAACTTTCTAGAAGAAACCATCTCTCTAAGTAGAGTCATTCCGTAGCTAAAATTCGAAAACCGTCAAAGCATAAACGAAAATCCAAGATGGCGCCGCTATGTCAGCTGGCAGCCATTTTCTTATGATCCCAAAAAATTCTCCTGATGAAACTCTATAACTTTCTAGAAGAAACCATCTCTCTAAGTAGTGTCATTCCGGAGCTAAAATTCGAAAACCGTAAAAGCATAAACGAAAATCTAAGATGGCGCCGCTATGACAGCTGGCAGCCATTTTCTTATGATTCCAAAAAATTCTCCTGATGAAACTCTATAACTTTCTAGAAGAAACAAACTCTGCAAGTGTTATCATTCCGGAGCTAAAATTCGAAAACCCAAAGAAGCATAATTTATACCTAACAAAAATCCAAGATGGCGTTACTTTGGCAGATTTCTGAAAATTCCAAAAATTTCTGCTGTTAAAACTCTATAACTTTCATGAAGAAACCAACTCTCTAAGTATTGTCATTCCGAAGCTAAAATTCGAAAACAAAAAAAACCTAATTTATTGCTTGGGAAAATTCAAGATGGCGGCAGTTTGACCGGTGGCAGCCATTTTCTTAAGATCCCAAAAAATTCTCCTGACCAAACTCTATAACTTTCCCGAAGAAACCAACTCTCGAGCTATCGTCACTTCGGAGCTAAAATTCGAAAACTCCGAGCATTACCACTTTGACCACTTTTCCACATGCCACGGCTTTTCCAGAATTTTCCCGGAAAAGCGGCATATGATATTTTTCATTTGGGGTCGAGACTGACGTTCCCTGAAAATTTTAAGGAAATTGTTCGGGCAGTTCTCGAGAAAAAAAGGAGATAGATACATAGATCGTTGACACACAACACAGGAATAAAATTGTTATTACTTTCAAAGATAATTTTACCATTTTTATATGGAAATTGGTCATCTTTGATAGGCGATATCTCAGCTCGTTTTCAACAGATTTTGATGAGTGTGGGCTTGTAGGAAAGCTGCTTTTTTTTAAATCATTTGGAGGGGAGGGGGACGAGGGGGAAAAACTCAAAAGTTCGCCTATATATCGTGTCTTGCCCCAAAGGTTTTTGTATGGAGTTTTTTGGGTTTGTGGACGTTTTTTTTTGGGTGTGGGGACTGCATCACGCTCTCCGCTACCACTCCGAGCATGATTTTGTCAATAAAATTCTAAAGAAATATGGGCGTAGAAAAAACAACTCTTGTGGGCCATGAAGTCTCCAGCGCTAGCATTCTCTTGAGAATAACTCCCGAACCCCTGGTCTGATCTCACCGAATTACGAACTTAACCTGAGGAATCACATTCTTTGTCGAATAAAACAAAAATATTAAAAATCGATTGAGATTTGCTCAAGTTATCGAGTCTTCAAAATATGAAATTGTTACAGAGATTTTCAGTATTTAACGTTTTTTTGTGAACATTTCTCATAATTTCGATCATAGTATATTTTTTGCTACAGAATGATTTAACGGCGTAAGACCCTAAACTTTCAGTCAAGGGAATTACCCAAGGTAATGTCAAAGGCCCTACCGAAGAACGTCTCAGACCATTCAAATCTAGAAAAGCTTATATCCAAGGACTAAGTCGTTTTTCCCCAAAACTCAGAAACACGTGTTATCTAAAATTTTATTGTCTACAACTTTGTTCTTGGAAGCAACTTTCTACCTCTCATATTTCCGGAGATCTGGGTCATCCTGCCCAATTATGGAAGTGGCCATATACCAGGATTGGGCCATATTTCCCCAAAACCCTGAAACACGTGTTCGCTTCAAATTAATTCTCTACAACTTTGCCTTTGACAGTACATCTCCATATGCAATTAGGAAATATAGACGAAAAACTGTTTTCGTATATGGCCAAGAATCTCAATTTCGTCCATTCCATTGGTCCCAGTGCCCAGACCCCTGTACCGATTCACAAAAAAATTTTTTCCCAGTTTTGAGACATTAAATGGTTTCATTTGACACCAAAATGAGGAATTTTCGTACTATACTTGCTGAGATATTTGCGAAAAAGCTTCGCCGACCTTCGAAAAACCATGTTTTTGGTCTCTTCCTCGACCATATCTCCGGAACCACTAAATCGGTTTTGCTCATTTTCGAAATTGAATCATGGGAGGCATGTACTTTTCAGGAAAAAAAGTTTAAGCTGATCGGTTGAGCCGTTTCGAAAAAAAAGTGGAGACGGACGGACAGACGGACGGACGGACGGACATTTTTTTTTATTGCTGATTCGTCATCTCTAGACGATAGTAGATGCATCCCCCCCTCCCCCTCCCACCTTGATCTACCCCATGTTACAATAAAATTGTTTGTAGTAAACGTATAGGAACTTTGTACTTCGTACGGGTCCAATTATATTTTTAGAACATGTTACAATGTTACAACAAAAATAGAGGATGCATGCATCTCGCGATTTATAAGCCTTTATTTTATTTGTCTCTTTTGAAAAAATTTTTTGCAGATTTTAGTGAGGCAAAAAAATGATTTTGGTAAATAATAAAAACAGTGAAATTCTTGTGTTACTGATCAAAAAATTGCTTTTTGTTTTTTCCAGACCAAAGTTTGTATAATCGCCATCTTTTGCTTGAGCTTAGTTTTAACTCGTTCAATTGATTTATCGCATAGGGACTCGGTAAGTCGTCAAAACTAGTAACATTTTTATTGATGTAAATCGGTCTTACATGGACGACTGCCGAGGTGTTCAGTAATATTCATTACTGAACGGTTGGGTGTTCAATCATGAAAATTACTGAACTGTTGGGTGTTCAATCATGAAAATTACTGAACGGTTGAGCGTTTCATCATGAAATGTACTTAGCACCTTATAAAATTTTTTTCGAACACGGGGATCGAACTCGGGTAATACGCATGATGAGCGAGCGCTCTACGTAGTAGCTGTTTAAGTCATACGTACCGTATCGTTGAAACTCTATATTATTATCAACGATCTTATTTATTAAAAAAAAAGTTCACACGCCGGGATTCGATACTCGGTCATCCGCACGACAGTCAAGCACTCTACCACTGCGCCACTTCGCTATTTCATGTGTGTACGCAAATGATACATGTAATCATTGAACGGGTATATAATGCGCATTTGCAGTGGAACAAAGACCATGCTTGCTGTTATTAAACGAAAAGGAGAGATGAGTGTATATGCCGATATTTATAATGATACACTGTTGTTAAAGGATGAGACAAATAAAAAATCGTTACAGAATAAAACTCGATTTCAAAATAATAATAAAATTATTTTGTTTGAACTTAAAGAAAATCTGCAACAATAACTGATAAACGCAATTTTATTGCCAACATTGAAATGATCCCGTGGTTCAGTGGTACAGCACTCGTCTCATACGTGAGGTGTCCCCGGCTTGATCCCAGCTATTGACAAATTTTTATAAAAAAAACCGACATGTATAAACTTACCTCGTTCCCTATGCGATAAAATATACTGCAGAACATACTATGTGAGTAAGCCATTACTGAACGGGCTGATGTTCGCACACGGTGAAACACTTGTGCGGTTAATCCACTCGCTTCGCTCGTTCCTCAAACCTTCGCACTTGTGTTTCACCTTGTGCGAACATCATAATGGCTTACTTACATAGCATGTGCTTTAATATACTAAAAGTTATTTGCCCAGAGTCATTTCTTGATTATACTTTTTGTAAAAGTCAAAATTGTAAAATTGTGTGTTTGAGTTCTAATTTAACTATTGAGATAATCATAGAAAAAATCAATAAAAAGGAATCCTTTTAAAGGATGAAAATACAATTCCAAATGTAGATTTAAATGTACCTTAATATAATAATAAATAATAATAAAAACATTTGTGTTTAATATGGAATAAAAAACTTTATTATAAATATTAGTAGCACTGCTTAGTTATATAAGTTATATTATTATTATTATTGTATATAAGTTATATTAGTTATATACATTTTTTTCTTTATTCATCATACCTTTTAAGCTATACATTGAATAACATTATATAATAATATTGTATTGAATTTTAAATACATGCTACCCATTTATTTGAACTTTCATTGTAGCTACTTCTGTAATCAGAAAATGATTTAGAAGTATTTTTTGCTAAACTGAGAATACAATTTAGCATTCTCATCTCTTAACATTTTAGGCCAAATTTTATAATTATTTTTTTTTATTAATTAATATAAAATCATTAGATTCTTCAATTAGAATTACTTTTTCAGCTGGATATAATTGAACATGCAATGACAAATGAGTTAAAATACGTCTTCTAGTAATGTCATGCAGTTCAATTTTTTTATTTTCAAAATAGATTTCCAAGTCCTTTTTTTGTAAAAGCTGTTTTGCATCATTATATTCTTTAATTGGAAACGATCTATCTTCTGGAAAAGTTGGACATAATAATGTTATTGCTTTGCAAGCTCTATTAGCCCGCGTAATAATCTTTCCGTTCTATCAAGAGATAATAATTTACTAGTCATAGCATCCTAATTCAAAATTACCGTTTGGATAAGGTACATACAAATCTATACAAAAGTTTATTATTTACACGTATGATTCCTTCCAAAGTAGTTATTGTTAAATGAATTGGCTCCAATTGTGGGCGAAACTTTTCGAGGTATAAATTTATGTGCTCCAAATATTCGTTGTTTGTTTATGGCAACTTATCCAATGCAAATCTTTCAGGATTGTCTCCATATGTAAATAAAATAGTCACAAGTTTTGAATTTTCCGTATAATTATTTAAAATTTCACTCGGTAAAAAATCAATTCTTTCATCAAATAGCGAACTATGATTTATGCGATCATTTATGTCAATTCCGTATACACAATACTCCGAAAGTAAGCGCTAACACAATTTCAAAATTCATTGCAAGAATTACTTTTAGATGCACTAATGATAAAAGATTCAATTTGACTTTTCTTTTATATTGAATTGTGAAGGTCAATAAAATAGTATTACATATTCATTATTAGATAAACAAACAAATTAAAATCTGTGCCAAGATTAATGCGACAAAGTATTAATGCAAATAACATGCTACAATGTTGCAAATAAAATAGAACCGTAATTGTTTGCTAATCATTCTATATTTTTAGAATATAGCAAATGTGTGTCAGTGTATTTCTGAACTGCAACAAAGTATTTATTCAGCTCGACATTGAAGAATAAAAGTAAATTATATTTTTAGAACATGTTACAATGTTACAACAAAAATAGAGGATGCATTTTCATTTTATTTGTCTATTTTGATAAAAGTTTTCGCAGATTTTAGTGAGTTGTGATTAAATCTTTCATTTTCGGCAGAAAAATGATTTTGGTTCAAAGTTTCAGTTCAGCAGTCAGAGAGAGCACACGTACTTTTAGCTCTTACATCACTTAACAAATGTAGCGGTCATTGTTAAAGTCGTGCATCATTCTATATTGAAATGCTATCGAAGCATTTAAATTTAAATGAATTTGGACTCGAACATTCAGGCTCGGTTTGTTAAAAAATTAATAAAAATCTGTGTGTGAAGTGAAATTTAATTTGATTTTTAATAAATGAGGTTTGGTGAACAATTGATTATTAGAAGAAAAAAGACAAAAAACCTGATCTATTTTGAATCAAGTCAACTATAAACGTGAAGTGGCTATTGCTTAAAATACTTTATTGGACTTAATTCTTTCTTTTTTTTAATCTTCAGTTTTATTAAGCGAAAAAAAAGGCTACTCACAATGGCTGAGACCGAGTGCCGTATAATTAATCAATTAAGTAATTAATTAAAATTGGAATTCTGAGCACCCCATCTTGGCGTCATAACGGTAATTTGTATGTTACTTGCATATGTGTATGTGTGTACCCACTACCCAGCAACGGAGGATGGAATGGTGTAGGAGAACCCACCATTCTGGGGTAACACATACTATTACACCCTACAACCACACTGGAAATCATGTCTCCGACCATTTGCCACAAATGTGAAAGAAATATAACGGCCAAAGGGAAAGCTGGTTTTTTCTGTGTGGGTTGCAAAAAGAACTCTCATATAGAGTGTGATGAACGGTCAAGTGATATATTGCATGAAATTAACGATGGAAATGGAAATAATTTACTTTGTTATATTATGAATGTACTGCCTCATCTAGAAACATCAACGCGGAGTCGGTAAGCTCAGTCATAATAAAGCTTCAAGCGGACGTTAATTTCATTTTGAACAATTTTAATAAAATGACGAAACTTTTATGCGATTTTATTATGGCAACAGAGGAAATGAATGGAAACAAAAAACTGATTAACAATTTAATCGAAAAGGTGAACGTAATTGGTGGCGATCATAAAGTAATAAATACGAACATGAATGAATTGTTGACTCGTATAGACTCAATCTAACAGGACAAAATTTCTAATAATATCGAAATTATTGGTGTATCGATCGTGGATGATGAAAATTTTCATCGACATGTTTACACGAATGTGCGATATGATGGAAGTATTGTGTTCTCAATAAGACATTGTTTACATTCACCGACGTAATACTATTCAGCGTCAAAAAGTGGATGAAAGCGCATCCTGGCCTATCATCGTTAACTTTAAGGAAAAAAATGTAATAAACTAACCAATATTGACCTCGGTTTTAGAACTGATAGATTGATTTATGTAAATGAAAGTCTGACTGAAACTAAACGAAATTTATTCTTGAAGGCAAAAGCATTTAAAACTAAATTTAATTACAGATTTATTTGGACTAAGGATGGGAATATCTACCTAAAAAAGTGTGAAGGGGGCAATGCGATGAAGATTGATTTCAGCACGGACTTCATCCAGTTGGAGAACAATGAATCTCGATCGTAGGTACAACCAGTGTAAGTTTCCTGCAATTATGTCGCTTACAGGTGATCTAAATGTCATGTGTTTTTATTCCTTGAAACATGAATTATGTCTATAAATTAGACGATGAAATAACAAACGCGATCTGGACAGTTACTTGATTCCTCATGAATTTGTTGTAAAGTTTAATGGACTTAGAATTCTTCAGTTGAATTTAAGAAGCATTCGGATGCTGAATAGATTTGATTTATTTAAGTAATATTTATCGAATTTCCCTCATGATTTTGACATTCTGATTTTGAGTGAAACCTGGATTGACGAAAAGAAATCTGAAATTTATCAAATTCAGGGGTATAAGGGAATATTCTCTTGTCGCAAAGGATTTGGTGGTAGACTAGCGATATATGTAAACAATTTCACCAGCTTCGATGTTATTGATGTAGTCTCATCCTCTTTTTTTTATTTCTGTGAAATTAAATTTGAAGGTTTCCGATTTTAAGAATGTCTCTTTGTTGGCTTACTATAGACCACCTAATAGTTCAAATTCCAAAGACTTTTTAGAACATCTGGACACAGTTCTGGATAATGATCAAGATTTGAGTATCTTGGCTGGAGACTTCAACCTTGATATATCAAAATTGTCATTGAGGAACGCAAACACTAATTTGAATAAATATTTTAATTTACTCCAAAGTTATAGTTATATTACAACAAACATGCAATATCTCGCCCGGCATCAAAATCCATAATTGACTATATATCAATAAAGCAATCGGCCAAGCTCTTAATTCACAATGCAACAATTGAACACAATTTTAGTAATCATAATTCAATAGTGACTCACATAAAGTTCGAGCATAGAAGTTCCAAATATCAGCTCATTGAGAAGAGTGTTATCAATTAGGAATTAGTAAATCGACAGTTGAATATTGACTTTGATACCAACAATAGACCTCCAAGTAACAATGGACAGTTATAATTACTTTATTTTGAAATCACAACAAAAACCTCTTAAAAGGTATAATGTGACGCAGTTCGTGAGTCTGCTTCCAAAATTAATGATATCGCTTGAGGTGACGCTATCGCTGATAATACGCAGAAGTTTGTTTGAATAGAATCTTGTGTTCAAAGTTTTAATTTCCTGAAAAATTACAGCGCTTTTTTTAAAACAAAATTACGTTGTGTTAAAAAAATTGCGGCACAAATGCCGGACCCAACGACGAAATAATTGTTCTGTACTTTCAGTTTTTACACGCAAAAATTCAATTTACCTTTACCTACGCAGTAAGAAACAAAAGATAAATTTTTGCTGCGCAAAAACTGAAAGTACAGAACAATTATTTCGTCGTTGGGTCCGGCATTTGTGCCACAATTTTTTTAACACAACGTAATTTTGTTTTAAAAAAAGCGCTGTAATTTTTCAGGAAATTAAAACTTAGAACACAAGATTCTATTCAAACAAACTTCTGCGTATTATCAGCGATAGCGTCACCTCAAGTGATATCACTAATTTTGGAAGCGAACTTACGGACTGCGTCACACTCTACCTTTTAAGAGGTTTTTGTTGTGATATCAGTCGTTTTGGAAGTTTTCAGTTGTTGAAAAATTTCTATTTTTTGAAAAATTTTCTCAAAAAAAAATTTTTTTCTTAGAACAAAAATTTCTCCGAAAAAAAATTGTCTTC
>CM055403.1:71948505-71982360 GCA_029228625.1 Pseudolycoriella hygida
TCGGGAAAGTTCGATAGATGACTTGGGCATCATTTTGATGAATAGAAAGCGGGGTCGCCGAGGCGCGGAAGTTGGCCAAAATTGAGGCGAAAGTTTTCGCCAAAAAATTTTTTTCGTCGAAATCGATAGATATTGCCTTGCGCATCATTTTGATGAATAGAAAGTGGAGTCGCCGAGGCGCGGAAGTTGGCCAAAATCGAGGCGAAAGTTTTCGCCAAAAAATTTTTTTCGTCGAATCGATAGATATTGACTTGCGCATCATTTTGATGAATAGAAAGTGGGGTCGCCGAGGCGCGGAAGTTGGCCAAAATCGAGGCGAAAGTTTTCGCCAAAAAATTTTTTTCGTCGAATCGATAGATATTGACTTGCGCATCATTTTGATGAAAAGAAAGTGGGGTCGCCGAGGCGCAGAAGTGGGTCAAAAAACAAAAAACTTCCAAAACTACTGATATCCCAACAAAAACCTTTTAAAAGGTAAAGTGTGACGCAGCCCCTAATGTCTACTTCCAAAATTAATGATATCAGTGGAGGTGACGCTTGCGCTGAAAATACGCATACATTTCCTTGACGACAACGTTACCCTGTGTTCAAAAAATCGCGTCACAAATGCCAGACCCAACGACGAAATAATTTTCTGTACTTTCAGTTTTTACGCTGCAAAAATTTAACATTCGTGTCTTTTTGCGAAGATTGTTTTGAGTTTTAAATTTTTGCGTGTGAAAACTGAAAGTGTTGAAAAATTATTACGCTGGTGGGTCTGGCATTTGTGACGCGATTTTTGAACACAGGGTAACGTTGTCGTCAAGGAAATGTATGCGTATTTTCAGCGCAAGCGTCACCTCCACTGATATCATTAATTTTGGAAGTAGACATTAGGGACTGCGTCACACTTTACCTTTTAAAAGGTTTTTGTTGGGATCGTTACTAAATGAAACTCAAGAAACTAATTCGCCTCAGCTAACGATTCAGCGTGTGTAAACTCTCAAATAGGGGACGTCCATTAATTACGTACGCAGCGAGGGGGGGGAGGGGGTACGTGAAAGCGTACGGTTGCGAACGGAACTTTCAGGGGGGGGGGAGGGTCGGTACATAAAGTACGTACAACAAATTCATTAAAAAAAAAAATCTATGCACAAGGTGCGAACGTATCGAATACTTAAAACGATTGTGATCTCTTATCATTATCTTATACGAACGGTTTGGTTTTATTTGTAATGAGACAAAAGGAAGAAAAAATATTAAAGTCTGCCGATTAAATGGAACCACATGCCTTCAATATATTTTATTATCGTTACACGCAAGGAAGAATAGACCTGTCGTAATTTTTTTTTTACAATTTTCTTTCGATCTCTAATTTTATATTTATTTTCTGAAATTCCATATTAATGCAAAAATGTGCCAAAGAACATGTGACCTATGCACCAAATTAAAGTACAAATGAAATGTTGAATTATAGTAACCTCATAACAGCATCATTGGTGTAGCCAGTTTAAGTTCAAGGTCAAAAATTGTATATTGTAATAATTGTTTATTGTATATTTTGTTCGGTTCAAAGTTAATAATATGCAAAATTAATTATTTTTATCTGAACAGTCTTTTTGCGTACGTACAAATTGGGAGGGGGGGGTCCAAAAATCACATTTTCTTGCGTACGTAATTAATGGACGTCCCCTTACGCTGTAAGCCAACGTAAATAGTGTGACACTAACTGGTAGGGAATGATATTTACAATAAACCAACCTTACAACTTTTATCGAATTTACACAATTTTTTGGAGTTTTTGAATTTGGTCTACATTTTATAGATTCCGTTTTTTAATTTTCAGTTTGTTTATAGGATTCGACAACATCGACAAATTTGCGTTGCATGGCCGAATCGAGTTACAAATCGATTGTTTCTTCTTCGGCAATAACTCATTTCGAATGAATATTGGATGAATAAGTGACGAAACGCTGTAGCATGCAACAAAGACGTGAGCTTACTACTTCATTTTATAGATGCCACCACTTTTGATTTTGCTTAAAATTCGTCAGTCTCTGAAATACCTGCATGCATACATATGAATTTTCAAAAAATTTATCGACGGATGGTCTGATGCCTTGACGATTAGCTCCACGATATGATGGTGCCATCCGCAGCGTTAAGGTGATTGTGAAAAAAAATAACCTAAGGAAGTGCTAACAAAAAGTAAAAAAAAACAGTAAAAAGAGAAAACGTTGACCATCTTTTTTGTACGCTTTTTGCTATTGGACTCGTAAGAAGTACTACCACGTTTTTCACATTGGGAATCCGAATCCGTGAGTAAGAGGAACACCTTTTTCGCTGCCAAATCAGCGAAAAAATGTGTTCGTCTCTCTGTCCGACTGTGCACTATTTGGGGGTCGATTTCGTGCTTTCGGAAGGGGCTTTTTACACCGTTGTTTCGGAAGAGTTTTTCAATATTGCCCTCCCAACAATTTCCAATACAATATAATGTGGACGTAATTTCATACACTCAAGAGTTAAGGCAATATTTACGTAGATCGTTTCGGGACTTTTTGTAACATCTGTTCTGTTTGCCACATCTATTCTGATACGTAACGTCTGCGTACCGGTCACCGACAGCACTCATAAGTCCGACAGTACCACAGTTTTGTATGGAAATTTACAACAATTACAACTATAAAAATATTTTTTGTACTGAAATTTTGCTGTCGTATATTGGGACAAATCGTATCTTCCGCACATCAATAGCAATTGAAAAAAATACTTTACTCAAGTTATCCTGTCCACGGACGAACACTTTATTCGCTGATTTGGTATCTTAAGGCAACGAAAAAAATTTTCCTCTTACTCACGGATTCGGATTTCCAATGTAAAAAACGTGGTAGTAAATGCCTAAGACACATACTTGTTTGGGTCTAATAGCATAAAGCATACAAAAAAGATGGTCAAAATCGCCTTAACGCTGGTGGCACCACAGTAGTACTTAAGACTAGTTTACAACGACGGCACCTGATTTATGAAATCAGCATGGAGCCTGTGACACTACTCATCAAAGCATCGGACCACCTGGCGATAAACTTTTCGAAAATGCATATGTACACATTGCAGGTATTTCAGAGACTGACGAATTTTAAGCAAAATCAAGAGTGGTGCCATCTATAAAATGAGGTAGAGAGCTCACGTCTTTGTTGCATAAAATAAGAGTTTCAATGTTTTGAAAAGTAATTTTAATAAATATTTTAACAATTCTTTCAAAAAAATCAAAGACATTATTGTCATGTTCCGAAGTGTTCGCGACGTTTATTGAGTATCCACTTTTCCAAACTGCATCTTGCTTCATGACATTTGGTCCTCCAAATTCTAAAAGATTCAACACCGACATTTCAAACTCCTTTAACCGAGTTTCCTTCCAAATCAACCTCACATTCCTGGAGATTAAGAATGGGTTATCCAAAATGAATATGTGAACAATTTAGCACAATTTACCATCTCCATTTCAATTTTATTTAAAAAAACACTTCAAAAACACGCTTTCACAAAAAAAACATATAACTAAATAACAAACAGAAAACAGCAATTATTCAAATCACACCCCCAACAAATCTATAATGCATGTGCTGTCACAAGTTACGATTGCTTTTGATTACATCCCACTGAATACCATAGTTACCAGTACGCCATCTTTCAGCAAGTTAAGCTTCGTATATCTACTAGTTTTCAACAACAGCACCTGATTTATGAAATCATCATGGGGGCTGTGACGCTACTAATCAAAGCATCAGACCATCCGGCGATAAACTTTTCGAAAAGTCATGTATATATATACAATATACTTACTTACTTACTTATCAGCCTTTCTAACCCAAGTGGGTTTTGGCTGACTCTACAACGTTTCTCCATCTGGAGCGATCCTGGGCCAGACTTCTCCACTGCGCAACGTCCAACTTTCGCGCGTCTTCTTCAACACCATCTAGCCATCTCTTCCGGGGTCTTCCTCTGCTTCTGTTGTTGTCGAAGTTTCGATCCATTACTTTCTTTGGCATTCGATCCTCGTCCATTCTCGCTACATGACCTGCCCATCGAAGTCTGGCAGATTTAATAGCTCCGACTAGTGTTTCGTCCCCGTAGATGTCTGTCAGCTCTCTGTTTGTTCTTATCCTCCATCGTCCTTGTTCGTATAATGGTCCACATATTGATCTTAGCACTCTCCTCTCGAAGCAGTTAAGTAGCGATTCTTGTTTGAGTGTCAAAGACCATGTTTCACAGCCGTACATTACGATGGGTCGGATCAGTGTCTTGTATAGGCGAAGTTTCATGTTTCGACTGACCAGAGAGTTTCTAAACAGATGTTTCAGTGCGTAGAAGCATGTATTCCCCTGCATCAGTCTCGTCTTGATCTCTTCGTCTACGTCGTTGTCAGTGTTTATGATTGAGCCGAGGTATTTGAATGACTGGACAACTTCAAAGTTGTAATCGTCAATTGTGATGTTTTGTCCAATACGCGATCCTTGTTTTCTGTTTAGCGTAAGATATTTCGTCTTATCCTCACTGATTACCAGTCCAATCGTCTCTGCTTCCCTGTCCATTTCGGCAAACATTTCCTTGATCGCGATCGTCCCTCGTCCCATCAAATCGGCATCGTCGGCGAACGCAGCAACTTGTTTTGAAGACGTAAATATCGTCCCGTTCCAGTTCACTGTCATAGCTCTGATGACCTTCTCCAACGCTAGATTGAATAGGATTGTCGATAGCTTATCTCCTTGACGTAGTCCGGTGTTTATGTCGAATGGGTCAGATTGGACGTTTAGAATCAGCACTTTACATTTGGTATTGGTCAAGGTTGCTTTCGTCAGGTTTATTAGCTTCTTCGGTATTCCAAACTCCTCCATAATACCGAATAACGCTGGTCTATCAATCGAGTCATATGCTTGTTTGAAGTCTAAGAATAGCTGGTGTATGGTCACGTTGTACTCCCATGCTTTCTCCATTATCTGCCGAATTGTAAAAATCTGGTCGGTCGTCGATCTGCCTCTCCTGAATCCGCACTGGTAGTCTCCAGTGATTTCTTCAGCATAGATCTCCAAGCGGTTATAAAGTATCTCCGCCAGTACTTTGTACGCTACGTTGAGCAAACATATACCTCGATAGTTTTTACACTCCACTCTTGCACCTTTTTTAAAAATCGGTATCATCAGCCCCATCTGCCAGTCCTGCGGTATTCTCTCTTCATCCCATACTCTGTCAATTATTTGGTGCAGTCGGTGCCATAGGTCTGGTCCTGCCGCTTTAATCAGTTCAGCTGGTATGTTGTCGTCTCCCGGGGACTTATTCGGCTTGAGTTTGTAACTTCTTCTGTAACTTCTTCATAAGTAGGTGTTTCGATCATCGGCTCAGCGTTCTGAAAAGTACGCTGTGGTCGTTGTGTTGTCGGTTTGTTCAGCAGTTCATGAAAGTACTCTCCCCATCTGTTTGCTATCTCTTTCGTATCACTCAGTAATTGGCCATGTTCGTCATTTATCTTGATGGATCTTGGTTGAAATTGTTTGCGCTGTTGCTTTGTCATCTTATAGAAGTCTCTTACGTTACCATTTCTGTTGTTCGCTTCCAGGTTACTGATTTCCTGATTTAGGTGCTCTCGCTTTTTCCTTCTCAGTAGTCTGTATACCTGGATCCTCTTACGCTTGTAAGCTGCCACCTTACTACGCGTGTTCCCTTTAAGGCGCTCTACCTTCCTTTCCTCCACAGCTCGTTGGCATTCATCATCAAACCAGTGGTTGCTTCGGTTCCGCGTCATTCTCCCGAGAACCTCATCCGCCGCTTGCTTGATGATTACGTTATTCTGTCTTACCATCTCGCTTGAGCTCAGGTCATAGTCAGTATGTTGCTCAATGAGACTTTCGATCTTCCTTCGATACTTGGTCGCCGTTTCATCATTCTTCAGCTTTCCGACATTAAACTTGGGCCGCACGTTTTTGTCTCCTACATTTCTCCTGGGCCACCTCGCTCTCATCCTAATCTTCACCAGCGCGTGGTCAGATTCATGTAGGGTTCCTCTATAGCTTCTTACGTCAATGATGTTTGAGCTGAATTTTCCGTCGATGAGCACGTGGTCTATTTGGGTTCGGGTTCGTCCGTCGTTAGAGGTCCAGGTTACCTTATGGATGTCCTTTCTCTCAAACTGTGTGCTCTTGATCACCAAACCGTTCGACATTGCAAAGGTACCCACTCTGCACCCATTGTCGTTGCTCAGGTCGTGAATGCCTGCTACACTTCTGAAGCAGTTTTCCTTGCCAATCTGTGCATTAAAATCGCCGAGAAGTATTTTTACGTCAGTTGATGGCATTTGATTGAGGATCCGTTCTATCTCGGCATAGAACTCGTCTTTGACCGTCCTCTTTCGTTTCCGTTGGTGCGTGTACGTTGAGCAGCGTTACCTTAAATTTGCTCGTCTTCAGTCGTAGTGTACACATATACTTGTTTATTGGTACAAAACCTATAATCACGTGATCTATCGATTTGTCAACAATGAACCCAGTTCCAAATTCGTGTTTGTTCTTCGCGTTTCCGCTGAAGTAGAAGCTTTTGCTTTTACAAAATATCACAAAAACTAGGTGGCTAACAAAGTTGGTAAACTTTTCCTTTTACGAAATGTCACAAAACCTAGGTGATTAACAAACCTAGGAAGTGAATCCTTTTACAGAAAGTCACAAAATCTAGGTGGCTTACAAGCCTAGGAACTAAATCCTTTTACGGAAAGTCATATAACCTAGGTGGCTAACAAACCTAGGAACTGAATCCTTTTACGGAAAGTCACAAAACTTAGGTGGCACTTCTACGTACTTCTTATTACTTTATTTCACACGGTGGCAATAGTCTCTACATATATACTGCGGCTATTCGCACATTGTGCGGATAGCATCTTTATAATACTGTGGCTATTCCCACCATGTGCGAATAGCCGCAGTATAATATCTACCTTTTTTTTATAGATAACTGTCATACCTCACAATTCTAGAAGTTGCTATATCCCGGGATTTGATAATTTTTCTCTAAAATCCTGAGACACATGTTCTCTAAAACTTTATTCTCCACAACTTTGCCTTTGACAGTAAATCTCCATATTGCATAGTTGAGCAAATATAGACGAAAAACCATCTGCTTTCGTATTCGGCCCAGAAACTCAATTTGGTCAATTGCAATGGCCCAATGCCCAGACCACTGACTCAATTTCCACATAAAAATGTTTCCCAATTTTGTGAGATCAAATGCTTTCATATCCCCCCTAGAGCGTTACGTAATTTATGAACGGCCCCTAATGTACCTGTAGACGGTGTTAGGAACTTAATGGAAGGTGTGCTGTATGATATTCAGAGTGGCTTTAGACGTCAAAGAGGGTTTCAGGATCAGAATATCTGTCTCAGGCAGGCTATTGAAAAGCTTTATGCTTCATCGATTTGGAGAAGGCATTCAAACAAATACCAAGTCGAAAGTTGTTCGGGTTTTTTAGCGGTACGGTATCAATTGGGGTTTGTTGAGAGACATTAAAAGAATGAATGGTGAAGTCGGGGTTAATGAGGAGGTTTGCCAATGTTGCTGCCTCTCTCCATTTCGCTTCATAATTTTAAGCTCATTTCAGAACTTAAATAGTTAAGAACCATTTTTCGTGGATGGCAACTTAGTTAGGGAATGTTAATAAAGAAGGAAAATAGGAAACCAGTCAGTTGAGATCGCACGTCTTTAACAGGAAGGAATTGAGTAGCAAAGTTAGCTATCCAAGGATCAATCTTAACGATCATATGGTAGTGAAACTTGGGTGGATTGCGGATATCTCTGGAGGATTCTCAGGAATGTAGAAAAGTTGAATTCGGAGGGAGCAGTGGGATAATCATATCAAGAGCGACGTTTTTTAGGAGTTTCTTGCTCGGAAGAGGTGGAAGTTTCAGTCGTCTGCGCTGGTATGGGCACGTTCAAAGGATGGGTAAAGACAGACTGTTACAGGGTTAAGGATAATCTATAGAAACTGTTGCTATTTGTTGAATCTAATTGTTACATTAAAGTTAACAACCAGACTAAGTGTGAATTATTTGCAATTGTAATTAAAAATCTTTAGCGAATGCGCAAAAGTTTAAGACAATTTAAGCGATTCATCCTGGTATAAGTACGACCGGCCGCTACTGTTACAATAAAATTGTTTACAGTAAACGTATAGGACCTTTGTACTTCGTACGGGTCCAATAAAAAAATAATAGAAAATCTGGTTATTATTCACTCTGTTCTCATGCAAAAATCTCCAGCAAACCAAATTTCACAAACTTGTTCTTCCTGGTTGAGATCATGTCTCGGCAACTATTTGACCGATTTTGCTCATCTTTGATCTTAAACTCACTTTCTTGACCATTTTTTAGGAAGAAATTATTGAAAATCGGTGAAAATTTACTCAATTTTACGTGTCCAGGGTCGGATAGATAGACGAACACATTTTTCCCTTATTTGGCATCTTTAGGCAACGAAAAAAGTGTTCCTCCTACTAACGGATTCGGATTTCCAATGTAAAAAACGTGGTAGTAAATGCATCAACATCAACACGTACGTACTCCTTACAGGTCCAATAGCAAAAAGCGTACAAAAAAGATGGTCAAAGTCTTTGTTTTAGTTTTTGTTTTTGGTTTTTTTTGGTTTTTTTTTTTTTTTGTTTTTTTCAAATTCGCCTTAATGCTGCGGATGGCACCACGCAAGTACTTTCGTACTAACGTCTTGTCTTTCACTCAACAACCTCACCCGATTCTTTACATCAGCGTGGAGCGAATCATCAAGGCATCAGACCATCGGGCAACGAACTTTTTGAAAAGTCATATGTACGCATTGCAGGTATTTCAGAGACTGACGAATTTTAAGCAAAATCAAGAGTGGTGCCATCTGTAAAATGAAGTAGTAAGCACACGTCTTTACAACAAATTAATAAAAAAGTAAATTTACAATAAACAACGCTTACTAACTTTTATCTGCTCAAAGACGTGTGCTTACTACTTTATTTTACAGATGGCACCACTCTTGATTTTGCTTAAAATTCGTCAGTCTCTGAAATACCTGCAATCCGTACATATGACTTTTCAAAAAGTTTGTTGCCCGATGGTCTGATGCCTTGATGATTCGCTCCACCCTGATTTAAAAAATCGGGTGAGGTTGTTGAATGAAAGACGACCGTTAGATACAAAAGTATACTAGTGTGGTGCCATCCGCAGCATTAAGGCGAAAAAAATCGAAAAAAAACCAAACCAAAAAAATAACTTTGACCATCTTTTTTGATAATTGAATTGAGAATTGCATTTTAGAGAAAATTGCTTCAGGATTTCTTGAAGAAACTACGTTGGTTCTCTTTTTGATTTGGTGCAGGTGAGAACATTTAGGCCGTCAAAATCAATGGTCTCAGACGTACGTCAGTAGGCCCTTTGACATTACCTTGGGTAATTTCTATGGATCTTTGAAACAAACATAAAAGAGCACAAAACATTGGATGTTTCGCTCATTTCTATTTTTATTGTTTTTGCAACATCTATTCCGATACGTACGGGTATTTGGCTGTGTTTTATTTATTGGACCCGTACGAAGTACGAAGGTCCTATACGTTTACTACGAGCAATTTTAATGTAACATGTTGTAGATCAAGGTGGCAGTTGGGGGCATTTATTATCGTCTAAATATGACGAATCAACAATAAAAAAATGTCCGTCCGTCCGTCTCCACTTTTTTTCGAAACGACACAACCGATCACCCTAAACTTTTTTCCCTGAAAGATACATGCCTCCCATTATTCAAGTTCGAAGATGAACAAAATCGATCAAGTAGTTCCGGAGATATGGTTGAGGAAGTGACCCAAAACATGGTTTTTCGAGGGTCGGTGAAGCTTTTTCGCAAATATCCTAGCAAGTATAGCACGGAAATAGCTCATGTTGGTGTCAAATTGAATTTGATGTCAGAAAATTGGGAGCGAATTTTTGTGGGAATCGGGTCAGGGGTCGGGTATACGAAAACAGTTTTTCGCGTTTGTTTCCTTAACTATAGCTATATGGAGATTCACTGTCAAAACGAATGTTGTAAAGAATGAAATCTTAGGGTACACGTGTTTCAGAGTTTTGGGTAAAAATGCCTCGATCCTGGGATATGACCACTTCTAGAATTGGGAGTGATGATCCATATCTCTAGAACAGGAGGTACAAAATTGCTTCCAAATGCAAAGCTGTAGAGCATAAAATTTTAGCGAACACGAGTCTCAGGATTTTGGGTAAAAATGCCTCAATCCTGGGATATGACCACTTCTAAAATTGGGAGTGATGACCCATATCTCTAGAACTATAAGAGCTACGAAATTGTTAAAAGCTATGCGGAACAGACTTTTAATTGTCAACAGCATGATATATGTTCACGTTAACATTTTCTTTTGTTGAATTCTGCTTTAACCTCAATCGAACGCACGCGTGTTCTATGTGAATTCAAATAATTTCAAATAGCGTCCGTTTGGTGAACACATCCCATTCCCTTTGACTTTTAAATTTCATTTCACTTTTAGAATTGGGAGGGATGACCCATATCTCTAGAACTATGAGAGGTGGAAGGCTGCTTCCAAAGACAAAGTTGTATAGAACAAAATTTTAGAGAACACGTGTTTCAGGGTTTTAGGGGAAAATGGCCCAAACCCTGGATATAACCATTTCTAGATTTGAATGGTCTGAGATGTACGTCGGTAGAGCCTTTGACATTACCTTGGGTAATTTCTATTGATCTTTGAAATTCGTATAGTTAATAATTAATAATAATTTATTTAGTTTAAAGTCAACTTAGTACAAGCGGACATTCAAAGGTACAATTTACAGAGACTAACAAATTTAAAATAATGTAAGTAACATGTTGTCAAGAAAAAAGTGAAGCAGAAACATAGGCTGGTTGAATTACATATCAAGAAAGAATTCAAAGATAGAGTCTGGCAGCTTCCTCAGCTCAGAGAGAAATTCGTGTCGAGGCAACGTAAGGTTGACGAAATGGCAAACAACATCAAAAATTCGACAGGCATAGTTGAATGATTAGAGCGTTGGGTTCTGTTAGCAGGAAAAAATATTATTCCATTGTTCCTGAGAGGACGTTGGTTAAAGGTGATACGGGATCGAAGGCTCGGTGAAGTGATTCTACCAGTTATAATAGAGTGAATAAACAGTGCACACGCATTTACTCTCCGTCGGACAAGGGTCTCCTGGCCGTGGTTCAAGCATCTATCTACATTTGGACTAAGCTCGTTGTCACCTCGTGCTCGACGTTCCAAATCGCCATTAATAAACATAACGAACTGTTTCCTTTACTTTCCATAGTTCGTCGGTGCGATATTTGACAGGGTGACCAGAAGCAAGATGCAAATTCGAGGTTCGATCGGACCAAAGACTTGTAAAGAACTTTCAGAGCGTTGTCGTCAACGAGATGGCGTTGTCTTTTCACAAAGTTCAGTGCTGATTTGGATTTGTTGGAGACATACTCAAAGTGGGCATCAAAGCTCATACTTGAATTCATGTATATATACACCCAGATCAAATAAATTGCCGCAACGTTTAATTAATTCATCACCCAATACATTGTCATAGGCTTCTTTTTGAGCGTATACGTTATCACCTTTGATTTGACTCTGTTGATTTCTAGACCATTTTCACAGCACCAACGATAGAACGTGTTTATAGCAAGTTGGAATTTACGAGCATCGTCTAACGATCTTATTACGGAGACTAGTTTCTTATCATCAGCAAAATTCAAATTGAAGACATCGGAAATTTGAACGTCAGAATCATTGAAAAACATCAAGAACATTACAACGGTACAACGCCTAAAATTGATCCTTGTCCCGTTCCGGAAAGAACCACAATGCATTCTGATTTATCGGAGCCCAATTTAACATATTGAAGTCTAGTATCCAGGTAGGACAGAAACCATAATAGTGTGCAGTTTGACAGCGGAAATCGAGCTATTTTACGTATAAGCTTAGACACATCAACTCTGTCAAATGCTTTACTTACATCGACATAGTACGAGTCCAATTGGGCGTTTTCATTGAAAGCATCGTGCGCCAAAACACTTAGTTCCATCAGGTTCGATTCAATACCTCTACTTGAGATGAAGCCATGATGCGTTGTGGAGACGTTGTGCGGGATAACTAGTTTCAACTGCACGTATATATAAAAGAAACATAACATAAAAGAACATAAAACGTTGGATTGTTTGCTTATTACTATATTAAGATACGTTCGAGTCTTGGCAAGATTTGTTCTATTTGCCACATCTATTCTGTTTGTCACATCTATTCTGATAAGTACGGGTCTTTGGTTATGTTTTAAAGATCAAATAAACAGGATTCTCTCCCAATGACATATTTAATCCAATTTGATTTAGTTTGATCTCCATTGTTATGAAAGTTGTGAAGGAAAGATCCGTGTGACCTTCAATAGTATACTAAATTATGTGGGTAAAGTTAGCTCAACACAACATTGAAAATTTTTGTGTTGTGATGAGATAGCACAAGAAAAGTGTTGTGTTGTGTTGAGATAGCACAAGAAAAGTGTTGTGTTGAGATAGCACAAGAATATTCGAGAGTGGTGAGCATAAAATTTGAAAGTGGTGAGTTCAGTACACTTAGTACAATGCTGTGCTGCTGTTGTGCCAGCACAGCACAACACAACACAACAATGGCCATCTCAACAGTGAGTTATCTGCCTATAGCGATTATTCATTGAACTCAATGTTGTGCTGCTGTTGTGCCAGCACAGCACAACACAACACAACAATGGCCATCTCAACAGTGAGTTATCTGCCTATGGCGATTATTCATTGAACTCAATGTTGTGCTGCTGTTGTGCCACAACACAACATAACATAACATAATCGCCATAGGCAGATAACTCACTGTTGAGATGGTCATTCTTGTGTTGTGTTGTGTTGTGTTGTGCTGTCACAACTTCAGCACAATATTCACCAATTTTGAAATTTTATATTCACCACAACTGTTGTGTTGTGTTAAGATAGCACAAGAAAATTGTTGTGTTGTGTTGAGATATCACAAGAAAAGTGTTGTGTTGTGTTGAGATAGCACAACAGCATTTTCTTGTGTTGTGCTAACTTTACCCACATACTAAATTGATAAAAAAACCTTTAAATAAAAATAGTCGAGACGTATTTTTCAACGATTTTTTGTCACAATTGTACTCCGAATCGATTGAAATGCTGGAAAAAATTCACACAATTCGTTAATTTATTGTTTTCAACGAGAGCTAGAAGTTACATCAAGTTGTCATTGACAAAGTTTTGAATCGAGAAGACTCTGTTCACATTTTTGCGTGACGGGGGAAGGGGGAGGATTAGAAAGTTCCGTAAAATAGTATGACACAATATGTGAACATTGAACATCCACTCAATACTTTAAAAAAATAAATATTTTGGATCAAAGCGCATCAAAGTTTAACGTATAATTACTTTTTGGCTGTTTCGCTGATTTCTCTCATGTCAAATAGCATGCACAACATGAGAGAATTCATCAATTAAACCGAATGTTTTTATTATTTTTTCTGGTGGTTTTTTGTTATTCGTTCAAGGCATCGTTGAGCACCGTATCACTAACATCTCCAATAAACTCAAAGTCACCGGCAATGTCGTCCAAGTCGATGCTATTCCCCTTTATTTCATCTTTATGTTTTCCAACGAGATCTCGATTCCCGTTTCCATTGTCAATTGCAGCTAGATTTTCCTTCTGAAATCAAATACGAAAATAAAACTCTCACTAACTTTCACAATTCATTTGAATTACCTGCATCATCGACAACATTTCCTGAGGGACGTCTATTCCGAAACGACGAGTTGGCGATACGAGATGCAGCTGATTCAAATGAAAAACGGAACTCGTGGCGACTTCTGTGCGCATAAGAGAAACTCCATTCGGTGAGAGTAGGGATGTAGTTGTTGAAACATTTTTAGAATACACATGTGTTGGCGTCATCGGATACGAACCCGGTTGAAGATTCTTGCTCGTTTTCGGGGGTATCGAGCACATAGTGGACGAAAATTTTGGTGTACTAGAAAACTTGCTCATAGTGGTCATATTAAAGGAAGATCGAGTGGAATTCAGGCGTGCCTTCGGTCTTGATAGTACTTGAAGAGCTGCCTCCTTTGAACTGTAAGTTTCGGACGTAGAGCATAAGGTAATATTTCTAGACGCCGGGCGAAAAACACGCTCCTTCGTCTGTCTGGATTGGCTAACCAAATCATCTTTCAAAGAGAAAAGATTGCGTACTCGTTTTGGACTATTACGTTTGATGGGTGGAGTTTGCATCAAGCAAAAAGACATATTCGGTTGGTGTTTGTAATAACTATTGCAAAATTTTTTAAATCTTTCCTCATCTTGTTGCAGCATCGGAATGAGCATTTCTAAATAGTCGTTCAACAGACGGTCTTTCTTCGTCACTACGTCGTACAAAACGTCAATCCCGTTTGATTCAAATTGTATGGCTTCCAAATGGCGAACACAGAACGTTTCTATTTTGTTCATTATCTGCGGAAGTATGAGCGAAAAAACTTTTAATAAATTATCGAAATTGATGAAGTTTCCTGTGACGACGCCATCAATTATTTTTTCGAACTCTGGATACATTTCCTTGATAACATTTTGTCCTTCGACTAATTCCTCTTTGTTGTAGCGTATAACATTTTCTTTCTTATCGCCAAACAACTTCGGTAACATTTCGTTTAATTGAGCGGCTTGTCGACCAAACGAAGTTACAAGTTCCAACTTTGGCGCGATGTCTTTTCTAACAGCAACATTTAACTCATCACGCCATTCGTTTAGCAGACATGTCCAGCAGCAATCTTCCGGTCCATTTGATGTTTTTAGACAACACTTCATCATCGCTTTCATTTCTTCAATTCGGAGGTGTATTTTATCCGATTCAGCTTGAAGTTGCCTGAATTTTAAGTTACGAATTACTAATACAGCTGTTCACGTTAAAGACAAAACGAACTTACGTCACGAATTCCATTCCTTCCTCAACGTGAGCCTTTAACATTTCGAACATTTCCTTTCCATCGGGTATTTGTCTAAATCGAAATGATGGATTCCAAGTATTAGCACAAGTCAGATATTTCCCCGTTTCATAAAAGTAAATTCTACTCACTGTATATTCGGTAGAGGTCCATGCTTTGGCTTGTTGAGCTCAACTTTCATAATCAAATACGAGAATTTATGAACAATTTTTATAAACTTCAGTCCTCCGGGGATGTGAATGTTGGACAATTTTAACGTTTGCAAACCCAGCTGATGAATTTCATTCAGATGATTCATGTAATCAACGCAGTTTGTTCTGTTATAAATAAAAAATGTTTGTCAGCATATCGGTTTGTCGATATCCACTTTTACCTAAAACGGGCCTCACTAGTCTTCTCCAACAGAGGCCACTGAAATCTTTTATTGAATTCGACGGCATCCAAACAGTTGAAAATAAAATGCATCACAGGGAAAAAAGCTTTCGCATTGGATTTGATGAACATATGCTGAAAGTGCGAAAACAAACATTCAACAATTTTATATTATAGATTGGTGACTGCTTACCGGTTCGAAAATTTGAAGGAATTCGGGTGAAGGTTCATGGAAACGTTGCATTACATGCAAGTTCCTAAACAAAGATTCGCTAAGTTGTCTTCCCTCATCTTTATAATTCGATAACGTTGAACTGAAAGACTCCACTTTATTTAAGTTATTTAATGGTTCCATGTTGTAGAAATAATGGTTTATTATCACAGCACTTATTTCCTTACAGAAGCAAACCGTTCGTTTTCATTCTTTTATCGGACCATTATTCAAAATTGACATTTTGTTGGTACGTTGGTAACAGTGAACTTACGTAATTTTTGTGTTTGAACGTAAAAACAGCGCCAATTGATTTAAATTTTTTTTTTTGCTGACTTTCTTTCATTGTTAATCTACGCATTGTATGAAAAATCAAATGGGTCAAATCTCAGTCTAGTTATAATCACTTGAGGGACTGTATGAAGGGGATCAAAGGGGACCACTATGTCATCACAAATATGAGTGGATGACCGCTTGAAATAGCCGCTTTTATTGCTATATACTTATGCATTTCGCACTGGCTTCATGCTACTTATTAAACTTATTATTCTGGTCCTAAGAGGCCTCGGACCCATACTTCTACCGACAAATATGTTCTACTCAATTTTCTCTACAAAATACAAAAAAAAAAAAAATTGGCCCAGGGCCGAACTCAGGACCGTCCTGTGGCTCCAAGTAGAGTCGTTGGATCCAAATTTTTTCTTGAGTACGGTTAGTCATTCGCTTACCTCTCAACAAAAGAAACCATGAAAATCGAATGTAATTTTGCTGCATTATACATGAAAAACATATTTTTTTTTTTTTGGTTAGCTAAATCCAAACTCAAAAAAAATTACTTCCATCAAATGTATGACATTCATTACCCTTTTACAAATGATAAAAATTGGTTAAGATTTGCTCGAGTTATGTACATAAGACTGAAAACCACTTGAACGGCCCTAGCTCAGCGGCCCTTCGTGCAAATTGGCCTATTTATCCCAAACCCAGTTTTGGTACTTCATTTGAGGGGAAAAAAATTTTGAGAATCAGTTAAGATTTGCTGTTTACGTTTAATGTTTATATACGGCCGGACTGACAAATTTCTTTTGCAATTCGTCATCTAAAAGTACCATGATCGATGCTCTCCCCTTACTTCCCTACTCTAATCAAAAGGTTACGAACTTCATGATAAACCCATAGGATTCATAGTTCGTATGAGTACAAAAAATTTAATTCATCGGCATATTCGAGTTCAAAAACACAAAAATGTTATGAAAAGTATTGAAAACTTTAAAGTTCTAGAACTGGGAAGATGATGGCATATTCTGGAGGATAAATCTTTTGCCAACATTTCTCAGTGATGACCAGTACTCACCTTCTACGAAGAGATTCCTTAACAAATCTCTATCCCTCCATCTAATGGAGATGATCCATAACAAAATTTGCTATTTCATGTATTTTATATTATAGATGTAATGTTGTGTTGTCAAGTGTAGTGTACCGAGATGTAGTTTTTTTTTTTTGGTAAGGGTGAGGAAACCTTCATAAGCACCCGGTCCTTTAACAACCCAAGTAGTGTTGGATTCCATCTTTCGATGACCTACCAACTAAAACCTCCTTCCTTAATCTCCATGGAACCGCCTCACAGCATTACTTCGGGGAGGAGCTGTGCTTTCGCACCTATTCTCTCAGATCAACTGTCAGTCTTTGTTGATCGTCTCTCCATGCACTTTGCAGCTTCTCCATTGTCATCGCAACTACATTATCCGCTACCTTCCACACATCCTCATCGCGGCACATCTACGATATTATGTTTTCGGCATTTACATCTGACCTACTCACAGTCACCAGCTCACCTCGCTCTTGTTCGAAACGGGGGCAGGCGAATAATACGTGCTCGCAGTTTCTTCTTCTCTCTCGCATATAATGCAGAAAGGCGACCCTGTGAATCCACACCTGTGCAAGTATTTTCTGAAGCGCCCTTGACCCGACAGGAATTGTGTCAGTTGGAAGTTAACCTCTCCATGCTTCCTCTGTACCCATGGCATTATGTTCGGTATGAGTCTATGGGTCCACCTTCCCTTGTCAGTGGAGTTCCACTCTTGCTGCCACTGTCTCAGTGATTCGGCTCTTAATTGCGTCCTAACTGATTTGGTAGTTTTACCCTCCCTTTTCTTCATTCTGTGACATTCGCTGTCTTCCATCAGTGTTGTGCCAATGGGCATCGTACCGGTGTGTAGTGTAGCGAGATCAGCGAGATGTAATGAGATATAGTAAGTTGAAGTGAGATGAAGTGAGATGTAGTGAGAAGTAGTGAGATATAGTGAAGAGTGGTGACATGTAGTGTAGTGAGGTGCAGTGACGTTGGGTTTGGTAATATAGATGTAGTGGATTGTAGTGAGGTATAGTGTAGTGTAGTGAGGTGTACTAAGGTGTAATGAGATGTAGTGTAATATAGTGAGATGTAGTGTAATATAGTGAGATGTAGTGTAGTGTAGTGAGATGTATTGTAGTGTAGTGAGATGTAGTAAGGTTTAGTGTAGTGAAATGTACTGAGATGTAATAAGGTGTAATGAGATGTACTAAGGTGTAGTGAGATGTAGTGTAATGTGGTGAGATGTATTGTAGTGTAGTGAGGTGAAGTGTAATGAAATGTACTGAGACGTAGTAAGGTGTTGTGAGATGTACTGTAGTGTAGTGAGATGTACTAAGGTGCAGTGAGATGTAGTGTAGTGTAATGAGATGTAGTGTAGTGTAGTAAGATGTAGTAAGTCGTAGTGAGATGTAGTGAGTCGTGGTGACATGTAGTGTAGTGAGGTGCAGTGATCTTGTGTTTTATATTATAGGTGGTGGCAAAAATATTCACTTTAAAATAGACATGAAGTCGGCAGCCCAGATCACACAATGGGTTCGTGTAGTCCTAACAGACAAGAGATGTCGTCACCCAGTCGTCGGAACTGTTGACTAGTCAACCTCCCCGGCAATAGCATCCCGCAAACAAATGAACTACTGAATGAATGTACTTAAAGAAAAGTGTTAGTCTAATAATGTATAATAAGATGTAAAAGAAACCATACGATCAATAAAATAAGAGCAACGTGCAAAAATGTGAACTGTCAAATTTACGATGTTTTTGATGAAGAAAAGCGATCCTAGAGCACTCTAAAATCACATTAGCTATATGCTGCATATTGGCTTGAAATGTCCACATAAAAGCGATGTGCTGCATGTGTCTTAAACCATCGTTACCAGCTTTTCTTCTTTCATCTTTTCACTTGCACACAACAATCATTATGAAATCAGACAAAAACTATTGTTGCCCACGCTTCAACAGGTAAAATACATGTGTGTGAGTGATACGACATAAATAAGCAATAAGTGTTTGAGTGAAAGAGAAAGAAAATTCTCTGTTACTGTGTTGAGATTGCGCTTTTGACCTATCTTCATAAGTCGACGTATATAATTTTCATAAAATTCATCAAAATAAAAATTTAAAAATGAAGAAATTTTGAATTTTTGAAAATTGACCTAAAACTTATAAATTATAAGTTTTACGTCAACTTATAAAGATAAATCAAAAGAGCAATCTCAAATGTCATGAATGTAACTAACATATAGATATGTAGTTAATCCCATATATTCGCAATAAAAGCACGAATATTATTTTTGTTTCAAAATATTTCTATCACATTCGAGCCTATAATAAGCCAATTATTGCACTAATAATGGGACTATAATCGGCCTATTATAGTCGAACTTCTTGTTAAAAGTAGGCTCAAATATGATAAACTATCGTATAATACAAGGGGAACAATCGTGCAATTATAGTCTCGGTGGGTAAAAATTCTCGGGGCTAACGCCACTTGAAATTTCACCCCACCTCGACTATAATTACGCAATTATTCCCCTTGTATTATAACATACTATTGTATGCAGCATACAACTATTTCATAAAGTAATGTAGCATATTAGCGAGTAGCATGTAGTGAGTAATGTGCTACATTACTATAGGAAATAGTTGTATGCTGCATATCAAAATATTTTGAAACAAAAATTGTGTTTTGGACTCGTACGAAGTACGAGTCCTGTGCGTTTACCAATATGTTTGTAACCAGTCGATTCCAGGGGTGGGAATAGGGGAGGGGAAGCATCGATCATGGTCCTTAGATGCAAAAAAAAAATTTTGTCCGTCCGTCAGTCCGTCCGTAAACAGGATAACTCGAGTAAAACTTAACCGATTTTCAAAATCTTTTTTCCCCAGAAAGGTATAGTACTAAAAGTTGGTTTGGTGTTGCATATCCGCATTTTTGGACGAAGAACTGCTGAGCTAGAACAACCTAAGTGGTTTTCGGTCGCGTAAATCTTATCCGATTTTCATAAATATTTTTTTGTTTGAAAAGTCTGGGCATAACTGACATTTATGAAAGAAATTTTTTTGATTTTGAGCTTTTGGACTCTCTAAAACTGAGTCTCAGCTAGGGCCCAACGGGTAAATCTTATCTGATTTTTAAAATCATTTTTGTTCCTGAAAGATAATTGTTGTTGACTTTAACAAATTTGAATTTAGGCAAAATCAGTTAAGAACTTTCGAAGGAATGGTTGAAAAAGTGGTTTTTGAAGGTTGGTGAAACTTTCCGACTTATATATCTACAAAATTAGTACAGAAATCGCTCTTGAAGGTTTTGGATAAAAGATTTGGACACCAGAATATCACTAAAAAAAAATCAGTGAAAATCTGTAGAGTGGTTCGGGCTGTAGAGTCCTTAGTAAGGTCCAACTCACGCTACGCTAATGATGAGGTTTTTTGTTAAGTGTTGTAGAGAATAATGTAGCGAATAATTCTGTCAATGGAAGTACTTTGGACTTCTTTATGCATAAGGAGAGGTAATTCGCCGTTGCTTCGGACGGGTTTTTCCATATTGCCTTTTCGGCAATTTTCAATAAAATTTAATATCGACGTAATTTCATGCAGTTAAGAAAATATTTACTTAAATACGTTCGAGTCTTTTTGTAACATCTGCTCTGTTTGCCACATCTATTCTGATCCTTTGCATCATCATCATCAAATTTTATAGACCATTGTACCTTTCGGTGTGAGGTCTTTATGCCGCAACCCCAGAATGGTGAACTATCGTCCTCCATGCCTTTCTATCGCCCGTCAATGAGAGGATTTGTTCGTCCAGAGAAAGTCCCCTTACTTCTAAATCTGATTTAATTGAATCTATAAACCTTCTCCTTGGTCTACCCCTTAGCATAACACCCGGGACCTGTGCATTCAAGATCCTTTTTGGTAGCCTGTTATTACCCATCCTTTGAACGTGCCCGAACCAGTGCAGACGACTAGCTCTTGCCGCGTCTTCCACTGACGAAATCCTTAAATTTTCCCTAATGCCTTCGTTCCTAATATGATTATCTCACTGCTCTCTCCGTTTAACTTTCGCTATGTTATTAAGAAACCTCATATCAAAAACGTCCAGGTCATGCACGAGATATCCGCAGTCCACCCAACTCTCACTACCATACAGAATCGTCAACCTGAAAATTGACCTGTGACTTTGTTTCACTATTTCATTCCTTTAGGTCCTTTATATGTTTAATCACAACAAAAACACTTTTTAAAAAGGAAACGTGACGCAAGTCTTCGTCCCTTCTTCCAAAAAATGTTTCACAAATGCCGTACCCCCCAACGTAATAATTTTTTTGCGCTTTCAAATTACATACGCAAAAATTTAACTACCTTGACTCCATATATCGCGCAAAGCCAAATTTTTGGGATAAGAACAGTAAACATATACAATTAGTAAACGTATACGTGAAACGAGAAATAAGCGATGCGCTTGAGGAAGGACACTAACTCAAGTTAACCACCAAACAGAAACTGTGTCGCTTTTCCGTCCCTGTATGTAACTCCACAAATACGCATAATATTTGCAACATGCAACACACACAAGAATGACTATTCCATGGTATTCGCAATCAGATTCTTTTCTCTCTCATATCATTCTGACAACTAGGGGCACCTACATCAGTTGTCCATTTTGTTTTTTGAAAATTTCATTCTTTTTTATGTTTGTGCCGTACGGACGTGTTCTTGAGTGAAATACAGCGATCGTTGTGTACCTTTCGATAAAAGAAACGAGGGTGAGTAAGTAAAAAACAACAATAAATTTTACTATTTTTTGTGAATAATTTTTGGCGCGAGACAGCAAAAAAAAAAGTTTTCTATTGTAACACCACGCTGTCGAATTAGAATCTTATAAGGAAAGCAGCTGTTTCTCAAAGAAAAAAAATGTTTTGTCTTTTATGACGAATGTTATTCGTAATTTTTCAAATTTACAGAATTATGGCTCGCCAAATGGAGTGTAGTCGGGCCACCGACAGCATTATTGATGAAAATAATCTAAGTGAAGCATTCACTGACAGTGGCTATGCGTCTCATGGCAATCTGTCGAATGTGACTCCAATTAAGAAGTGTGTGTATCCCAATAGCCGCTCAAAAGAAAATCGCAGATTGATTGATGAAATACATGTGGACGAATTAAATGAACCGGTGGAGTTAATCGGAGTGCTGACGAGATTTCCTTTGCGCGTCAGCACTCCGATTAGTTTCACCGGTTCCTTGAAGCAGCGAACAGTTGCTATTAAACCTGCTGTCACAGGAAACGAACCATTTAATGCGAAAGTTCCATTGTTCGATCTAAGTTCATTGGTACCAAAGCCCAAATGTGTTGCTCCCAAAAGGCATTTCGATATTTTGAGCAATCTATCAACACTTACCACAGCAACTGAGAAGATTTTCAATTATCTCGAACCAAAGGACATCAATAGCGTTCACAATGTGTGTAGTTCTTGGCGTTCCATTGTTAAGAACAGTCAATTGGCCTACAAGGCGCGCAATAAATATTTGAACGCAGCGATGAATTACAAAGAAAATTCGCGAAGGAAACCACCTTTAATGCAGCGATCAATTTCTGCAATCAAATTGTCGTCTTTAAAATGCCACAATTTCAATGTTATGAATGGAAAGCCTCCGTTGAGGAGGGCATCAACTCAGGTTCGAGTCAATGATGAACAATCGGTGAGTACCTAAATACTTCCGTAGTTAGAATTTTCATTAACTCACACCTCATACCTAAGACAATCTTAGATTCACATAGTCAAAGGCTAGATATGTCATTTAATTTGATTTTGTAGCGCATGTGAAATTGACGCAAAGACTCTGCGCAAAGATTTATTAAATAATTCAAATTTTAAAATTTTAAAATGAGCAAATACATGTTTCAAATGCCTTCAAATGAGTAAAGTATTTATTGCAATTCTTTATACTATTTTATGACACCTTGTTAAAATCATTTTCTGCATCCTGATCTTTCATTGCTTATAAGAAAAAATGTCACTACAAAAAAGGACTACAATATAAGAGATTGTCGTTTTTTAGACCTGTACGAATTACGAAGCATGCGAGGCTTATGCGTTTACTGCGAGATTTGTAGCCCCTAAGTTGGTGAGTTTTTGTTTTGACCGACACGATAACTCGAGTGAAACGTCATCAATTTTCAAAAGGAAAAAAAATTCTTTTAAATGTTTGAGGCCTCAGACCAATGGACGGTTTTTTCAATATTGTCCTTTCGGCAATTTACAATGCAATGCAATGAGGACGTATTCAGTAATTTAATGATAACAGGTGACCCTGTACTTACTTCACAGGTAGAAGGGAGCGTGTGAGCACACATGTATAAACACAAAAAATAATGAATTTTCGATTCGAATCTTTTCCGTTAAATATCAAAACGATCGGCTTCAGAAAAATTTGGTATTGAATTTGTTTCAGCTGCGAAAAAAAACATTATTTCCATAAGAACATTGCGAACTGACGTCCGTGCTTACAATACACTTGAACATGTACACACTTACAGTGGATTACCCACTTGGTGGACCCTTAGGGGTCGTGCACATACTTTTTTCTCGATTTTTGTGAAGCGATGGTACCTCAAAATTTGGTCTAAATGGAATTGCCCAAACGTGACGTCACGTTCCATGCAGACACCTCCCTCCCCCCGTCCGATTCCGTCACATTTTCAGTGACCCCCACCCTTCCCCTCTGAGTGTGACGTAATATGTGCACGACCCCTTAGGGGCCATTCCACCGCAAATCGGGTCAGTGGTTTCTTTTCCATATACGAAAGCAGATGCTTTTTCGTCTATATTTACTCAACTATGAAATATGGAGACTTACTGTCGAAGGCAAAGTTATAGAGAATAAAATTTTATAGAAAAATTGTTTCAGGATTTTAAGGAAAAATGACCACATCCCAGAATATATCCACTTCTACAATTGCCGTACTTAGAGAGTTTTTGCGACATTACATTGCCTAATTTCTGTGGGTCGTTCGAATTCTGATAGCTTTAAAAACTTGCAACGATTTGCAATTCTGATAACTTCGCACCTATTTGCAAAATCTGTTCGGTTTGCCACATCTATTCTGATACGTACGGGTCTTTGGTTATGTTTTGAATTCAAATAACAAAAAGACCGAAAAATCGCAGGCAAAAGTCCCAAAATGCTCCGTCCGCGGAATTCATTTAGAAGAAATCCTTTGACTCGAAAATTAATCACGATGCGAAGGTTCTAAATATTCAAAATTTTGTTAAGCCGCTGTGGAGTTAGCGCAGCGCTATCTGTTATCATTTCTCTGCGTTTTATTACAAGCTCGATATTTCCTACTTTATGGAGGTTCGTACGGGTCCGACTAACATACGTTTTCCATCAAATATCGGCGCCCTGGTTTTACAATTTACGAGAATTTCTTCTTTCATAACAATTTCGTATAAGAATTTTACCTGAAAACCATGTGACTCAAAATAAATTTCTTATTTGTAAGAAACACATTTATTATTGGTATCGATAGCACAAATGAGTTTTTTTTTGTTTGGAACTTTGATCTTTGAACTATTTTAGTCAATTTGCATTCATTTGCACTTTATTACAATATTTAGTAAAGAAGAAATACTTTAGCACTTTGATATATCATCGCCTTCAATTTGGCATGTGAAGAAAAGTGTATCAAAAGTTATTTGTAAGACGAACTTTGATCGAAACATATCAGGGTAAAGGTTTCACGAAATCTACAGCTTTGCACAATAAGAATGACCCGATATTTGGAATATCAATGTTTTCTCTATTTTTATGACTTCTCTAATTTCGTTTGTTATTTCAAACGAAATGAGAGAAGTTGGAGAATCATAGAAATAGAGAAAACTGTTATGTTATATACGGGTTATTCTTATTGTGCACAGGCGTATGCGTTACACACGAGCACGTAGCTCGTGGAGACCCAAGAGCGGATACTTTTGCTCAATATCCGCTTGTTATGTATGTGTATTTAAATAATTTACTCAAAATACCCCGCAAAGACTCAACTTTAACACGAACCATTTTACTCAATGCATGCTCACATTAGAGATAATTCTGTTCGCTTTTTACAAGTCGTGTGTTGCTCCTCGTTATACTTCAGAGATTTCAAGGTAAGATAAAATAGTAATTATGTTGTGGTTGAAGTCTTAATTTGGTATTTTCGTATTCTCTCAGCACTCTCTCAATTTTATTGCGACGTGCATGGTTTGACAGATAATGAGAGTAATTTCTCTTAGCACTCTCTCAATTTTATTACTCGATACATTTTTTGACAGGTACTGAGATCAAATTGAGAGAACTGAGAGCTGGCGCAATTTTATTGCAATTCTCAATCGCAAAAATAATTTTCTCAAAACTCCAACGATAAAAATCACTAGCGAAACCTCAACTTGACAAAAATAATTTTTTTTTTTCAATGAACTTCGATTTGGTATGCTGTCTTAAAATTCTGAACCAGCTGGCTACCAGCTGAAGCACTCAAACAAACAAACTCCTCTCTCTCTCACTGCATGATGGTGGCTTTACTATCCTCCCTGACTTCTTTCTTATACTCATAGCTATTTCCTCGATCATTAATCATAGATGCTTGCTACGCGTTTCCCAAATTCTGAATTTTCCCATCTCTTATCCGGTGTCTTATGGTATCGGACATAAATTTTTTATTTCTTGATGCATTTCTAGATTTTTTGACATAACATAATATTTCTTGGTTGTGTTTTTGTTTTCTTTTTCTTTTATTCAATTATTACTTAATGAATTCTTTTAAGTGCATTGCGCAGTGGAGTTCATTTTTTTCTTATTTTTTAGCCAATTAGGTTATGAAATTATGCAATATTTCAGGATTTAAATAAAGTGTATTCATTCATTCATTCATAATTAATAAAATTAGCAACAATGACCACTCAATACACAGGTTATGTGAGATGTTATTATTGTCACTTGCAAATGTGAATTTATCTACGTAAGTTTGTTTGTGTGAGTACTTCAACTAGTGACTCAGAATTTTATGTTGAAAATATGAATTTGGCGACTGTAATATTTAATTGGCTGATGCTATTGGCACTCGAGTATTGCCATTCCTCGTCGGAACATGATATTAGAACGCTAGTGCCATTAGCCATTCCTCACCGGAGCATTCTAATGGCACTCGTGTGCCATTAGCCAGTCTTCAACCGAGCATGCTATTGCCACGCGCCAGAGTACTATATAAAATAATAAAATTTGCTGTACTGCATAAGTTATGACCTTTTTATGGATACTCATTTTTAATAGCAAGAGAGTGTACTAGGGATTGTACCCGGGAAAAATTTTCCCGGGAAATCGAATTTCATTTTTTGTTTCCTTTTATTCCAAAAATTGCGCTTTACGCTGACTCCTGACACTATGGATTCCGTTTCGGAATCTATGGGAAGGCAGGCTGGTGCTAGGATTCTGCTTATGCCGAATGGAAGGTAATAATATAAGACAATATTTACGGTAATCATCAAATTGGCACCAGCGTGCCTCCATGAGTTCTAGCTCAAAGAATTCAAAATCTGTATGGGGGCTATGGGAAAGATTCTGCTTATGCCAAATGAAAGGTGTTACTGTAAAACATATGTTCCATAAATATCAACATGACACCTGCCTGCCTATTCGAATTCCCTTTTTTAGGGTGAAAAAATTCATACAAAAATTCAAACATCTTTTTGGGGTGAAATACAATTTTTAAAATTCTGAAAAAAAATTACACAATATTCATCTCTAAGGGAATATATAGTGGAAAAACTGAGTTAGTCGTCGACCTCTAACACTAAGAAAAAATTCATTGAATTTTTCTATGAATTTTTTCACCCCTAATACCCCTCCCAAAAATTCTGAAAAAAATCACAGATGTTACTCTCACTATAGAGACTTTTGAGAATTTTTTCAGAATTTTACGTAAGCACCCTTATGAGAAAAAGCCATAACTCCATTTTCGCATTTTCATCAATAACTCTACTATAACTCCATTTTGGAGTTTCATATTCTACCAAAAGTAGCCAAAAGTAGGCCAAGACGCTTCGAATGATGTATTACGGGTTGATTCTCGTTAATTCGTATATGGGTTTTTAGTGGTAAATACATGATACGAATTAACGAGAATCAACCCGTATACGGCTTATTCCGTGCGAGGACACTTTTCCCATGCTAACCCCCATAGGCCCTTTGACATTCTATCATTTTATCAACAAAAATTGTGGGTCTTTTTAAGTTACAATAGCTAAAAACGAAATTTGAATTTCCCGGGAAATTTTTTTCATTTCCCGTATGTCCCGTTTCCCGGGATTCAAAAAATTCCGGGAATTGCATTCCCTAGAGTGTACCAAGATAGGGCTCATACCATTTCTAAGGCAGCTTAGTTTTCCAAATCTCTTCTGGCCAATTTTACCATTTGCTTAATACGTCAAAAATACCATAGAATTCATGAATGACAAAAAAAAATAATTTCGTCGTTAAATACATCAATCCAACAAATGTCACACAGTGCCGGTCAATCGAGCTTTATTGTGCGTAAGTGAAATGAATGCTAGAGCATGAAAATATTTTTTATTCATTAAATGATGGGAGATTGCTTATTTATCCGTAATTTGAGTTCAAAAAATTATTTTGGCTATTTGATTTAATTTTATAGAAGAAAAATTGTGGTTAAAGGATTTGTTGTCACAGTGTAATCGCACCTTGTCAGTTTATTATGTATGGAAATGTATGGAATTTATCGAATTTGGTTGGTGCCAATGGTCATGCTGTAAGTGAATATTCGCGCGAATTATTTGAATGCATAAAGCTGAAATTGAATTTAGAAACAAAATATGCATTTTCAAGATGTGTCGGAGAATAAAGTTTATCTTAAAATCACTAATTTTATCGAAATCAAATGAAAACTACCAAAATATTTTCATGCTCTTGGTTAATTCTGGGGAAAACAGGTAACACTGCGAAAAACATCCAAGTTTCAGAAATAGGGATTGTTGCAATCAAAAAAGTGTCGAAACATACTGTACATGAGCCCATGAAGAACGTTCGCAGAAAACTCCGTGATGAATTTCGAAATGAGTGAAATGCGATTTCCTTTCACTCTATAGTTATTAATGCAACTCGTACCTCATATGGCTATGATAGTGCGAGGTTAGAGAAAAGTGCCAGGGCGGCAGCCCGTCGACTTTTCTCTAACCAGGCATCCGTAACGTTATAACTTTATTCTAAAAGTTCCATTATGTAACGTTACTATTCGGAACTTTTTATTGTTTCGTTACAACTCGTAACGTTACAAATATATTACTAAAAAAAAAGAAAATAACAACAAAAACAATGTGTAGAATAAAAAAAACATGTCAACTGTGACGGCTCTGGCCCATGGAACAAAAAATTTAATTTAGTTTCGCCTTTGCCTTCAGTTTTTACAAATCGTTACACGCATAAATAACGTTACTTATGTCGTAACATTCGATAACGTTACTCATTGTAACTTTCTCTTCTCGTTACAGTTGTAACGGTTACAAAAACCCGTATTTTTTAACGTTACCTTATAGTAACGTAAAAGTAAAGCTACAAATAACGTTACTCAGGATGCCTGTCTCTAACCAAGCACTATAATAGACATTTGTGGTACAAGATGGATTTCTAATTTTTTATCATTCTCGACTGATAGTGGAAAAACAAAACAATTTAAGTAAAATATGCTCTTCATGTGAATTATTAATTTTGATTCAAATACGCATATAATACGCAAATACACCAATAAGTGTCATATGTTATTCTGTTTTCTAAATTTACATCTTCCATTATTAGTCGAGAATGATAAAAAAAACATTTTCAAATTCAATGCATCTGTGAAATAGGAAGCCGTGAGATTATATCATCCACTGAAGAAACTATTTTGTTTTGAATTTCCCAGATGCCTTTCATTCCAGTTCTTAAGGTCGGCCATTTTTGGACCCGTACGAAGTACGAAGGTCCTATACGATTACTACAAATTCAGGGCTCCCACACATCCAATATTTAAAAAATTGTCCATCTCCACTTTTTTTTCGAAACGGCTGCACCGATCACCCTGAACTTTTTTTTCGCTGAAAGGTACATATGTCCCATGGTTCAAGTTCAAAGATGAGCAAAGTCGATCGGGTAGTTTCGGAAATATGGTCGAAAAGGTGTCCAAAAACATGGTTTTTGGGGGTAGGTGAGACTTTTTTCACATATCTCTAGAATTAAGGCAGTTAGAAAGCTACTTTCTGGGACAAAGCTGTAAAGAACTAAATTTTAGCGAACACGAGTTTCAGAGTTTTCCCCAGAAACGTCCCAATCTCGAGATTTAGCCACTTCTAGAAATGGTAGGGACGATTCATGGATCAAGAACTATGACAGATAGAAAGTTGCACCGAAAGGCAAAGTTGTAGAGAAATAAATTTTAGCAAACACGTGTTTCAGGGTTTTCCCCAGAAACCTCCCAATCCCGAGATTTAGCCATTTCTAGAATTGGTAGGGATGAGTCATATCTCAAGAACTATGACAGATAGAAAGTTGCTTTCAAAGGCAAAGTTGTAGAGAATTAAAAGCTATCGAACACGTGTTTCAAGGTTTTCCCGAAAAATGTCCCAATCCTGAGATTCAGCCACTTCTAGAACTCAGAGGGATGAGAACGTTAGACAACGCGTGATTGGTGTCAGAGTTCAGAAAATGTACTTCGGGAGGGCTTTCGACATTACTTTGGGTAATTTCTAAGAGTCGCTTAAATTTTGATAGTTCTAAAAGAACTTGACTATGCATTCTGATGCACATTATATTTATGATAATAGTAAGAGTTTGGTACATCGATGCTTTTCGCACGTGAAGGCTTTACGTACGGGTCTTTGCATATGTTTCATTATATAATATTCATTTACATTTTATCAATTGTTTGAGATTTTCAGGATTTATATTGACTTCGTACGGGCCTGGAGTAGCCCTATGTTTTCTTCTTTTCTAGGAGAAACATAAAATTTGCGTGCCAACGGCATGCTTCAGTGAGGATTAGCTAATGGCACGCGAGTGCCAATAGCATACACCAATGAGGACTGCCTAATATCACTCGCGTTCCAATAGCATCATCTAATTTGGACTGGCTGATGTCGCACGAGTGCTAATAGTATACTCCAATGAGGACTGGTTAATGGCACGCAAGTGCCAATACTCAATCCGTATTTAATTTCGCGAAATTTCATTTCTCACCACTGATAATTCAAAAGGCTTTTTGTTTTTCAGCCCATCAACGAAAATCAGCGCTTCACGAAATGCTCATCTTGCGGTCGTCCTAGCATTATACACGAAAAAAAGAACGACGACGAGTTCAAAAATTACATTCCATTTCACAGTAGTAATTTTAAATATGGTTTTTTACGCGATTTTGCGAAGTCAAACGAAAGCCGATACGAATATGCTGAGTGCTTTACATGTCAATTTAAGTTTTGTATGAATTGTAATTGTGAATTCCATGGGAATAAAGAATGTCCTGTGAGAAGGTTTGTTGGGTCAGAAGACTCAGATGATGAGGATGGTAATAAGGTGATTTATTCGACTGGATCGAGGTCAAGTAAGCATAATTTAAAGCGTTTATGCAAATTAGACAAAGTAAAATTCAGTTCAATCGGCTAATAAGCAAGATTCGGACACTTTTACCGATAGATATTTCAATATTCGGCTTACCAATCTCATTTAATTTTTATAATGTGATAACTTAATTAGGATGCTTGGACAGTGGCTTTTAATGTATTATTTTCTTTCAAACTTTTTACTTTAATTTATATTTTTGAGTGTCTTGCTTTAAGTGTTTTTCTCTCATTGTTGAATTGTAATTTTCCAGTGATTTCAGAAAAATATTTTTATTCAATTACATTCTCTTTGTGAACTACTTATATTTTGATTAAATTGTTTAAACAATGTATTTTTCGTCGACCTCTTTAAATTGCAGAGCCCGTTCCATACCTCAGATGTGGAACAGAAAAATTTGAATATTGTAATTGCTACTAATTGCTATGAAAATTCGTTTAGTTCTTTAGTTCGCTTTTTTTTATTGGTCCTCTAAGGCCCTTGGATCGGCTGAGTCATCTATGTATCTTATCGAACCGCCTCGATCTTCCTCAAGGTACATTAAAGTTACTGCTCAGAGGAGTTGAAATATGTATATGTTGCATGTTACAAACCAAACGAAAAAGCTGGTGAAAAGGCAGCATAAACATATTAGAAATTTTCGAAGTGCAATTTTAAGTTTAGAAAACATAATCTCGTGTACTCCACTTCAATGTTGTAATGGAGTGTTGAAAAACGTCATGATGATGATATTTACTTTTATTGTCTACTATTTTCTAGCCGACATGGAAAAAGAGTGACTATGACTGTCGTCATAGCCCTCGTTAAAAAACCATGCAAACGTTATAATATTTCTTAACTAAATATTAACATTGACACAGTAACAGCAAAAATAAAGCAAAAACAAATAAAAAATAAAAAATAAAAATAAATAAGAATAAATAAATACAACAAAAAGGAATGATTTAAAGAAGTACACATGGAATTATAAGTGTCAAATTGGAACAAATACGGAATAAATTAAAGTAGAAAACAAAAACAAAATAAAATAAAATAAACATTAAAAATAGTTTCCAAAAATGGTCTTGTCAGGATGGTCAAATAACCGAATAGGTTTTTGTCAAATTGTAACAAATACAGAATAAATAAAAATACAAAAATACAAATAAGAAATATAAATTAAAAACAGTTGTCATAAATGGTGTTGTCAAGATGAATCAAGTCACCGAAGGGGTTATGTCGAGTCTTCGAAGCAAACAATAGCTACGTCACTTTAGTGTAGAATGCATGAAAAACCTCGGGTCTGGTGCTTTCTCGTTTCTTTCACAGTGGAAAAAAAACACAAAAAAAAAGACACTATGTCGTGTCAGGATTTCCAAATCTTCCAAAGTCTGAGTCGTCAAGCTCTAAGATACATCTACGAAAATCTTTTGAAGGTAGTGTGGGATCCACATGTTTTGCAGCCATGTTAAATAATTGGCAGGCAAAGTCGAACGAGGAGAACCGAGAGTAATCGCAGTTGTTGCCTTTTATGCGCATAAACGAAGGATTTCGCAATGACCTCCGTCCATCATACAGCATTATCCTGTCTCGTATGAACTGCGCGTTGATCTTGCCGGTCAGCACGTCATGTATAAAAAACACTGCAGCGTTTGTACGTCTACGTACCAAAGACACGAGGTTCAGTTCATTGCACCTTACTAGATAAGGGCGTAGTCTATAAGTATCACTGCTTTCGTCAATGTAACGGTCCTTGTTGGCGTATAGGACAAATTGCCTTTGCACACTCTCTAATGATTGCATGTGAACATTGTGATGTGGTGACCAAACTGCGGAAGCGAATTCTAAATGTGAACGGACAATGGCGGAATAGAGCATCCTAGCTGTGTCTACGTTAAATTTACCGTAGCATTGGCGTTTTACGAAGGACAACATTGACATGCCTTTTTTCGCCGCCAATTCGAAATGTTCGTTGAACGAAAAATTGTCATTGTATATTGTTCCTAAGTCTTTGTAACTGCATACACGCTCTATCAGCGAACCATTTATAAAGTAATCGGTTTCTATCGGAGATCGTTTCCTCGAGATTGTCATTACTTTACATTTTCCATTATTCAACTCGAAGCCATTTTGAGAGCACCATTCTACAAATTCATCTATTGAGGATTGCAATAACTTGGTGTCATCAACTGAAGCAATTTTGTTATGAAAAATTTTTTTATCGTCTGCAAAGTTGATATCCACAGTATCTGGTGAACTACAATCCGAGTCGTTGAAGTAGACCAAAAAGTTTAGAGATGCCAAGATCGATCCTTGTCCTATACCGGATAGGACATTTATTTCAAAAGACTTGCTTGAGTTGATCTTAACGAATTGCTTACGATCTCGGAAAAACGAAAGAAACCATAGAAGCAGTTGGTTGCTCAATCTAAACTTTTTATCCGATAACTTGTGTATAAGCAAGATAACTCTTATCACATCGAATGCCTTTCGAATGTCAGCGTAAAAAATGTCAGTCTGGCAGTTATCGCAAAAACTATCATTCACAAGGATTGAAAGAACCATTAGATTCGATTCAACTCGCCTTCCCGGAAAGAAGCCATGATGACTCGAACTTAAATGCGGATAAATGTTGAATTTTAGCTGTTCAAAAACGATGATTTCAAAAACTTTAGCGAAATTCGGGGAAACGCAGACACCCCGATAATTCTTCACGTCTGATTTCTTGCCAGATTTATATATCGGGGTAAGGTATCCGGTTTTCCATAATTTGGGATAGCACATGTCTGATAATGATCTTGAATAAATCATTGAGAGCGGCAAATCCAATAAATCTGAGCATGCACGAAGAAACAACGGTGACATTTTATCAGGACCTACTCCTTTGTTGAGGTCCATTCGTTCCAATACTTGGCGAACTACATCAGGCGTTATTGTAATGTTAAGAAATCCGTGATCAACTCGTGATGCAATATGATTAATCAATGTATTTTCATCGTCGTTTTCGTTCTCATTCAATGCGTAAACCGAGGAAAAGAATATAGCGAATAAGTCGGCCTTTTCCTTGTCGCTTGTGGCTTGTTCATTTTCGTAGTACACCTTTCCTGGTAGCGAACGTGTCCTGTATTTTGAGTTTATGTAGTTCCAAAACTTCTTCGGATTTTTCTTATAGCTTGAAGCTAGGTCCTTCATGAATGAATTGAATAGCTCATTTTGATACGACTCGAATTCATCCTTTGATTTTATA
>CM055403.1:71982860-72030649 GCA_029228625.1 Pseudolycoriella hygida
TTTCATGATTGTAATGCAATGATGTGATACGCAATTTGTTGAGCAGCGGAGGTTTTTCGAAGAAAAATTTAACGCCGCATCCCCTTGTTTTATCGAATAGAATGTATCCGCTAAGAATATTTTAATGGCGGAAAATCTCTTTTCGCCGAACCTCTTACGTAGCGGCTGATTTTGTAGTGGCAGTAAAGAGTATTGTCACACAAAAACTCTTTTTTCATGTTGTCTCAATTCCGTAATAAAATTTCAAAAATTTAATCGAATTAGTTGAAGAAAATGACAAAATATTGGCTTGCGTAATCTTAAACTAAAATGTGGTCATGTTGTTGTCGTTATTTTATTCAAAATTCACTTTGAATAATGTTTTTGTTCATTTTGTGACATTTATCAAAACGTAGTAGATTTTAGAAGTCTTATGGATAGATTTTTTAGTTCATTCATGGATTCTCTGTATATTAACATCAGACAAAGCACATTCGTTCCCCAGGTGACAGGGTAGCAAGGGATGGAAGCAAGTGTTCATGATCATGTTGTATCTGTGACCGGAAATAGAAATAATTTTTACTGTTGTTATTTAATAGCAAATATATAAATATATTTATTAGAAAATATTTACATAAGTGTGTTTTTGATTCGGTGTCTTTGACACTTCGTAGCGGTGGCGACGAATGTCTGATTTGTGGTCGCCACATGCAGTGGCGCCCGCCGTTTACATGGTATCAATGGTAGCAGTTGCCCCTCAATGCACTATCCCGAGCAACATTTTCGTTATGCCTTTACGTAATTATATAGGTTATACAAAGTTTTCCTTTTCCTTCCTTTCTTATTTCTATAATGAATCTATATGAAGGAACTGTACATATATTTGTCATCTTTATGGAATCTTTACATAATCTATAAACATTTTATGAACTTTTTAGATAAAGATAAAATTTACAGACCTTATTTAGATTCTTTATATATTTTCGATGCGAAGAAATTCGATGAAGACTCTACAAATTGTAGTTTCATATTTTCTTTATAGAATGCATAACGTCGGTACTATACTCGTTCTTTATAGGTTTCCCATAGGAATACTACACGAAAAAAAGTGATGAATTATCGTTACAAATATTGTTTGAAGATTTTCTATGTCGCTTCTTTTCTGTTACTCAAACATCTTTAACGAGTCTATAATGAATCTTCACAGTAACTCGATGTTTTTATACAATACAAATGATTATACAAATTTGGATGAACATGTTTTTGATAGCCATATGAAATTTAATAAACATTTTGAATCCTCTCAAGTATGCAAGAATGAGAAGGGGAGGAGGAGACGAGGTGTATTTTATTGAAACAGTCTTGCCTAATTTATCAGACAGTAGGTACCAAACCAGGTCGTAAAACTCTTATGAGCATTCATTGTATACGTGTTAAATCTTAGTATTGTAGGTACAGGACTGACGTCGAACTGCGTGTCTAGTATTGATGCCTATGGTACCAAAGTGTTGGGCTATATTTATTCCGTTTGTTTTGTGTATTTCATTTGTATTTCCATATAATATGAAGACGATAAAGAAAAATGAGTTATCTATTAGACGTCAAAATGAAATATCGGCCAAAGAAATGGCTGATGTCGGGAAAATTTTCCCGGTTCGGCCGAACTCCCGGGAGTTAATCAGTAATCCCGTGCCACATAACAATGATTCGACGGGTTCTGATTTTTCGAATAATGATTCGGAGAGTAGAGATCTTTCGGGAAGTGTTTCATCAGATGATAGTTTCGTCTACTATTTCAGTGATTTTTCCGAATCTGAAAGTGACGACGACGAAAACCAATTTGAAAATTCGTGCAATGCAGAAGTACCAATCAAGGAAGCCATCAAAGAATGGTTTTTTAAATTTCAATTAAGTTTAATAGCGTCGAATTTTTTATTAAAATTGTTAGTGAAATTTAGTTTCAAGGATCTGCCGGTTGACCCAAGAACATTATTACAAACTCCGAAACATATCTCCTTTTGAAAGATTGGTTGTGGACTGTATCATCATTTCGGTCTCGAAAAAATGTTAATGACAATTATGGCCAATACATCAAAGCATACTCGAGAATATTTTTTATTTCTTCGTTATCTGCTTCAAAATGCTGACAAAATAAGATCCCACATTGACCTACACCGTTTAGTGAGCATTTGAAGTGAATTCGTCTTCATAGTGAAATGGTCTTAAATGGTTAAATGTCATTGGGAGATGGACATGCACCAACGTAGCCCTGTTCACAATGACATTTATTCCAAAGATTGCTCACAACTACGTTAATAAAATGAAGGCTAGATCTGTTTGGTGGTTGCCTTCCAAAGTTTCAATGACGATAAATTTTAGTGCTGCATTTTTTGGATAAAAACATTTGGGTTATTAGAAATACAAATAACAGTGGAAGACTTTGACAAAGGAGCGAGTCAGAGAAGAAATTTCTGTGTTTCATAAGAAGGCGTTGTTGGTGTTGAGTTCATTTACTCTAATATTTTCTGAAGCATTTTCTTTGCAAAAGTTTGTAAAATAATATAAAACAAATAATAACTTCGCTCGAAAGCAAATTTTCAAACTTTGTCTTTTAAATGTCCAAAAAAGTTAACTGAAGCGGCAGCGGTAGAAAAATTATAGAACCTAGAATGAAGCCCGCCGTCGAGGCTAGAGCCCTCTCTCCTTCGCATTATTGTCCAAAGAAAATCTGTAAATGATCTTTAAAGTTCATTTAAAGAAGAATATGATTTATTATAATAGTAATTACTTAAGTATAAACCATCAATTTATATGTCCTGAATAGCAGAATACGTAAGGTCGTTGGCGGACGCAGACAAAAGTTAAGCATCAATGGTCGCGGTTAGTACTTAGATGGGTGACCGAAATAAAGGAACTTTAAAGAATCTATAAGGGTAAAATTGAGTTAGAAATTGTAGAGCTAATACAAAAATAAACAATTGCAATCAATTCGAATAGATGGCAGCAGGTGAGGAAAAGTTAAAAAAAATTCTTTTTTTAAATAAACATTATTTACATAAAATCTATAAAGATTATGTACAGATTCTGCATCGAATATGTAAAGAAATCTATGTAGACAGCTATACAGACACAGTATAGAGTGGCTAAACATTTTTGTATAGATATTGTATAAAAATCTTGACGATAGCTTCAAGAAATACTTTGATCTATATAGGTTTTTGTTAAAGATTTGCCCAGCGGTTTTGTAAAGGTGAGTGGATAGATACATGAAGATTTCGATATAGGTATCTATATAGATTGAACGACTATCTATAAAGAAACGTGTAGCTACATTGAAGGTTTGTTGCTCGGGATGGTACCAAATGTTGAAATTTTCTCATTTTTGTATGGATTTTTGAGAAAATTTCAGAATTTGAGCAATGGGAATTTGTGGAAGACAAAGAACGATCGCTTTTTCATAAATTCATGCTTATAGTGCCGCAACGGCTTTATGTCAAATTATAGTAATATTCATAATGTCATTTGGATCATAGCTCATTCAACGTGCCATGAAAATTAGCATACTTTGGCATAAGCCGTTGACGCACTAAAGCGTGGATACTGGCATTAAACAGTTAACATACATACGTTCTTTTGCGTTTTGTTTTATTGGACCCGTACTATGCGTCTACCACTACGCTTGTAAGCAGTCGATTTGAGGAGGGGCAAGAAGGGGGGTATCGATCACATACCTTAGATGTCGAATCTGCAAAAAAACTTTTGTTCGTCTGTAAACACGATAACTCGAGTAAATATTGACCGATTTTTTCCCCCTGAAAGGTGGTACCAAAGGGATTGCAGATGGGTATTTTTGGACGTAGGGCCACTGAGTTAGGCCCGTCTAAGTGGTTTTGGGTCCTTTGTACATACCTGGAATAAATCTCTTCCGATTTTCAAAAATAAAAAATTCTAAGATCTGGGAATGTCCGAAAATTTAAGGAAGAAAATGATTTTGGACCTTTGGACTCAGCCAGGGCCATAAAGCTGAGACTCTACTAAGGCCCAACGTATTTTTTCTGCATGAGTCAGGTAAACCTTATCCGATTTACGAATAACTTTTTTCCATTTTTTCCATAAAAATGTGCCTCTTACACAACATAAGTCATTTAAAATTAGTTTGTTGTGTAATTTGTTCCAATGCTGACGAATAAAATTCAATGAACGTTTGTTGTGCTATGTGAGTAAACGAGACACATTTTATGTGATTTAGAGTAACGGTAATTACACAGTATTTCAAAACCCTAAACTCGAAATGAGGAAATATGACTGTTGGCCAATCACGTATTTTAATGTCAGATCACGTGGCATGTAAAATGTGCAATTTGCAAAAACTTGAAATCGTTTCAACTTTCCAATTTGTGCTACCAATACTCACATAAACACGAATTACAATTGTTGTTGTTGTCAATAACCAGATTGAAAATAATTAATGACTGCGAACAGTTAGCTTTTTACTCATGCAAAATAGTTATTTTCATGACAAGGGGAGAAAATAGAAAATTGCTTAACAAGGTTGACGTCTGTGGCCAAAGCAGAGAAAATTGCAACGAGAGTAAAGTTTGTGGCACAAGCAGAGAAAATTGCAACGAGAGTGTTGCACTTGAGTTGCAATTTTCTCTGCGAGGGCCACAAACTTTACCCAAGTTGCAATTCTCTCTGCGATGGCCACAGACTTCAACCGAGTTAAGAATTTTATATTTTTACCCGAGTTATGAATTAAACTTTTCACATTTGTAAGGCGAAAATTTATATTTTATCCCGAAGAAGATGCGATATTACAATTACTGTAGATAACTTCACACATTTAAGCATATAAAAGATGAATTTCACAGAAAACATAGAAAGTAACTCAAAAACACATTCGACTGTGTTGTTTTTCCAAACTCTTATATCTCGAGAAATATTTGCCAGATTAGCTAATGAATTACTTTAGAGTAATCCTGTGATCCTAAACTATGTGCTGGCATTTTGTTTAGCTCGTACCCGTCGAGTCGAAAATTAACTATTTTTTGTTTACTTTCTTCATCGAAAAAAAAAATTCATATGAACATACTGATACTTTATGTTAAGTATTTATTTTCTCACCTCAAATGAGGTGCGAAAATTTACTTTTCATCCCGCTACAAACTACCCATGCAAAATTCAATTTTCGCACCTCATTTGAGGTGAGAAAATATCAATTTTCGCCTAACAAATGTGAAAAAATTATTTTCAATAATATGGCTGTGCACTCGGACACTTTCTTTATTCCATTCAATATGGCGGCAACATAATTTTTTCGAAGTACACAACCAACACACACATAATTTCACACTTTGAACGAATGTGTATGTCACACAAAGCTTGCGACATCAGTAGTTAATTTTGTGAAAGTTGCGACCAAGTATGAACAAAATGACGTCATAAGTGAAATTTACTCATTTTTGAGATTTTCATCCGTTTTTGGTACAAAATCGACAAATTGCAGTAGTCCCGGAAAATAATTTGCATGGTCTCTTAAGTCTCAGAAAGATATAAAAACAAAGATTTTGCGTGGGGTTTGTTGGGGAACCTATTCACAAGTGGGGCAAGTATTCTATACATTTTAAGAAATTTGCAAACCTTTGGCTTTGCTAAGTCACGTTGACATCACTTGCAGAGATTTTCCTTCAGGATTTCAGATCTGTATCTCATCTGAATTCCACAAAAAAAAAATTTCTCTCAAAGAAAACATACGAAAATTTGAGTTCTGGTCGCAACTCCTTCAACCACTGTACGACACGTCAATATCTGTCTTCAAATCTTTGAAAAAGAAAAAGAATTGAAAAAAAAATTCAGGTCAATCATTCATCCTGAAAGTTTTGTATATAATTTTGACCTTAAGAGTAATATCGCGAAAACTTCGAACAGGCTCAGAACAAGGGTCTTCAGAATTGATCGAGTCATATCTCATTCTTTTCGTTGAACTTTGCAGAGAAATGTTTTGTCTAGGAGATAGACCTCATTGAGTGAGGTCGTGCAAGGAAGTTGATTCGAATAAAAACATATGCAAGGGACCCGTACGCATCAGAATAGATGTGGCAAACAGAATAGATGTTGCAAAAAGACTCGATTGTATCTAAGTAAATATTGCATAGCTCTGAAGTGTATGAAATGAGACGTCCACATTAAATAGGATTGGAAATTGCCGAAAGGCAATATTGAAAAACCCGTCCGAAGAAACGGTATAAAAGTCTCTCTAAATATCCAAGAAACCCCCAAAGTAAAAAAAAAAAAAAATGCAAAATAACTTTGAAAAAATGTAAAAACTTTTTTTCAGACATATTTTCAAAAAATGTTGAGGCGACCTAGATCACTTAGAAGGGGCCTCTGACCCATACTTCCATAGACAAAAAAGTTTGCCATTGGCACCGATCTTCCATCACTTATATTTCTCAAAATGTTTGAATTTTTCGAAAATATATTGTCTAGATCGGTCCACCCTAACATAAGCGGCCATATTGGCAGGCATCACGGCATGCACCACACCGAAACCAACAACTTTGCCTTTACCGATCTTCTATCTCTAATAGTTTTCAAAATATTTGAATTTTTTCAAAGTAAATTGCCTAGATCGATCCACCCTAACATTAGCGGCCATCTTAGGATGGGCCCGGGCCCACATTTTTTCTTGGATGCTCTTAAGGTTTTGATTACCTATCGAATAGAAAAAGAGTCACGAAAATCGGATGGAATTTACTCGATTTATGTATAAAAAACAAGTAGAGCCCTAGTCGGTCCGACTCTTTAGGGCTCTAGCTAGGTCCAGCGACCCAAAGTAAAAAAAATTTTCTTCCATAAGTTGTTGAGCATTCCCAGACCTTTCGTTTGAAAAAAAAATTGAAAATCAGAAAAGATTAACTCGAGTTATGTACAAAAGACCAAAAACCACTTCAAAGGCTCTTGCTCGCGGCCCTTTTGCCGACAGTGCCAGATTCAATCCCATAAAAGCTTTTTCGATTACCTTTCAGAGTAAAAAAGATTCGGTCAAGTTTTACTCCAGTTATCGTGATGACGGTCGGACAAAATTCTTTGCAGATTCGGTATCTAAGGACCATGAAACGAAAAAGCAACCAACTCGCGGGTCGAAATTCGACTGGTTACAAACTCCGTGGTACGGCTTTCGAACGGTAATGACATGTCACTGACACTCTCTATTGCAACTCTCCAGAAACGGCAGAAAATTGCCTATTTGTCCACCAATATCGGGAAATAACAGCCAATCTTCAACTCTTACCTAGTCTAGATCTAAAATCGTGCTCTAATTTTTTTTTTTTAATCAAATTCCTTGCACGACCTTACTCAATGAGCTCTATCTCCTAGATAAAACATTTTTTGCAAAAGTGAAATCATAATTTTGTCACAAAAGTTCAACGAAAAGAATGAGATATGACTCGATCAAAACGATGAAATTGTTTTAATTGGCTTTGGTTACGAATGAGCGCACGCAATGCATTAAAAAGAACAGGCCCAGAATAGAGCAGGCATCTTTTACCATAACTGGAATGAATAATGGGCCTCCTCAATAAGTACGAGTACTTGGTATTGTATGGGTTGAAATTACTAGAGAAGACGATCGAATGATGCTTTAAGTTATTGACACAACAGAATACAAATTTGCAGACTGCAAGCTCGTGTAACTGTAAGACAGTCAACATCTTCGGAAATTGTACCCTAAACAGGAGATCAGTTGAATATAGTTCAGGTAGCTTGTGTGTAGCCTTTAGAGCTGTTTTATGCAAGGTCTGGAGCTCATCGATCAAAGTCTTCTTGGCAGATCCCCATATGCCAATACAGTAGGTCAGATGACAGTGGACCGTTGAAAAGTAAATCAGCCTGAGAATCTTCTTAGGAAGGAAACGGAGGCGTCTGATAATACCTATCCGACTAGACATAAGTGAGCCGACAGCCGAGATATGATTGTCCCAGGAGACAAATTCAGGCCCAGGAATTTCACCGAGGAGAACGTCTCAATAGCCACGCCGTTAAAAGTTAAGAGGGGAGGTCCATCAATCTTAACCGAAGGCTTGCGGAAATGAATCAACTTAGTCTTGCTCAGGTTCAAAGTCAATCTGTTTCTTCTAAAATATTTGGCAATGATCTCAATATCATATGTAAGATCAGCAGATCAGAGTAGATATCTGTATTTCTGCGATGCGTTATAACTAGGGTCTAATTGAACGAGGCCAATAATTTAATTTGACGGCACTTTACTTGCGACTGGAAATTATGATGGATACGCAAGAATTTGTACAACCGATGGGCGGACGGTAAATATTTGGCTTCAGGTAGCTTTGATAAAAGTGTCCACATTTGGAGCACTCAAAGTTGGTACACAGTTACAAAGGAACTGGAGGTATTTTCGAAGTTTGCTGGAATTCACGTGGCAGCAAAGTTGGTGCTAGTGCTTCTGATGGCAGTGTTTTTGTTTTGGATTTACGAAAATTATAACAACGATCTTAACAGCATAAACGTGGCGAGTGGGACAAATGCTCATTACATTCAGTGTATAGCGCCATTACTGTAATTGTATAGTAATAGTGACTGTGACTACTGTATTGTATTCTCTTGATTTTAAAAATAACAATTTATTTCATCACTTTTTCAATACTTTTTTTTACTTATTTGCTTGACATGGACTTTATTTCTTCCCGATACTTGACTTGCCAACTTTAAAATTTTCCTTAAATCATCAGTCCAGAAATCAAGAAAATTAAATTAGTAAAAATCTGTTGAGTGGTTTGGACTTCAGAGTCCTTAGTGTGGGCACAGCTCATGCCACGCGACTGTACACGATATTTGGTCGGTTTTCATAAATATTGAGGATTTTCGTGCAGTGTTGCAGAGAGAAAAGAGGCGAACTTTTCTGTCCATTTTAGTATAGGCCAGAGGCCTCTCCTAAGCGATCTAGTAGGTCAGTTTTATGATCGACCCTAGTATACAAAATATTTTTTTAGGACAGGATTTCTGGATTTAAAAACAAAATGGCCTTTTCCAGAATAATACACTAATTCAGATTGGAGCTATATCGCCCAATAAAATTTTGGTATACTAATGAAAAAATCTATGTTGGCGTCTTTTTCAATTTTTTTTTTTTTTTTGCAATTTTGGTCTTATTTAGGGATAAGTGGTTTTTGTGGTGGTTTGGACCTAAAGAAAGAAAATATAAATTTGAACAAATTTGTTGCGAATGGCGAAAAGCGTCTGAAAAATGTTTCGATATTTAGCTGTCGTAGTTTTAGATAAAAGAACATTTTATTTGTTGTCGTCGTTAAAGAAGATATGATTCGAGTTCAGTTCAGTTCATTCAACTCATACAGTGAAAAAGATTGACAACTCCGAGAGACTAGAATAAATCAATTAAAACAAAAGTTAACAAGTTCAAAACTGAAATCAATAAATCAATCAAATACTTAACAGAATTAAATCAAACATTAATCAAAAATAAAAAAAGAAGAAAAGGAAAAGAAAAACAGCTCCGTACAACGAGGTGACTTGTCTACCAGCACAGTCTATAATCGCGCGACAAGTGGAATAGTTCAATTAAGTAACTCTTCAGATTTCGTTTGAAGGTTATTATTCCAATAGCCTCCCGTATATGAGAAGGCAGACTGTTAAAAAAATTAAAACCGCGAATTTCAACCGATAATTGTCCAAAGCTAGAACGGGCAAAGGAAGGGTGCAGCAAGTGTCTCCCTCTCGTGAAGTGCTCATGTACATCAGAGTTAACTCGCACTTCAAATTCGTTCTTCAACAAACCATTCTTCAGAGAGAAAACTAGTGTCGCCGTTTGGCAGGCATTAAAATAATCAATCGGAAGAATGGAGCCTTTAAAACATTGCTTAACCGAGTCCCTGTAACGCAACCCCTCTATGTTGCGCAGAGCTTTTTTCTGTAGCAACAGAAGATCCTTCAGAACGCACTGTGGTGCACAATTCCACACCGGATTAAGATAAGTCAGATGTGAATGGATGTACGAGAAGTACAAGTTATAGAAAACTAATTTCGGTACGAAAAATCTTAGACGTTTCAAAACGCCGATTAAAGGTGAAATTTTCTTAATAACTTCACTAATGTGGTCATTCCACGTAAAATCTTCATTAATGTACAATCCGAGGTATCTCACTACTCTCTTGCGAGTAAGAATTTCCCTTTCAAAGTACAATTCCAAGTCTACTGTCGACCCTTGCTTAAAAACTACGTAGTCCGACTTGGATCCGTTAACAAATAACGAGTTCTTCAACGACCAAGTGTGCAGAAGATCTAAATCATTCTGCATCATGCCTTGCAGCTCTACAACCGTTGCTGCTGCGTATTTGAATGCGGTATTATCCGCATAAAGATAAAGAACCCCTTTAAATCTAACATCAAAAAGATCATAGAGAAAAATCACAAACAACAGAGCTGACAATGTCGATCCCTGAGGCACCCCATACACAACGTCTGAAGGTTGACTCTGAAAGTCAGCCACACTAACAAACTGCTTCCTGCCGAGCAAGTAGCTCCCTACAATGTCATATGCTGAGCCGTCCATCCCTATCCTCCGCAATTTACTCAGGAGAATGCTATGACTGACTGAGTCGAAGGCTTTTTTGAAGTCAATATAAAAAGACACCCGGTAGATAAGTGCTTGTCTATGTCGGCCCTCAAACTCGAGAACAGGTCTATACAACACGCAAGCGTGTTAGATCTCTTTATAAACCCGAACTGCTTCATCCAGAAAAATTTCGTCGCATCTAGTTTGGTATAGAGTTGCTCATAGAGAATTCTCTCAAGCAGTTTAGCGAGCACAGATAATAGAGATATCGGTCTATAATTTCTCATCTCAGTCGAGTCACCTCCTTTAAGTAGAACGATGACTTTCGCATATTTCAAAACATCATCAAAATGAGATCTACTTATGCAACCATTGATCAAGGAGCTAATGTAAAAATAAATGAATGAATGAATGAATCAATCAATCAATGCAAGGCAAAAGCAGGTGTTTATACCTCTTCAAAAAACGCACGCTGATCCCATCATCGTGCCCTGCCGCTGAGTTCGATCGCAACTCATCAATATGGGTTGATACTACCGATTCATTGACTAACTCAAAATTGAATCCTTTCAGATAACAATGTGTGCGCCAAGCACGAGGGGAGGCAGTCGCGTTCGAGGGTATCATCGATCGGCCGGCGAGTAAAGTAGATTGTTGCGAATCCATTCGAAATCCATTACTGTCATCTCTTTTTTTTACCCTACCAAAATAATTGATTCGAAATCGCTTCGAAAGTCATTACTCGGTACAGAAAAAGTAATGGATTACTGTACTACTCGCTAGGGAGGGTGTCGTCCTGACATTGCCGACATTAACGAAGTACTTGTTAAATTCATTCGAGACAGATGTTGGGTCTTGCGTAATCGTTCCATTAATCATTAGCTTCGCACATTGGAAAGGATCAGGTTCTTTATTCGCCAGAAGCCTCTTAATGACAGCCCAGAATTTCCTGGGATCACCAGCGTCAGCGAACTGAGCTGTATAGTATTCTCTCTTTTTATATCTTATGCTGTACGAAATCAACTTCCTGATATTGCCAAGTCGGGTACGATACACTAAGTTACCAGGGAACAGTTTAGTCAACTTAAAAATTTTGTCACGGACTTTAACTAAGTTCAAAATTTCATTGTAAATGTAGGGCTCGGATGTTTTCTTCTTAGTCTTTACGGTTCGCCTATGCTTCTCTGTGATATCACATAAGGTTTTTGTTAACGTCGCAAAATCAGTGACACTCGTAAAATCTACCGAGCACAATTCACTTGATAGTTCGTTATGACTTTAGGCATCTCCAGCTCAATTCCAACTAACAGCTCCTTATGATCACTTAATCTCGCTGCTAATAAACACCTTTACCAATCCACCCTAATCCTCATACCATCCTACCTTTCTACCCACGTCTGACCAATGTAGTTCATTTAGCAGCCCCAACCATTCAACCGATGCCCAACAAAGACGTGAGGCTACTACCTTTATTTTATAGATTGATTTTGCTTAAAATTCGTCAGTCTCTGAAACACCTGCAATGTGTACATATGAATTTTCAAAAAGTTTATCGCCAGATGGTCCGATGCCTTTGACGAGTAGTGTCACAGGCTCCATGCTGATTTCATAAATCAGGTGCCGTCGTTGAAAACTAGTCTAAGTACTACTGTGGTGCTTTGGAGCAGCGTTAAGGAGAGTTTGACCGTCTTTTTTGTACGCTTTTCGCTATTAGACTAGAGATGAGCGGGTTGCCCGAAACTTCGAAAAATCCGACCCGAACACGAATTGCTTTTTTCGGGTTCATGGGTTTCGGGTTCATGGGTTTCGGGTTTCGAAAATTTTAATCGGGACGGGTTCGGTCCGGGTCGGATTTCGAAAAATGGTCGACCCCCTCATCTCTATATTAGACCCGTAAGAAGCATGTGTCTTAGGCATTTACTACCACGTTTGTTACATTGGGAATCCGAATCCGTAAGTAAGAGGAACACTTTTTTCGAGGACAGGACAACTTGAGTAAATCTTCACCGATTTTAAAAATTTTTTTTCCTGAAAGGGTGGTCAAGAAATTGAGTTTAAGTTCGTAGATGAGCAAAATGGCAAGGTATGGTGGAAAAAGTATCCAAAAATCCATTTTTTTATAACTATTACAGTAAAAAGTAGTAGTTCTATAAAAAAAAGAATAAACATTTGAAAACTCAAAAAAAACTACTATAGTGTATGGTGTAAAACATTCATTATTAGCGCGAATGATCTCGACCTCATCAACCAGGGAAAACAAGTTTGTCAAATTTTGTTTGCTGGATCATGAGGTGCAAAACTACACTCTCGATAGAACTTTAATTTTGTTCGCCTTAAATAAAACATAATTTTAATGTGCTCAATCTTTATTGCTCCAACTGTTGATGAATTACAATTTTCCACTAGAACAGAAATTTTATTTAATGATAAAAATGTTATACAAAGTGAAGGTCTTAAACGTTATGTGCGTCTATTGTAAAACACTTCACACTAAAACTAAGAAAAACAATCATTTTTTTTTTGTTGAAAAATATTTTCTTTTTTTATTTATAAAATTAAAATTGTATTACATCACAATTTTAACTGCAAAGAAAATCTCAACTCAAATAATCCACTCAAACTGAAAATAATGATTTTCTAAACCATGTTGCGTTGAAATTTTCTTATGCGTTATAAAAGTAAATGAAAAAAAATACATATTTGCTTGGAAATTAAATATAATAAACTATTTTCTGAATTCACTTACATTATGCTGCACAAACCAGAGGTTTCTACACCACTTTTAACAGGCGCTAATTTCTTAAATTTCGCCCCTTTCATTGTGTCCTTGTACTCAAATGTAATCTCTTGTTCTTTACTAGGTTCTGTTAAATTCGAATCAGCTCCTTTATCAGAAGCAGATTCGCCTTGTTTACCTAAGTTACTATCACTAGCCTTTATTACATTTTTATTTACATTTTTTGTAATGTTTATTTTTATTTTATTAATGCCAATGGTGGTGGGTGCATCCTGTATTTGAACATTTCCATCTATGCTAGTTATCACTGTAGACTGTTGAGTTGTCGTGACGATTGGCTGCGTCGTTGGTGCAATAGGCACATATCCATCGACTGTAAAAAACATGTTTCATATTTTTCGTTCTTTAAGACGGAACAACAGAGGTTTCTGACTTTATTTTTTCCTATTGGAGGCAGAATTTCTTCGTTGCTTATGGTTTATATGGGCCGACGGAAGTTGTCGCTTTTGATCATTATGGCGCTATGCCACATAAATAGTAAAAATGTTGCGAACAAATTCTGTCCATTACGACGCCATTTAATTAAGACAAAAAAGATTTCTCGCCCATCCCCCATATTGCCGACTATGACTTTGATCGAATCATTGCCGTCAAGCGGTAAATGATCGGTAAATCAGCTAGTGGATGGACTGCACATATAAACCAACAACGAAACGGCAATTACATTACAGAGACACTCTTAGCACAGTGTGCTAAACAGACAAATGCACAATGAAGACACTTACCGCTATTATCTTCGATGATTGTGGCCTCCTCAAAAGTTCCGATATCCTCAAATCCATCATCATCGTCGTACCCATCGTCTTTAGGCTCTTCTTTAATTTTAATCGAATTTTGCGACGAGTCAATCGGTTTCTCTTCGAATTCTTCAACATCCACAACAGAAATTTGAGGAACTAATATCTGCAAATCCGATTCGTTCCCAATTGGTTCGTACGTTGCGTTTTCATTTTCGATCGTTGATGTATTTGCAATTGAAGAAGACGAAGAACTAATCTCTTGAGACGTTGAGTCGACTTTTTCATCAACTGTAGACGTGGGTACGGGTGTATCATCGTCGTCCGGTATTTCTGTGATTATTGGTTCCTCTTGAGGTAACACAATAACATCATCGTCGTCATCCAGTAAGATTCCTTCGACTGTAGTAATGAAATTTTCTTCATAAGTAATCGAGTTCAATTGTAGAATGAATTGTAATTTTTGTAAATATAATGTAAATATTAGAGATGACCGGGTTGCCCGAAACTTCGAAAAATCCGACCCGAACCCGAACCCGAATTGTTTTTTTCGGGTTTCGAAAATTTTAATCGGGTCGGGTTCGGTCCGGGCCGGGTTTGGAAACAGTTCGGGTTCGGGTTTCGAAAGATTTTATCGGGTCGGGTTCGGTCCGGGTCGGGTTGTTGTATCATTTTATTCGGGTCCCGATCCTTTATTGACTTTTTATATTTTACAAAACTTGTCTAAATTTTATCATCCTACATCGCACGAATTTTGTTTTTGTCTAAGGTCCGTGAAGAATGCAGACGTCGGGCCTTAAAATAATTTTGGTTTCGAAGTAATTTGGGTTGTCAGTTTCGATAAACTTGAGTGTCTGGTTTGGTCCGGGTCGGGTTTTGAAACAGTTCGGGTTTCGGGTTTCGAAAAATTTTTTCGGGTCGAATTCGGTCTGGGTCGGGTTTTGAAACAGTTCGGGTTTCGAAAATTTTATCGGGACGGGTTCGGTCCGGGTCGGGTTTCGAAAAATGGTCTACCCGCTCATCTCTAGTAAATATAATAAAAAAAAATTGAAAAATTGTGTTAATTCTATCGTACCTGGCTCATCGGTGACTACGTTTTTCAAAGCAAATTCAACTGCATTATCATCCTGAAGGCTGTCCCTAAGATCTGATTCAGCCGAAGTTTTGCAATCCTCAAAGCAAAGTGGATGATACGTTTTTCCATCCACTCGAATAGCTTTCCTGAGATGCCACTCTTCATTTTCCTCATTATAAAACGTTTCGAATTGTTCGTGGCACATATCACAAGTTTTATCTACATCATCGGGTCCTGCCACGCAACTAGGCACTGGCGACTCATTTCGCTGGGCAGAATCGTCATTCGCAAGGTGCATTGCAATTTGTTGCTCTTCAAACCAATTCCTTTCTCGTTCCTCCAAATCTTCTATTTCTTCATATTGAATCCAATCCGGTACATTGTAATACCATGGACGAGAATGTGCTCGTCGAGTCGAATCGCGATCACGACGATTTTGTCGGAAATGCCAATCTAAATGCTGACTATACTGTTTGGTCTGTTCTGGTGGGAAGCGAACACCACAACTGCTACATTGCATTCCAGAGAACAATAAATGGACGTTCGATTGCTGACGCTGCTTAAGTGAATCAGAATTGTCTAAGGAAATTGGCTTAGGCTTTTCTTTTGATTTGTTTTTCGTCTCAGCATTGACTGTATTATTCAAAATACCCGACGCAACCAACTTTTGGAAAAGGTCATTTATGTTTATAGGCGTCGGAATTGGTGCTGCCGGCGCAGTTACTGAAGTTGGTGGCAAATCATTTACCAATCCAATAGGTAAAGCTGCAGGAAGTGAGGTCGAGCTTGGTAACTCCGGCAAAACATTGTTTACAGGTGGAATAATAGCCGGTGTAATTAAATCTGCGTATGTTATCGGCGGTGGTGATTGTATTCCACGATGACGTTCGGTGCGAAGCATATTTTTTATGTAGACCATTCCAGGTACAACGCCGTCGGGCATGACGGAAAATCTAAAGTAATGATCACGTCCTCCTAATTTAATTTTCTTTGGCATACCACCATATTCTACTCCATATTGTTCGTTGTCGATTAACACAGTTAGGAAATAATCGGCAAACTGGACAGTGTGTTTTTGATTTAACAATTCAAAATGTTGTACTTGGGCATCCAAGTAAAGTGGCACCTTCGGATTCATGTCTATGTACAAATCCACTTTTCCTACGACTAAATCGGTACGTAAATTGCCAATTCTAACTTGGGGCGAAGGTCCTTCGATTTGAAATGTTCTAATTTTACCATCCAGTGTAATATTAGTTGGTGGATCGCCGAAGAAACATTCGTACCACATGTTGTTAATGTACAACTCACGTATTGGTGAACCGAATCGAATTTGGTACGTGATACCATCAATAATGAATGGCTTATAGGAATCATTAAACGCTAAAACTATACTCTCCTTATTGTCAACTATAACGCGTCGTTCACCGGACTGAAATCCAATTTCCTTCGGCTCACCACCGTTCTCTTTCATAAATGCAATAACAACATCATCATAAAATCGGATTTCCCGAGGAATACTGTCTATGTTAATTGTGCGCACATTATTTACGACTTGTAAATTCGATTGCATCTGCGTCACCATGTACGGATTGTTGGTGTTCATCATTGGACCAACACCCATATTTGACGGGAACATTGGCTGACTAGTTTCCCATGGGCTTTGCAAATTAAATTGACGTGAAGAATTCGGCGTATCCTGATACATTTTCATTGAGCCTTGATTCTTCTCCCACGTCGGTGCCGACGACCATTTGGAATTGCGATTTCGACTATGTTTATGACTGCGACCACTTCGATTTTCTTTAGACGAAGTATTATCTGGTCCGGTGCTATCCAAGCGACGATTACGTTTCGCATGACGAGATGTTTTTGGAAAATTAGTGTCCGAACTACTGGAACTGTCATTATTGTCCGTAACAGAATTGTTTCGATTGGCCGACTCGTTTCTACGTTTGAGTGACTCCTTCTTGGAAGTGGTGTGCGCCTGGACCACCTGTTGCATCAAATTGTTGTATTGTTCTAGATTCATGCTATCGTTATCCAATTGCATCTGTGCTTGCGCTATGATCATTTTAAATGTAGCGTCATTGTTGTCTTGCGAATCTTCTATGTATTCTCGCACGTGTCCATGTCGTAAATCGATGTCTTTGTTCCTGTTAGGTTTGGTGGTAAGGTGTCGACTTGCCTCTGCTAATTTTATTCGCGCAGCCTCCCAATTTTTCTTGTTTGTTTTCGGAGTGTCGCCCTTAAAATTTACGTTGGAGAAATTACTCTGTTGCCTATCTGAATTATTCATAGCAATTACTTTAATAGTTGCCCAGTCTATTTTATCCTCAGTGGACGATAGTATTGCTGGCGGAATTATGGGAATGATCGCCTGATTGATATGTGGTCTCAGATCTACATCCTCTTTTCCGAATAATCTGAAAACGAAAAGTTTAGTCAAAAGATCGTAAAAATGAGTGCCAAGTATAAACTTACCCGTCGATTTTTTCTATCTTCTTTTTCTTTATTATTGGCGGCTCTTCAACGGTACGCTCCTCTGACCTCTTTCGCCCTTCTCCGGATGATGGGGTTATCGAAGTTATTGACGATCCAAACGATGTCGTTGATATCGGTGACGATCCCGTATTTGATAACATTAACCTTAAATCGATGTCTTTTGGGGAAATACCCATCAGATTGTCTGTAATAATATCTAATTGTTGAAGATTTCGATGTAAAAATTGAGAAGCTTTCAGCTCAAGTATTGTAGTGTTTACACAGCGACATGATGGCTTAGTCGATTACAACAACATGGATTTAAACAACAAATATGTAAAGTTTTTCAGAAAAGTTTATTTCAACCATAACAACGAAACACGCTCTGCTCTATTGCAGTCGAAATTATGTCGGGGAAAGGCATGACTGAACGAAGAAATTAAAAATCCAATGATGCAGTCGCTGCAGCGTAATCCTTTTGGGTTTTCGATCTCTTGAGCAAAAAAATTTACTTACATCAACATCCTTTTCACAACTATTTCGAAACGTTTATGGGAGAGAAATAATACTTTCGGCTAAATAGAAAAACTAAAAGAATTTTGTTGTGGAATGTGGTAGCAAAATATTTTAGAAATTAAAGGAAAAGGACGAGAAGGATACAATTATTACATTCGCCCATTTGCCGCCCTCTTTTGGAATAAAATTGATGGAAAAAAGTTCCCAACTTTGCTTTAGAGTTAAAATTTCTATCTTAAACTCCTGAGCAGTACATAATTTAAGCCGCTACTATTACCAAATTTCCCACTGGCGTTCGAAGAAATATCCCTGGACTTAACAACCCCTTTGAACAAAATAACTTCTGACCAAATAACATGCGCTTTTTCGGCGCGTTTGACGTTTTTGAGGTCAAACAATGATTTTTGTGCTATTGAGGAATCTAAGAATTTTTTTTTCTAACACATTTCTAGGGCAGAATCACCTATCTTTTATCGGCTATTATTCAGTCTGGAACTCTTTTGTCCAGAGATATTTCGTTCTGGAGCCAAGAGCCGTTGCTCTAACTCACGCGATAAGGAAAATGAGAGATCCTTGTTTGAAATATGCACCCAAGAACTTAGAAAGTCTTCATTTTCGTTAAATTTCTTGTATGTTGACTTTACTATAAATAAAATAAAAGTTGAGATAAGCGCTAAACAAATCTTTACCCTTCGTCCGAAAGAGAGTTTGGAAAAAGCTACTTATCGCATTTACGTCATATGATAATTTAAAAGTATACGTTAAAAACTTACGTTACTAAAAATCGATCATTGATGAGAATTTATTAATGATTTATAATGATTGATGATGATTAATAAACCGCCATTAATTGATCTGCCAATTGTCTATCAATCATCATCAATCATGATTGATTGTCTATCAATCATCAATCATGATTGATTGTCTATCAATCATCAATCATGAGTGGCACTCGATCAATCATGATTGATACTATATCAATTATCATTAATCGTGATTGATTCTCGATCAATCATAATCAATCATTGATAAATCAGTATCAATCATTGATCATCTATAATGTAAATTTTTTAAACAAACTTATAACTTTTCACATAATATAATATAATATAATATTTACCTTACAAATTTGGCCCAAACTCTCTAAGTAGTTTGATTTTTAAGACATTTTCCCTCCCCAGTAAAGAAGGATTCGAAAAGGAGAAAGACTAGACTAGAGATGAGCGGGTTGCCCGAAACTTCGAAAAACCCGACCCGAACCCGAATTGTTTTTTTCGGGTTCATGGGTTTCGGGTTTCGAAAACTTTAATCGGGTCGGGTTTGGAAACAGTTCGGGTTTCGAAAAATTTTATCGGTTCGGGTTCGGTCCGGGTCGAGGTTTGGTATCATTTTATTCGGGTCCCGATCCTTTATTGACTTTTTATATTTTACAAAACTCGTGTAAATTTTATCATCTTACATTACACGAATTTTGATTTAGTCTAAGGCCCGTGAAGAATGCAGACGTCGGGCCTTGAAATATTTTTTGTTTCGAAGTAATTTGGATTGTGAGTTTCGAAAAACTTGAGTGTCTGGTTCGGTCCGGGTCGGGTTTTGAAACAGTTCGGGTTTCGGGTTTCTAAAAATTTTATCGGGTCGGGTTCGGTCAGGGTCGGGTTTTGAAACAGTTCGGGTTTCGGGTTTGGAAAATTTTAAACGGGTCAGGTTCGGTCCGGGTCGGGTTTTGAAACGATTCGGGTTTCGAAAAATTTTATCGGGTCGGGTTCGGTCCGGGTCGGGTTTCGACCCGCTCATCTCTAGACTAGACTCTACACACATCCACAACCTTTAAATTATCTAAATAGTCGTAATTTTCCTCATTTCGTCGCGAGTTTTCCAACACTTCGAGCTTAAGCCTTCATTTCAAAGAGTAAAAAATGGATAAAGTTACAAAATTAAGATCTAAAAAATGTTAAAATTCGTTCTAGCACGCGAAAAATTAAATTGAAAAAAAAAAAAAAAAATGTCAAAATGTTTTAATAAAAAAAATTATTCCCTGTGCCAATAACAATTAGCTTTATTTAAAATATCATCCCTCAGACTGACACATTCAATCCTCTGAGAATAAATCAGTCTAGTCAACAAACTGTGCACAATTTGGGAAATTTTTACTATTCCTACAACAAAAGTGTTTTCCTTACTTTTAAAATTTCGATTTTCTCCTACTCCAGTAAACGGAACGCTGGAGATACGTGGCGATAGATTCGCTGTTGTTTCGACTTCAGGTGCAATTGGTGACGAAATTAATTCAGATGTTGACGATGCAGCCACTGCTGGTGTAGTAGTTGTTGCCGCCTGAGATGGTGGTGTATTTTGTTGCACACTTTCACTACTATCTTTATTTAGTGGGGATTTCGAATCATCTCTGTTTCGTCTAGCATTATTCCTTGATTTTGAGCTAGTTTTACTGCCCTTTAACTTTGTTGGACTATCCAACGTTTTTGTGGTACTAGATACTTTTGGATCTGTTATGGACTTCACAGATTTATCCTTTGGCGATGGGCTGCGTTTTTTGGGTATAGTAAATTCTCTAATTTTCTTTTCGGCTTCGGCTAATGTCGAATTAGCTGAACTTCGACTTGGTGACAGTTTGCACGACTCTTTCTCTTTGTAACGATCCTTTTTTAGATCTTTCGTCGATGATCGGTTACTCGATGAGGATGACGATGACTTAGCATTCTTTGATGACGAAGATTTCGATGTCGACGATGCCGATGGAGACTTCGTAAGGTGAGATTTTTGGTTACTTGATTTTTGTGATTTTGGTGACGTTTTCGAACTTAGTCGACTTTTTACGTCTTTGGTTGAACTACGACTTTTATTGGGAAGTCGCGACTGCCTGCTTGAATCGTCCATACCATTAAATGCAGTAGATCTACTAACTGTTCCGCTTTCCGAATGATTGTTCGAACCGAAGGAGGCCGACTGAGCTCCAAAACGTTGAGCTACAACTGCAGGTGGAGCCGACCGATTTCTTGGATTAAAGTTACGTTGAGCGTTTGGAAAGTTCATCTGACGAGCGAGGCGTGGATCACGAAGACGGCTGTGTTGTTGCATAGCATCGGCCTTCTTTGTATCTTGTTGTGGTGATACAATGTCAACCGACTGATATTGCGTATTCGAGAGTTTGCTATTAGATGAAACGGTGGCAGGTGGTTGAGCATTTGTAGCGTGACTGTCAGGCTGAACAACCGTAGAACTCACCTGGAAATGGGGCACTCAATATTTTTGCATATTCTAAAAACAAGAGACTTACTGTTGTTGCATTCGCAGTTTTAACCGCATTTTGCTCCGCTAAGGTCTTCATAGTCTTAGCTAACTCTAATTCTAGTTTTCGCTTCTGGAGTTCGAGAAGCTCACGCTGCTTGTCTAGCAGAGCTTCGCTATCAGGAGCTTTACCCTTGAAGAAATTTGGGTTTACGTGAATGGTTTGCGTAACTTTGGCTGTTATCGGCCATCCAGGATCCAGCGCATTTGTTTTAACATCCAACGCATATAATTTTGCCTGTGGAAATACATCGTTCCAAGTCTGGCGCAGCGGGAACATCTTCTGACGAACTTTTTCATTCACCTGTTCACAAAGATGAATTTATAGTTTTCAAACATGAAACAAACAAACATTTTTGGACTACCTCTTGGAAAACGTCACAGAAAATATTCACAATCGAATGGCTGAATAGTGTGAGGTACGCATTTCCAACGTTTTTGACGATTGAATCGATCAGATAAAGAACGGGAAGTTTTGCATCAGGAGCGATCTAAATATTCGTGAAAAAATATCGTCGTTTTTAAGTTGAATTTTAATTTCCTTCGATTTGTCTTCGCTTCTATGGGTGGCAACACAAAAATTATCATTACATTCGAACTGAATTCCTTGTTTTAGTTACAATGCTGGTGACTAACTTACCTATGACAAAATATTAGAGTGGTGTCACAGAGGGGCAGTCGCAAATAAATCAAGGTGAGGGAATAATCATTAGAAGATTTCCTGAGACAAAACAATGGGATTACGTGAATCCGTTCGTAATTGAGGCTTCAATGAAATTTATTAGGACATTTTGAAGCAGGTTTTCTCTCAAACGTTTATTTGCGAGTAGCACGAGTGTGACGAGTCTGAGTGAAAGCTTTTTGGGTCAAAAGTCACGCGAAGAATAAAAAAGCGGTGAAACTGTCCGGCACGTAAACCTTCGGAACATACTTTATAAACAACCCCTCCTTAGGGGCCATACCAGGGCCTCTTTTTGGAAATTCAATTCCCGAAAGTTCCTGAAAATTCCCGAAAATTCCGTAAAATTTTTTTCATTTTCATTCCCGGGAATTCCTTAAAATACCAGCAAATTCAAAAATTAATTTCGGAAATTTTTGCGAATTTTCGGGATTTGAAATTTCCAAAAATAGGCCCTGGGCCATACATAAATTATGTCACGCTTGCTATAAAATCCACAAAGTCAATAACTCCAAATTGGTCAGAGATTTTGTTTATAATACTCAGGGTACCCCCCAAACACACCCCCCATTTGAAGGTTTACTTAGAGTTCTATAAACCAAATTTGGTGTTCTGACTGACGTAATTTGTGCATGGCCCCTCACCTTCGGAATTATGTAGTACCCCCTTTTCACACTTTTTCTCTCATAAAGTGTTTTTCATTAAACGAAAATTCCAACGAGATAGATTCGTTACACAACAGAAGTTCAACGGAAAAAGCTCTCTTACTGCTGCCTTTCCCCTTCCGAACGATAGCGTCACGGTTTCCGGACACTCCTTCATCGTGACGTCACATGATATTAGTCTCAAAACTGAACGACGCGATGTCCATATTGGTAAAGCAAAAATTTCAACAGCACGTGTATCTGTAACACACAACTCTATTGTTAACAACACAGTGCTCCAGGCACGTTTTTAGCGTCACATTGAAGAATTGAGGCAGATATCTTCAACTTAGAGCCTTGCGCCGACGTTTCGTCGGCTGGGTCTTCGAGACAGTCTCTAGCCTTTGAACTACATCCTAGACTTATCCAATGTTCAGCGAAAATGAAGAGGAGAGGTGTACCTAATCGGCTCTCAAAAACAATTTTGCTCGTAAATGTCACTGGAATGAATTATTTGAGTTGCGCCGACTTAAATCGATTATCAGCCGAATGTGGCCAAATTTTCGATTTAAAGTCGGCGCAACTCAAATAATTTGTTCAAGTGACATTTACGATCAAAATTGTCTTTGAGAGCCGATTAGATACATATCTCCTCTACATTTTTGCTGAACATTGGACAGGTGTAGCATGTAGTCCGTGGGCTAGAGACTGTCTTGAAGACCCAGCCGACGAAACGCCGGCGCACGGCTCTACTTCAACTTATTTTGTACAGCTTTATTTTATTGGCGGATCGTATTAAACCTTCCAATACAAAAAATGAATTTGTACAATAAAACAATTTTTTTGTCCAATAAAAATATTAAATGTCCAATGAAAAAATAAATTCATTTTGTAAAAGGAAAATATCTTTTTTTATTGGTCATTTAATATTTTTATTGAATAAAAATTATTTTTTTATTGGACATTTATTATTTTTATTAGACATTCATCATTTCTTCATTGGAAGGTAAATAATAACCCATGAAATCAGGAAAAATGTTCACAGATGTGAACGAAGCTCGCATTTGTGACAACAAATATGAAAACATTCGTTTTTAGCATTTTAATTAGATTTTAAATGCCATGCCACATAACTTATTTTACAAGTTATTACAACTGAGGATATGCTCTCAAAAAAAAAACGATTCAAAGATGTGTTTAACGAATGGTTTAACTTTTTCGCAATAACAACCAATGCCGTTTACAAATACGACATGTGCAGAATTTTGTGGAGGTCGGAAACTCAAACTGTACTCAAATTTATTCAAACGCAATTCGTCTATTGACTGTTTAACGTAATCAGTTTTCATGCAAAAAATCAGTTCATTTACTTTTCATTTACTTGGGATGAAAAGTAGGTCTTTTCAAGCTGTAAAACTGACGTTTTAAACGTCAAACGAAAAAACTTTTTTGAAATAGTGAGAAAATCTTCTATTTTTCCTCGATTCTGTTCTAAAACGTCACTTTCACAGATAGAAAAGAGGTAATTTTGATTCCAACAGACTTATTCGTAGGCAAAGTCAAAATTTCCATACAAAAGTTTGACAGTTCCTACAACGAAGTCAGTTTTAATAGATGACGATTTCATGTCCGATCCGGTTATACAGCCAATACGACACGAATTATAGATTCAGGTGCAACACAGGATGAGAATTTTATCTCCGATATATCTGCTCCAACCATTGCATACCAAAATTACCATTCCGCTTGTTTTATTAGTTTAACTTACTACTTAAACTTAAGTTAATGGCCTTCAATAGATCACAAGAACTGGACAAGGGACAAGGCTAGAAATGACATTCGAATGGTTTTCTGTAGTTGCTGCAAAATTATTGTTTATACATTTCTCGAATTCCTGTGATGATGGATGACCTCACGTGTGCAAATAGTCGGTTACCTGGAAATTTTTTGAGAGAAATTTCTGACAGTCGAAAAAGCCATCAGGAAATATCTGCAGCGGTAAGCCACTCCCACATTTTTGGATCCAAGGTAATTTTGGTTAGGATGCCAGGAAAGGAACAATATTTGCACACGCGATTTACCTTGTCGAAGTTGTACGCGCAGAAGATGTTTTCGGAACGATGATCGTAGACTTCAGCATTTCTTTTGGACGAGCCACTGTCGAAGAAGCAGGTGTAACGCATCCTGACGCGTTTGCATGGAACGCACGCTCTATCATGTTTTTACTTTTAACTAAGTTTGGTGTCGACGATTCAAGTAAATACACAATATTGTACATTAAGAGATGATAAAGACCGGTCACATTCGAGCGCGTCGGCCCTAAAATGACTTACTTGTCCCTTTTAAACGCTCTCCGCGTGCTAAAATAAGTGTATATGTGTCTAAAATTGACAGTTCGACAACACAACTTTACACATAAAGAGGAGAAATCACATACAATTCAGAAAACCCTGGCACAAAAATTCGATTTCGTTACGAAAATTAAACTATTTTGGACTATGTGTGGAAGGGGTTAATGACCTTGTAACAGCATTCACCCATTTCCTCCGCAGTTACGTTACGTTACGTTAAAAAACTGTTTTTTAGTTACGAAAATACCCCATTTCGCAACCTAAAAGAGCACGAAAAAGTTCTATGTTCTAATAGAGCCTAAAAAAGAACTTTGCACTCGGTTGCATAAATCACAAGAGTGTTATCGACACTAATTCTATTCCCAGCATGATAGAACGTTGCGAAATTGTTTGTTGTTGTTTCAATCAATGTTCGTAACATTTTAGAAAAATTACAATTCGAATCTGTCTGTTTAAAGTTAAGATGTTTTAAAAGTAACAGATGCTGCTATATTAATCGCTCCGATTTTCAATTAATGTTTGTCATGGTGACTGGAGAAAAAAAAAACCGAGTCAGATAAAATGAATCGCAACAGTTGTTGTCGAAGCGATCAGACATTGAATACACGCTTCGAAAATGAATGTACGAACACATGCCTCCTCTAATAGAGATTGAAAACGGGCTTGTGTCAAATAATACGAGTACGAAAAATGAAATTCAAATAATGCAATTTTTTGCAATATTTTGTAGTTTGTAGTTTTAAACGTCAAAGGAAAAAAAATTGTAATATAATCTTTTATTTTTCCTCGATTCAATTGTAGCAACTTAGAAAGCGGCTATCCCTAAATTACGCAACACGATTTTCGGCTTTCACCCGCCCCCCTCGGTGTGACATCGCGTAACAATCTCTTGAACCCCCCCCCCCCCCCCCCCCTATGTTACGTAACAAAATTCAAAAATATTTTTAAAAAATACTTTCAAGAACGTTCATGATGTCAAAAACGTCACTCAGATGAAAGTGCATAAACTAGAAAACGTTCTCACAAAACGATTTGGAGAGCAGCCGACTTGAATTTCTATAGCTTTTGAAGAATTTGAGTTTGAGATAAAATGAATTTCTTCGTAATATTAATTTATCTGTGGGCCAGTTTTCAGTGCGATCTGTTATGTGAAAATGATCTTTAGCTTTTTGTTGAATGAGCTCTTGATATGAATTTTAGAGTTGCAACTCTAAGATGATCTTTAGCATGAGAGATCGTTACAAAATTTAAAAAATTCAATGAAAAATATAAATTTTCGTTAACATAACTTTGTTACGTAACACTGCCACAAATACCCCCGTAACAATTTATCTGAACCCCCCCCCCCATCCCCTTCGTGCGTTACGTAATTTAGGGACAGCCCCAAATACTACTTCAATTTTTTTTCGTTTTACGTTTAAAACGTCACTTTGACAGATGGAAAAGTCCTACTTTTCGTTCCATCCGTCCCATCTATAAACTAAGTGACCATTTTTTCCACTAAATTCAACATCGCCTGCAACTTTCTAGACCATTTTAAGTCTGTAACTTGCTCAGCACACAGTGAAAAGCCCGTTCCCTCCGTTACACTTGTTGCAATTACAGTGTCACTTTTATAACTTTAACAATGAACAAAGAGCGAGATTAGTTTTATCTTACTTCTCTCGGGGACCGTTTCCAATGAAGGAATGAATTGAGAGAGAACGGACTAGTTGAAATTTCTCACTTGTTATAGTTAATTGAAATAATCTTATTTTGATAATAGTCTCTCACTTTGACAGAGATCCCCGAGACAAGTTAAAATGGTTTAAAAAAAGGGTTAAACTCGTCTGAACACGCAGACTTTTCGCTCAACTGGGAATAGTGCCAAAAATATACAAAAACCGCTTAAGAATAAGCATTTCAATCGAGAGAGAGAGAGACAGAGACCAGTTTTGTTATTTCATATCTGTTGCTGCTGGAGGTGTAGCTGTCAAAGATGTTTGTCATATCCCAGCCCGTCCACCATGCATTATCCTGTGAAACGATCAGACGAGAACGTGAGAAATTATTTCCAGGAAATCCAGCGTGAATAAAACACACACGACGTTCGGAAAATTTCCTTTAAACAAATAAGTCATCGTATCAATGCAAGTGCAATATATGTTGCCTTATGCATTCAAATCTGCGGAACAATATACATAATTGTCATATGGATCCGTTGTCTCACAAATTGTTTTGTCTAGAACTGAATAAACATTTTAGAGGAATGCATAGGAACGGATGCGGAGATATCTCACCGTCGTGGGCGATGAGAAAGAAAAAGCGTTCGATCTGCGATTTTCACGAAGCATAAATACCAGTTGCGATCGTGAATCGGGACCAGAAAGTAAGAAAATATTCGATCGTGGAGTAGTGAACACATAGTGAACCGTCGAAAATCACCAGAAAGTGATGAAGTGATCGACATAACGTAGTTAGTTATCGATCAGAAAGTGTTAATTTGGGCACAAATTGCTGCCGGTTAACTATCATAAAGTAGTCGAACAGAAAGTAGTTATTTATCGCATAGTAGAACGTAGCCCGAAAAATAGTTTTAGTGACATAATTTCGTGACGCTTGATAAAAATCACAGTGTTTTATCTTATATCCCCATGTATATATCGTGCTTCAACCCCCAGTGTATTGACTATCCTTTCCATAAATAAATTCCCCTATTCTGTTCTACACATCCCGGGCAAAAACGGGTCTCGTGCATCACAGTGGCGGGCTGAGGTATGACATGTTGGACGAAAATTCACAAAAATTGTTCAGTAAATTAATAAAATAGTTGTAGTGTGTAGTCTTATTGAAGTTGAAAATGAAATATAGGTGCGTACGAAAATAATATCGCACAAACAAAACAACAACACTTTTGACAGCTTCACTGCCGTGAGCGAGTTTTAAGTTGTCCGTTTATTCTCTTTGAACAGTGTCTACTAAAATGCTGTATCTCGACTCGAGGCTATATGTCATCTTCGACAACAAATTGGTCGTCCGAAACAGATAAAGCTAAATCTCCTCTGCGACAACTTTTATTTTTGCGACGATTTTCTTCTTAATCAAAACCAAGTTGTGTATATCAGTAAATCCTGGAATAATGGATGTGGTAGTAGAGCATGACGTTTCAATTACTTCCATAGTGGCCCCAATTCCCTCCATAGTGACCCCCATTCTCTCCATAGTGACCCCAATTCCCTCCATAGTGACCCAAAAAACTATTCCTTCTTCAAGGCACACTGTCACAGTAAAATTCTTTTTCTTTGGTTTGAAACATACTATCTTGCACTATTGGGGGTGAAACCATACAATGCGACATTGAAAACAAGAAGCATTAAAAAGCGTTGTCTGCATTGCAGAAAAAATGTTTATATTTGCTACTCCGTCCAAAAGCGGTTTATTGACCGCAAAGATGCTGTGCATTAAAAATAAAAACGTTGATAGGCGTGCGATCCATTTATCAACTACAACAAGACCATGCGATTTCAGCTCTTGTAGCTATAGTTCTTGCTCACTATGATAAACGGTTCAGTTCAAGATTCACCGCTGTAGATACAGTCGAGTACTTAAATAATATCACCGTCGAATTAAAAACATTTTCACATGTAAGATACGCAAATCAAAGATAGTTTCAAAAAAAATTTTTTATTTACGGTTTTTGTTTAATTTATTAATTATTCTTTCATAAATATATTTTTGAAATTTAAGAAAGATTTGATCTTCACTTTAAAATTTGTTATGTATTTTTAATAAATATTAAAATAATTAATAAAATCTAAAATTGTAATTTATTAATTTTTCTCAATTAGCCAAAACAAGGCTAATTTCGAATAAGTTGCTAACTTGGGCTTAAAAATAGACACCCTGCATTATTGCAACGATTCACTTAAATAAATACAGAATATGCTACAATTTTGCTACGTATTTTTTGTTTGTACTTTAAGCGGAAGGTTAATACTTTTGTTTTCATTAAAAAAAATTAAAAATGTTTATAAACATTATCACAGATGAAATATTCAATTGTTCGATTTCGAAATGAAAACAGTGATACGTTAGCGTTTGTATCATTCAATATACATATCAGAAACCGATATTTTTAGCAAAATTTAATTAAAATGCGACAAAAATAAAGAGTGACCGAAGAATTTTCCTGTTTCGTCACCCACGAAACTACGGCTTGAACTAATTTTATAAGAAAGTGGATAGATAGTAGGAGCCGAGCTGGTAATGAATTCTTAAGTTGATCCTTGCGTTACTTCCCCCTTCCTCCTTCCAGAAGTTTCCGGTGCAGGCATTAATTTGACTATTTATTGAGCGGAGACCCTTTAACCGATTTCTGAGATGTGCTCTAATGAAAGGCGAAAGTCCGACGTTTTTTTTTTTTACAGTACTAAGATTTTCCGAATTTTTGGGACGCGGATTTTTGTCTTGTGGAGGGAAGGAGCTAATAAGGAATTTGAACATCTGTTGATGAATGTTTGAACATCTATACGACTAAATGCGTTCTTATAACCGAGATACTACATGTTGAGGTGGAAGGAATGAAGGAATTTGTTTCAAAATGCTTGAAGTTGAACTTATGATGTCCAAAATGTTTATAGCTCCTTATCCAGTGGGTCCACCACTCAAAACATTGAGATATGATCGTTTTTCTGAAGATTTTTTAGGTTCTTTCCTGAGCTTATACCGTAATTCAGATATTTGCGACCTAGTTCCTGAAGCAGACGCTTCTCCTCAAGATCCACCTTGTTCCCATCTATAGAACTCTGGAACGGTAGCTTCTTTCATCAAGTTTCTTTATGGTGTTCTGGATTTGTGGCGCGTTTGAGATATTTACAAGTCAGTTCTTAAAAGTTAAGGCGAGTAAAAGCCGATTCCGTCATTTTTGAAATTCCAATACCAATTCCTAACGGAATCAGCTTTTACTCTGCAACTTTGTGGAGGATTGAATGTAGAACAATCTCTAGAAGAAAACTTTCTTCTAAAAATAAAAGTTTAAAAGTTGTTTGAGTTTAAAGAACGTAAAACAAACACTTATTTCGGAAAAACTGTTAGGAAAATGGAAAATTCGGAAAATCTTAGTAACTGTAAAAAAAACTTCGAACTTTCGCCGTTCATTAGAGCAACATATCTCAGAAATCGGTTAAAAGGTCTCCGCTCAATAAATAGTCAAAGTAATGTCTGCACCGGAAACTTCTGGAAGTAGGAGGGGGAAGTAGCACAAGGATCAACTTAAGAATTACCAGCTCGGCCCTACTATCCACTTTCATATAAAATTAGTTCAAGCCGTAGTTTCGTGGGTGACGAAACAGGAAAAATTTTGGACTTTTCTTCTGTCACTCTTTTCGTCCCTCGATGTCTCACGCATGTAATTGAAAGCATGTTGAATTAATTTGAAAATTGAATAGAAAGTGACAAATCGATCCCCGTGAAAAACCTGTGCGTCGAACACGATATTTTATCTTTCACGCACCTATCAAGCTTATATGATTGATAAGATACTGAAATTACAGAGGTTCTTCACTCACGTAGTCACTACATCGAAGCTAGAAAGCATGAATTTAGTATGTGAAAACTAGTGTGACAGAAAGATCGGCAATTCGACTTAAGTTTTTAAAAAAACTGTGTTTGATTACATGGATGTTTAGAAAGAGAGAGTTTCAGAATTTGACAGATCTTTACGGCATGTTGTAGTCACTTTTTTGTATAAATAACAGTCGAGTCTTGGTATTGTCCACACACAACAGAGATGACAGCCGAGATATTTTTTCAAATCGGCTGAAGCCTCGGCTTGGGGTGAAGATGACATTGTAGAGCTTAGGTGTCTTCAGCAAAACATTAGATATTGATTAGAGAAATCATTTTTTGAAATCAGCGATCGGCTGCATAAAAAATTAAAATTTATAGCTCGGCTAAGGCCATATTTCAACAAAAATGCGAAAAAACGACCTTAGCCTTAGCCTTAGCTGTAACTTTTAATTTTGTGTGCAGCTCATCGCTGACACCTTCAAAAAATGATTTCTCTAATTAATATATAATGTTTTGCTGAAGACACCTAAGCTCTACAACCTCAATTTCACCCCAAGCCGAGGCTTCAGTCGACTTGAATAAATATCTCGGCTGTCATCTCTGACACACAAGCCAAGACATTTCGTCCTTCTTCATACCTGGATTCACCTATTTCATCAATTAGTTACGAAATTTCACTATTTATATGTAAGAGATTGTTGCAAACGTATTCCACAATACAATTGCAGAAATTTAAGAAAAGTAATCTGGAAAACTAGCTCGTAAAAGAGTGTGTTACACAAGTAAGTGTGATAGTTTTCCACCAGTCTGTAGGATTTTACGTATGAGATTAAAATTTAGACTGAGTGCGACGACGGGTGATCTTTTTACAAAATCTAAAACGCATTATTGTTGATACGATTTACACAACGGGTTTGGACTAGACTATGGGCTTAGCTTTAGCCCAAGGCAGTACTGGAGAAAGTGGGGGTTGTGAAAATAGAAGGACGAAAACACAAGTATAAAATTTCGTATGTTTTTTTATTATTCCTTCTTGAAGAAAGGCTTTATGACAGAAAGATGGATAAGACAAAGTACTTCCATGTAACCTAATCGAAAAAATAATAATTAAGTGAAAAATCCATAAAATTCCCAAAAATAAGGAATTTTTTCTTAGGCTAGGGACAGTCATTCCAAGAATGAACTGAACCTCAAAACTTATATAAATATCAGTGGCTATAGAGATCAGTAGAAAGATTGCTGCTATACAAAGTATACGACGCTCATGTTGACAAATACGGCTCTGCTTTGGATAAAAAGGGGAAAAAAATCAAAATACTCTCGTCTAACTACAGTAAAAAAATGTTCAAAATACTCTATGCAGACTCGCTTAGCACTTACTTTCGACCTGCGATTTCAGTACACGTCTTGTATGCATCGGGGTATGTTGAAATCCACAATTATTTCTGTGTCGAATTTTATTCCGCAACAAATGTAGGAAAACAAAAGAGTCTCCCAAGAAAGAGTGTTTTTTACACACAGGACTTTTGGTTGTGATTCAGGGAACTCATTTCTTAAGCGGTTGAGGGTCACGTTTGTTGCGTACTAAAAGACTCCAAAAGATATAATTTCGTGTGTCCAGATCAACTGCACGTTTCTATTCAACTTGTTAATTTCTTTTAGCAGATATGAATGTCATAGGATTGCTTTTATGTATGCTCGACGCATTGTGTATCGTAAAATATTTTGATCGCTTTTCGCGATGCTGCGTTAAATTGTGGTTTTTAGCACGCCTTTCAAATTGCATAAACAGCTCTTCAATATTCATTCCAATATCGTCGTGTAAGCAGAACAGAAATGCTGACTTTGTATACAATACACGGTACAAAAATTCAATGACAATTTCACTATAAACATTGAATTTGCTCAAATGGCAACTTATGTGTGTCATCAACTAAATCGCTCAGTTGAAAAATTATTAAGAATTTGTGGATAATGAAAGCGACATCGTTGTTTATTAACACCATCGTCCATCTTAACAAAGCGAAAATATTGCTTTTATATGACTTTATATGAGTTGTCAGAGAAGTGCGAGTGCGCCATAACGGATGATTCTCGTTGGCGGCTAGCCAAGTGATTAACAATGTCGTCAGAGGTAAAGAAACATTTTTTTTCTGATACGTCATGTCCCGTCGTCATCATTTTTAAATTTTGTTCAGCGAGAGAATTTTCTTCATTCGTAATTCAAAATGCAAGAAATATTTTTGGTGGTTTTCTTATTGAAGAGACGATAGGGACGATAGGAGATATCAATAGATTTTTTTCGCAACCAAAATATTCTACAATACAAAATTTATACAAACACGTGCTTTTAAATTTACTTGTTATGATGTTTTCAACATTATCGACATTATCTCTTTTTTCAATGTATTTTTTCTATGGCAGACCTTGAAAACAGCTGAAACTTGATAACAAGTAAATTTATAAGCACACGACCGTAATTTTTTTTTGTTTTCTGCCCATAGAACGCGATGACGTTTAGTTTTGTTCGAAAAGATATCGAAATTTTTTGTGTAATAAATAAAAAAAGTGTTATAACCTTAGTGATATGCTTTTCGATGGCATCGACGATGACTTGGCCATGCTCGATGTTTTCTTCCGCCAAAATTGTTAACATATTTATCAAAGGCTTACTGTTTACGTTGAGATCACTCAAACTGGAGAGATACTCCTTTTCAATCTCCGATGCGTCCGTCATTGTTAATAATTTGCGTGGTTCACCGATTAGAGGGCAATCAATACTGAAACAAAAAGAAGAAAAAATGAAATTCGATCAAAAAAACTTTAATCTTAACGAAGTCCTCAAACATCTCTCAAAATTGTAACAAAATTAAAGAGGCATTGATACTATCTTAAACGATTTGAATTAGTTTAAAGTTCCTAGTAATTTCCCGCCAGCTGCTAACTTTCCGTTCTTAATAATTTCCCGCCGGCTGCCTACTTACACTTCTTAATAATATCCCGCCGGCTGCCTACTTCCCCATTTTATTAAATTTCCTGCCAGCTGCCCACTTTCTCTTTTTAATAAATTTCCGGCTGCCCACTTCACGTTCTTAATAATATCCCACCGAACGCCCACTTCCTGTTCTTAATAATTTCCCGCCAACTGCCCACTTACCGTTCTTAATAGTTTCCCGCCAACCGCCCACTTATCGTCCTTAATAATTTCCCGCCGGTTGCCTACTTACCCTTCTTAATAATATCCAACCGGCTACTCACTTCCCCATTTTCATAAATTTCCTGCCAACTGCCAGTGCCGTCCGTTCTAAATAATTTCCCGCCTCCTGCCTACTTACAGTTCTTAATAATTCCCCGCCAGCTGCCCACTTTCCCTTTTTAATAAATTTTCAGCCAGCTGCCCCCTTTTTACTTTTAATAAATTTTCTGCCAGCTGCCCACTTTTCCTTTTTAATAAATTTTTTGCCAGCTGCCCACTTTCCCTTTTTAATAAATTTCCGGTTGCCCACTTCACGTTCTTAATAATATCCCGCCGAATGCTCACTTCCCGTTCTTAATAATTTCCCGCCAACTGCCCACTTACCGTTTTTAATAGTTTCCCGCCGACCGCCCACTTACCGTTCTTAATAATTTCCCGCTATCTGTCCACTTCTCGTTGTTAATAATTTCCCGCCAACTGCCCACTTACCGTTCTGAATAATTTCCCACCAACTGCCCACTTACCGTTCTAAATAAGTTCCCGCTAGCTGCCCACTTCCCGTTCCTAATAACTACCCGCCGACTGCCCATTATTTCCCGTTCATAGCCTCTGCACTCAATAGTCATTTCCCTAATTTCCCGTTCTGTACTCATTAAAAGATTGAATTTCCCGCGGACAAAAATTATTGACCTAAAATTTCCCGTCGTTCCCGTCATTCATTTGAGGCATGAAAAAGCTCATTTTTCGCAACGGAGTTGCATAAATTAATAAGGACTACAATGAACGCTTTTTCCGAGTTTGTTGACTCCAGGCACTTTCGTAAAAAAATCATTAGAGCCGCTGCCAAAGAAATCATGAATTCACAAATACAAAATCTCTACGTCACGAATTTTAACCAACGATAACTAATAGAAAAAAAATAAGAATTTGACTCAGACATAGTAGACAGATGTCGCTAACTAAAATTTCGTTTCTGTTTATCAAAAAATCCAATCGTAACATTCGTTAATATATTGAGAAGAGACTTTCATGAAAGACTGCCACAACTACCATGACTATCAACACAAATTTTCTTAATGTTAACTCACCTATTTCTACATTTTACGAACAGAAAATTAGGAACGCTTAACTGTTACAATGAGAACAAGTGTTTTACAACGGTGAACGTTACCTTAATGAAATTGTTTCTACCTAAGCGTAAACAATCAATTTGACGTTACAACTTTATGTATCGAAGTTTCGTAATTTGACTTTGTAGCAACAAGGTACGCACTAATTGAATGGGGGATAGAGAGAAAGAAAATTCTCATCTGATCGGTTAGCCATTCCTGTAAACTGAACAATGCTGGAAAATCAAAATCCTGGATATATCAATTAAATCAATTGATTTGATTTTGTTTTCAACTTTGATGTCAATCGATTCAATTGATTTAGGGTCACATATCAATTTGATTTGATTCGATATTTCCTTTATGATGCGCAATTTTTGCATTGATGTTTGTGATGTTGAGTTTTAATTTGAAGTTTTAAATATGAAAGAAAGTCAAGTCTATTTTTTTTCTCAAATCAAATTGCCTTGTCCACAGACAAACGAGAAAATTATTTCCAAAGATGCTGCTGGGGAATGTTTCATTGATATTATGTAAGGAGGACAGTGCGTTCGTTGTACAAAGTTTGAGAGAGATCCTCGAGTACGAATTTGCTTCAGAACATCTTGTCGTCCTGAGGAGCCACTAATTGAAGTAGTCAGAAAGCAAGAATATTGTGATAATGTTTGACGGATCTCTTTGTGGAATTACTACTCCTTAATGAGGAAAAAGTGTACAAAATTTGTTTTCAGGATGCTCTCAGCTTTTACCAGATCTAGAACTTCACAGCTATACCTCTTGAGACGGGTCAAGAGGGTGGTGGGTGGGATTACCGGGCACTGCGGATTGAGCAGGCATCTGGCAAAAATGGGAATCTCTAACGATCCCAAGTGTACCTGCGGCCTGAGTGAGGAAACGGGCGTCGTTCACGTTATATGCGAGTGCCCGAAGTTTTCATCACTGAGGCTTGGGACTCTAGGAGGTCATGTGGTCCAACCTGCAAAAGTGTCCAAAACGGGATCTGCCGCTCTAGACAGGTTCCTGGTCGGGACTGGGAGTTTTCTAAGATTTACATGATGAGAATATGGTGGGCCAAGAATTGATATGTAGGATCAACCTACAACCACCGCAAGAACCCCAAATTTCCATAAAATACATGAAAATGTCTCAATTCCACATACAGGAAGGAAATTACAAGACACAAAATTAAAGCGAAATCAAAAAGGTGCACAATAGGGGCGTCCAAAAAATTCAATTCAAATTTTAACCAAATATCTCGAGTGAGATATCGTGGAAAAGGTAATTTTAGTGGCTTTTAGAGAAAAATAGTTTGAGCGTATTTTGGATGACACAGTGAGACGAGGATATAAAAAAAGCTTGGCAACGGTGACAAAAATTGGTTTTTAAACTATAGTTACAAACCTGTTAATTGTTTCGGAAAAATGTCAAAAAATTATTATTTTTTTTTTTTTTGTCACACATAACAAACATTTTAGGTCGAAATACGGCTGAAATTCGAAGTTTTTTTTGTAAAGTGAATATCATGTAAATAAAACGAGTTTTGGTCGAGTTTGTCTGATTTAGGCTTAAGTTCACCAAAGGTTTTTGCGTTATTTTAAAGTAGTATCTATGCCTAATATTTCATAGAAGAACTTTTTTCATTATCTATAATATTGGCCGCGGGTTAGAGTACATTAGTTCAGCTTGACATGCCCTCTTTGACGGGCTCTCCTGGCGCAGACATACCATAGATACTCCAACCAACTGAAAACTTGTTTTCTCTGGAATATTCTGAAGGGTTTAAAGTAAACTTGCCCTAATACAACTCTTCGTCTACGCCCAATATCATACACTTTTTCAGAACTCTGCATTTTTAATGATTTTTGGTCACATTTTGTCATCGAGCTACCCCTAAATCACCTTGGATCGAGCGGACTCCATATACTTTTTTGTTCAATGATACATGCAGAGTAATATTCCGGTTGGTGCCCCAAAGTTTTTCCAACTTCAATTTTCCCATACAATTTTGGACACACCTAGTGCGCAAGCTTATGATTCTTTTCCTGTAGTTCTTGAAATAAGAAGATGAGCGAACAAAAATTCATAAGATCCAACATTTCATCTCAAGAATTCCAAAGTCCAGAAAGGAACCGGATATGACCTTGGTGAAAACTCCAAATAAAAACCAAGATATGTATGGTAGTGAGATTTACGATTCGTAACTTACGAAGAGTGTGGCTAATTTGGTTTGGTTGAAAGTTTCTTAAGAGCGTAGCGAAGGTCAATCAGGGAAAAGTTAGAGGTAGGCCTAGGAGAAGATTTAAAGACTCCACGAAATCAGATTTAGAAGTTAAGGACTTTAACTAGTCGTACCAATCATCTCATTGACCGTGGAAGAGGGCAGTTCATAATTCAAAGGCTGTGGCAGAAAGCCTTACACTCAATCGAATTTCTACGTCCTTTTGTTGTTTTGACCCGAACCAAACGACACAGCAACAATGCTACTCATCAAGATAGCTTATAATTTGCTGTATTTACGACGTAATAATTATCTACATAAATTGGGTCTCAAGACACCCAAACGCTTAGTCACATCTACTCGGCAAAAACAGCTAGTCTAGACCACTAGTTTCCGCTAATCCGTACGAGACGTTAGTGATTGATGGAGCGACACGCTATATTCATTTTTTGTCTAATTTCAATTAATTCCGAGTCGAGTAAAATTCCTTGAAGATGGTTGCTTGACAACCGTAACCGTGGTCGGTAAAAATAAAAAATGCGTCTCACCTTAAAAGCTAAAAATTAATTCCTGTTTTTTATTGTGGTCGCAGTTGAAAATTGGAATTTTGAGAAAAATTTTTTTGCAATTGAGAATTGCGATGAAATTGCGCCAGCTCTCAGTTCTCTCAATCTCAGTCCCTTTCAAAAAATGTATGGAGAAATAAAATTGAGAGAGTGCTAAGAGAAATTATTTTCATTATCGGTCGAACAATGTACAGCGCAATAAAATTGAGAGAATACGAAAATATCAAATTTAGACTGCAACCACAATAGTTTTTATACTTTTAAAAATGTATAAGTCAGGGGGCTTCGGCCATTGATGAAATAAATAAATAAATATGGATCAAATGAGAGAATTCCATATATTTTCTCTCTCGAAATTCACTCTCTAAGTTAAATATGCGATTTATGGCAGAGAAGGTCATTAGACGATTCAAGATGTTAGATAAAATTCCATCGACTTCACAAGCACACATTGTCGTGTTTCAATATGCACTCACGCTCACTAAGACAGCGAGAATTTTGTAATAAGCAAACCTTTCCGATTCAGGTAACAAATTTTACCTGCGTGCCGTGTGAGGGTCATTGCTACTAATGTTTTCAATTTTTAAAGTTTTATTTTATTATGTTGGGAGTGAGTGTGAGAGTTTTGCGATTCCATTTATTTTTATAGGTTTATATATCCGCTTCCGCATATTTCTCAGAATTCCATTGTACGAACAATAAAATTTTACTACCTGCAAATAAACCTACAAAACTAAATAATAAAGATTTTAATCTCCTGGCTCAGAATTTTATGTCGACTGTTATCCTCAATGGTTTGAAACAGATAAATGTTAAGTTGGCAGCACCGTAAATGCTGATTGTTGAATGACATTTTGGCTTGCATTTGGAACCAACATGTTCAATACAACCAACATTAACAAAATGTCTGCCGACACGAGCATTCTATTCAGGCATATCGCCGCCATCTTAGCATTCTGTACAGTCACAGCACCGCCATCTTGGCATTCTGTACAGTCACAACGCCGCCATCTTAGCAATTCTCTGGTTTGAAAAATGTGCTTTTTACATTACATTAATGTAAATGAAATGAAATGAAAGAGTGCTCATTTCGGCAGACATATTGTTCATGTGTACACGTTTTCATTTGATTAGATTTGTATTGATTTGGTAGTGGGAATCGGAGTAGCTAAAAAATTATTGGATTTTTATTTAAAAAGCCAAATGTTTCGGTCTCAAATTGAGACCATTGAGACAGCCGTTTAGCCACTGAAGATGGTCTCAATCTGAGATCGAAATATTTGGTTTTTTAAATAGAAATCCAACAATGTTTGAGCTTCTCCGATACCAACTACCAAACAAATCATTGTAATGGGCAGTATAGTTCCAATATATGAGTACAACGTCAAGAAAATGTCCGCGTATTTACGGAATGTGCTATTTTCGTTATCGAACGGAAATGGAATTGACTTTTTAATTATTAATCGAAGATAAAATTGTAATGAAAACAGAAACAAACAATTGCTATACGACTGATTCCCGACAGCAGTTTGTTTGCGTATCATTTCATCATCATAGTCCAAATCCATTTAGTGACGTATTGGTTTTTCCGATGTATATTCCGCGACATTGTTTATTTATTTATTTTTTTTTTTGTTGAAATGACATCGAGATAATGAAGTTATTCTGTCACGACATAATTAAAAATACGAGAAGCGCTTCGAAATGAACGGATGATAACGCGGTCACTACGATTAGGTAGTGGATAATTATCGCAAGGTATATCCAACTCGAAGAAGCATGTAACATTGTGAAATTAATAATAAAATTTTATTCGCATTTTGGGTTATGGAAGAAGGTTTCTTTGGTTTCTTTTCACGAAAATCGAAACTATTGCCACGAATCACACACACCGCTCGGTAGACTTGGGAATGAAAAGTAAATAAATAATTGATAATCAACTCAAGGCTAAGCATAAAGTATATAAATCCGTTAGCAATTATTTCATTTTGATTATATTTGTCTCATTTCTACATCCTCAAGTCGTCGAAATGAGTGAAAACAATCAAAATGGATTCTTTAATATTATTGTTTATAAATAAATGAAGTCCCGTTATTAAACTGATTAGCTCTCTGTTTTTAATACACGAGCCCAATGGATATAAACAATAGCATCACAAAACGTATTTGTATTGAAAAGGTGAAGACTTTAAGCCTTCCATTTAAAAGTAAAAACGTTTTATTTGTAGACAATTTACTTTTTTTACAATAGAAAACGCTGACGTAACCTAATTTCTCGAAACACAGGAAAATATATTTATCTACATATGATAGACCCTTGTATCGTTTTTCGATTAATGCGTCGCGAAATAATACAAAATTATATCGTATTTTCACCTTATAGTTAAACATCTTAAAGAAATTAGTAACACAAAAAATTTCATTTTTTTTTTCACATAAAATGTCTTCCTTCTCACGAAAACGAATTACAACGCCATTATTTGAAAAATTAAAATTCGATATTTCGGGTATAAAACTGAATTAATTTGCAATCAAAACACGAAACTTACCTTCATACTGCGATAGAACGCGATGGTATATCAAAATTAAAACCTAAAAGTCACAAATTTAAAAAAAATCTTAATATTTCACTGTCTATATTTCACTAGATGTCTACTCGCGACGATTCTCAAAACGAAAGTGATGAAAATTATTTGTAGAGGTTTGTGAGGTATGAATGCGGCGACAAGAGCGACAGTTTGTGCCTATGCTTTGCTAAAACGTTTTCGGGTCCCAGTCGATATTTATGTGAATTTCGGGGTTCACAAGGTTCACATTTACTATGTGTTTGAGAATATTTGCATTCATTGCACGGGTGATGATAGTTCACAATAGTAACAAAACTCCATATGACTACTTTTTAATGCACTTTTTCTCATGTTGGGTGCATACATACCATGAATTTTTTATACTTCATTTTACTTTTACTTTTCAAAACGCATCAAAATTTTTGTCTTTTCTTTCTTTTTCTTTGTGTGTGCCTTAGAGGATCTTAGCCGATTTTTGCTTATAGTTATTGAGGTCTTCCGGAGATCTTTTGTGTTTGATTCAAAGTGCAGTTGGCAACCAATAAATTTGAATGAAAATATAATTGCGCTTTAAGCAAGACAACTTCTGAGTTTTCTGCGACTTTCGGTAAGATTTTCAAAAATTGTTCTCGTAAAAGTAGAAAATTCCGCAAGAGAGTGTTTGTTAAGGAATTCTGAGGATACGGTTGGGGACCATCCATAAATTACGTACGCTTTTTCAGTGCTGTCAGCAGATTTAAATCAACGATAACTTGAAACATAACCAAAGACCCGTACGTATCAGAATAGATGTGACAAACAGAATAGATGTGGCAAAGTGACTCGAACGTACCTAAATATACAAATAAGCAAACAATCCAACGTTTTCTGTTCTTTTATAACTGTAAGAATTTCAAAGATCCATAGAAATTACCCAAGGTAATGTCAAAGGCCCTACCGAAGTACGTTTCAGACCATTAAAATCTAGACAAGCTTATATTCAAGAACTAAGCCATTTTCCCCTAAATACCTGAAACACGTGTTATCTAAAATTTTATTCTCGACAACTTCGCCTTTGGAACCAACTTTCTAACTCTCATAGTTCTGGAGATCTGGGTCATCCCGCCCAATTATGGAAGTGGCCATATACCAGGATTGGACCATATCTCCCCAAAACCCTGAAACACGTGTTCACTTAAATTTAATTCTCTGTAACTTCGCCTTTGGAAATAACTTTCTAGCTCTCATATTTCTGGAGATTTGGGTCATCCTGGCCAATTATGGAAGTGGCCATATACCAGGATTGGGCCATATCTCCCCAAAACCCTGGCACACATGTTCGCTTAAATTTAATTCTCTACAACTTCGTCATTGGAACCAACTTTCTAACTCTCATAGTTCTGGAAATATGGGTCATCCTGTTCAATTATGGAAGTGGCCATATACCAGGATTGGGTCATATTTCCTCAAAACCCTGAAACACGTGTTCGCTTAAATTTAATTCTCTACAACTTTGCCTTTGACAGTAAATCTCCATATTGCATAGTTAAGGAAATATAGACGAAAAACTGTTTTCGTATATGGCCAAGATTCTCAATTTCGTCCATTCCATTGGTCCCAGTGCCCACACCCCTGTACCGATTCCCACAAAATTTTTTTCTCAGTTTTCTGACATCAAATGCTTTCATTTGACACCAAAATGAGGAATTTCCGTACTTCACCGACCCTCGAAGAACCATGTTTTTGGTCACTTCCTCGACCATATCTCCGGAACCACTTGGTCGATTTTGCTCATCTTCGAACTTGAATCATGGGAGGCATGTACCTTTCAGGGAAAAAAAGTTTAGGCTGATCGGTTGAGCCGTTTGGAAAAAAAAGTGGAGACGGACAGACAGACGGACAGACGGACAGACGGAAAGACGGACAGACGGACATTTTTTTTATTGCTGATTCGTCGTCTCTAGACGATAATAGATGCATCCCTCCCCCCTCTCACCTCGATCTACCCCATGTAACAAAAAATTTGTTTGTAGTAAACGTATAGGACCTTTGTACTTCGTACGGGTCCAAAAATATTCACTTTTAAGATGTCAAATGGATGGCAGACCCCCCCCCCCCCCGCCCCATTTAGGGGGATAGTTTGGGGTGGGCGGCCATACATTTGACGTCTCAAAAGTGAATATTTTACAAGTTATTGTTGATTTAAATCTGCTGACAGCACTGAAAAAAGCGTACGTAATTTAAATAAAAATTTCGCATTGCTATGAAAATCTACAGTTAGAGCATCGACAAATTTACGTTGCATGGCCGAATCGAGTTACAAATCGATTGTGTCTTCTTCGGCAATAATGAATTGTGAATAGAGATTTGCGGGTTGCCCGAAACTTCAAAAAACACGGCCCGAACCGCATCTTTCGCAAATTTCGCATCTGTCACTTTCGCATTGTTATGTATAGGCACAGTAACAAACTGAAAATCAAATAGACGATTTCTATAAAATGTAGACCAAATTTAAAAACTCCAAAAAAATCGATTCAATGTAAATTTTTAAAGTAAGTGACACCCTGTGCTTATACCGTAATTTATTTCTCTGACTTCACAGCGAAAAAATCGAATTCATATGTACTTCTGGGTTCTCTTTTTTCTTCAACTCGATTTTTGATTGTAAATCTTCCGCTTTGCTGACATATGGCGTCTTATTGTGGAATTTTGTCTTGAAAGTCTTATACTCAGTAATATATAATTTTTCCATCAAGCGTAGTACTAAAGAAACAACCCCTTGCCAGTCAAAACAATTTTTGATAGCAAAATGAGTTTTTCCAGCGACGAAGTGAATTTCCTTGTTTACCGTTATCTTCAAGAATCAGGTATCATGTTTACATTTTTATCAGTAATTCAGCTTATAATCCAACATTATGTGGAAATTTTTGTGAGCAGGTTTCAGCCACTCAGCCTACACATTCGGCATTGAGTCACACATATCACAAAGCAATATAAATGGAGCTTTAGTACCACCAGCGGCGTTGCTATTAATGTTACAAAAAGGCTTGCAATACACAGAAGCTGAAATTTCAATTGCAGAAGATGGTACAATTGCTCGACTAACTGAGGGCCTAAGTTTGATTGATGCGGTAATGCCTGAGGTTAAATTCCAGAAAGTCGCCATTAAGCCAACAGAAATCAAACAAGACACCATCAAAACCGAATCAGTTAGTGATACAAATGGAGCAGAACCGACTGCTGCAACACCAGCAAGCGCTGAAAGTATGGACGTCGATCAAAGCATTGAAATACCATCGTCGAAAGCGACCGTATTACGGGGACACGAAAGTGAAGTGTTTATCTGCGCGTGGAATCCGAGTACAGATCTGCTGGCTAGTGGATCTGGTGATAGTACAGCGCGGATTTGGGATATGTCTGACAATTCAACAAGTCCGAATCAATTAGTTCTACGTCACTGCATCCAAAAGGGTGGTACTGAAGTACCTAGCAATAAAGATGTTACTTCATTAGATTGGAATGTAAGTATTTATTGTATACTCATGAGATCAGTGAAATGATAATCGGCATCACTGCATCATATGTGTTGTAGTAACACTGTGATGTGTAAATTTTGTATATTATTCACTCTGGCGAAAATGACTCACACAGCATAACAAACTAATTCATTCAAAAGCCGTTAAAAAGCCATCAACTGTCATTTCCGGCACTCTCGCTAAAATTACATAACAAATAAGTCATTTAAAAGCCCTCCGTAATGGTTTATGTGCTATGTGAGTAAACGAGACACATTTTATGTCATTTAGAGTAACGGTAATTACACAGTATTTCGAAACCCTAAACTCGAAATGAGGAAATATGACGTTGGCCAATCACGTATTTTGATGTCAGATCACGTGGCATATAAACTGTAAAATTTGCAAAAACTTGAAATCGTTTCAACTTTCCAGTTTGTGCTACCAATACTCACACAAACACGAATTACAAATGTTTTGGTTATTGAAAATAATTAATGACTGCGAACAGTTAGCTTTACCAGGGTTCGAAAATCAAAATCATAGCAAAATTTTGTGAAATCAAATGAAATGATGATCACGGTTCTCTAACGTGAACAACAAATCATTTGATTTCGTTGGACAAAATAAATTGAATTTCAAAACCACAAATCTGAAGTTCAGCACGAAAAATTGAAGTTCAATTTTTATTGTTTGGACTTCAAGTGCAAAAAAAGAAACTTCAATTTCAGATGTCTGATGGTTAATACCTAATATTTGATGCTCAATTTATCGGATTGAAGTTCAACCAGAACGTTCAGCAAACTTTTATTGTCTCATAATGTGAAAGCGTTTAGCAGACGTTTTTGATCTGTCAAGGCAAACTACTAAAACATAATCCACGCTTTCAGAGAGCAGCTGATTGGCGAAAATCGATTGTCAGTACCGTTTCCCTAGCTAAGTTTTGTATGTAAATTTTCCCCTTCTGGTACTGACGTTTTCTTTCGCCTCACTTTTTCTATAGAAATATTTTTCGTCAATTTCGCTCTGAAAGCCTGGATTGGAATTCATTGAAGATTCTAAGTGAAGTGTATGACAAAGTATCGTCCGAGGTAGACATGCATTACGTAATGTAACAACCTTTCGAAATTCGATCTGAAAATTGATTAGAGCATAGCCCATTCCCGTGAAGTAACGCCAAAGTCAAATCGCCAAAATGCATTTTTCACACTTTGGCGATTTTTTTTGACGTTTCTTCACATTTTGGCGATTTTTTCTGGTGATTCAAGAAATAACTACAAAATAAAAAATCGCCAAAGTGTGAAGAAGCGCTAAAAAAATCGCCAAAGTGTGAAGAAGCGCCAAAAAAAAATCGACAAAAAAGAGAAAAAAGGCGAAATTAAATTTTTTCAGCTCTTGGCGTTATTTCACACTTTGACGATTTTTCTTGGCGTTTCTTCACACCTTGGCGATTTTTTTGGCGTTTTTTCACACTTTGTCGATTTTTTTGGCGATTTATTATTTTGTAGTTATTTCCTGAATCATCAGAAAAAATCGCCAAAATGTGAAGAAACGCCAAGAAAAAACGCCAAAGTATGAAGAATCGACAAACAAATCGCCAAAGTATGAAATAAAGCCAAAACCTCAAAAGAAATTAATTTGGCGTTTCTTCTCTTTTTTGTCGATTTTTTTTGGCGCTTCTTCACACGTTGGCGATTTATTATTTTGTAGTTATTTCTTGAATCACCAGAAAAAATCGAAAAAAAAGAGAAGAAACGCCAAGATGATTTTTTCAGTTCAGATCGCTATTTATGCAATAAAGTTTTGATTCAATTTAAAGCATTTCTTCTTCTGATCCACATGGACATCTGGGAGTGACCGACAACCTCAACTTATTCATGTTCAGCCCACTATGTCCGGTAATCGCACCCACTACCATTATTATGCTTTCCCGGTCCATTGTTAGCAAACTTCTGGTTTCGGCAGAAAGCGCTTCGTATGAGCACCTCCATCGTACGCTTCCCAGCCCATGCCTTACCGTCACCCAATCCTTCAATGCTTTCCCACAGACTATTGGAAATATTAACGAAAATACAAAAAAAAATTTTTTTATTTTGACGGCTGCGAGCTTTGGTGAAGATTTTTCGCAGCCTAATTCTTGTTGTATTGTCATCTGACGACCTTCCGCTACATTCCTTAACCTAAAAAAATTGGATCCAAATTGTAACATAAAGTGAAATTTAGCCTTCCATTCTGGCAAATTTTGTAAGTTTTGTTTGTTTGTTTTGAGATCTCACTGACAGCTTTTTACGGCCAATTACAAGTTCAATCTGCACCACCGGTGTAAGATGACCTCCGAACCGCACCCCACGAAGTGTGCAATACTATCGGAGTAAAGCAGAATTTGTCTGACGCGGGTTCAATTCATTTTGATGAAAGGCTAGTTCGTAGCCACTGAGCCGTCCCGTCCTTGATCTCAAGAAAAAAGTTTCTCAGAATTGGTTCATGGTTCATGGGACTTGTGGCGACGATCATCAGATTAAGTTTTTGTCGAGGTAGTCTTCGTATTTAGTTATTATGTAGTAAAATTTCGTCAATGTTGATGGTTTTGTTTGAAGGGAAATGAAAACCGTGAAACCTTTGCAGTGTTCTTGGGATGCTAACAAAATGGCCGCCTATTGGATTTTGTATCATATAAAAATTATTTTTAGGTAGTTTCGTTAAAAAGCGAAATGTCAAGAAGTTGAAGGGATTACTGAGCAACCCTAACTTCGTTCGGGTTTTCTTAACTGAATTTTGAGCAGTTTTCACAACATGGATAAACCTATTTTATGACGGTATAGTCGCAGCTGGAAATAGTGTGTATCCTTGGTATCTAGGATACCGGGCAGTTTGATGGCCGCGCTGGAGTGGTTCACGTTTCGGAAATTATGCTCAAGCGAAGCTCGAGCGGTTCACGTTTCGGGAAATATGCTCGAGCAAAGCTCGAACGGTTTACGTTATACGTTATGGGAAATCGCTTTAAGATGGGAAATGACTAAAAATGGGAAATCGCTTCAAGATGGGAAATCGCTTCAAGATGAGAAGTCGCTTCAAGATATGAAATCGCTTCAAGATGAGAAATCGCTTCAAGATGGGAAATCGCTTCAAGATGGGAAATGACTAAGAAATGGGAAATCGCTTCAAGATGGGAAATGACTAAGACATGGGAAATCGCTTCAAAGTAGGAAAAGACTAAAAAATGGGAAATCACTTCAGGATGGGAAATGATTAAAAAATGGGAAATCGCTTCAAGATGGGAAATCGCTTCAAAGTGGGAAGTTACTAAAAATGGGAAATCGCTTCAGGATGGGAAATGAAAAAAATGGGAAATCGCTTCAAAGTGGGAAATGACAAAAAATGGGAAATTGCTGAAAACGGGAAATGAATAAAAAATGGAAATTGCTGAAAAATTGGAAATGAATGAAAAATGGGAAATTACTGAAAAACGGGAAATAAATAAAAAATGGGAAATGGCTGAAAAATTAAAAGCGAGTGAACAACTTAATTGAAAAAATTATGAAAAATTTCGCCTGCGCCTTTTATAAACTCTTAAAATATTTTATTGAGATTTTGATGACTTCGTTCAAAAAAATCTCTCCCGCTTCGCTCGCGATTCGTAAAATTTTGTATCATCATCATCATCATCAAACTTTATAGACCGTTAGTACCTTCCGGTGTGAGGTCTTTCTGTCGCAACCCCAGATTGGTGAACTATCGTCCTCCATGCCCTCCTATCGCCCGCCAAGGAGATGGTTTGTTCGCCCAGAGAAAGTCCCCTAACTTCTAAATCTGATTTAATTGAATCGATAAACCGTCTCCTTGGTCTACCCCTTGGCCTAACACCCGGGACTTGTGCATCCAAGATCCTTTTCGGTAGCCTGTTATTACCCATCCTTTGAACGTGCCCGA
>CM055403.1:72031149-72078057 GCA_029228625.1 Pseudolycoriella hygida
AATCTGCTCCTGACATCCCCTCCGAGGCCTGAAACCACCCTGAAACTCATCCAGTACACCTTCCACTATGTTCCTAACCCGGTCAACAAGTACACCCGTGTACACCTTACCTACCACGCTCAAGAGCGATATCCCCCTGTAGTTACTGCAAACCTTACGGTTGCCCTTCTTATAAATTGGAGCAATAACACCGACGCTCCAGTCAGCAGGTACTGTTGAAGACCTCATGGCCAAATTGAAAATCCTACAAAGCCATTGGATCCCACCTGATCCGCTATACTTAATAAATTCCGTCCTAATTTCATCCACCCCTGCGGATTTTCCTTCCCTTAATCTGCCGACCTTTCGGGACACCTCATCCAGTGTAATTTCCTCCTCCACCTCCGAGGTAGGACCTGCCTCCCTCCCATTTTCTTCTACCTGATTTTCTTTGTAAAATTTTGATTGACATGTCAAAAATTATTCAAAAAAATCTCGCTCGCTCCGCTCGCGGATCATAAATTTTTCTTTGTAAAATTTCGATTGATATGTCAACGGTTTCGTCAAAAAGTATGAAAAAAAATCTCGCTCGCTCCACTCGCAACTTTTCAACATTTTGGTCACCGGGAAATAACTTTTGGCCACCGGGAAATCGCATTTTGATCACCAGGAAATCTCAATTTTTCACCGGGAAATGTCGATTCCTCAGTGGAAAATTTTATCGATTATAGACGGATACCAGGAAAAAATGGGAAATCGGATTTGGATGCCGGGAAAAAAACATTATTTCCAGCCGCGAGTATAGTAAACGCTTCGTGCCTTGTGATCTTACTAGAAATTCAAACTATACAGCGATTCGTTCTCACTAGGACTATTAATACATACTAGAGCTACAAACTCATGAAGGGCATTCACGCTTCTCGACTAAGGATATCATACCACAACTAAAGTTTCTAAATATTTGACATTATATTCCAAATTTTATTTTAGAAATTTTTTCTTTATTTTTTGTTATATAATTTGAAAAAATTCAAAAATGTACCCAGCCGCCGTTTTAAACCGGCTTGAGCCGACATCGCCGCCGCCGCCGCCTACCGCCTTTTTTCGGCTAGCCGCCGCCAACGTTTTTCAATCGGCGGCCATGTCTGCATGGTATCTAATAACTACATTTCATCATTTTCCGTCAACTTATGTTCGATGCGAAAATTATTCCAGAACAATTTTAATTGAAAACCAAAAAAATCATTTTGTTTACATTGTTTCTGTAGAAGACATGTGACAGCGCCATGTTTACAAAATTTTCTATAGAAAATATGTGACAGCGCTTCTCAAATAATACGAATTCAACCAAACAGTTGCTTTCGATTGCAATGTTTGATAAGAATTCCAATGTATGGACATGGAGAGAGCGTCACGTGACAGATATCTAAAATACATGATTGCTCAGTTGAATATTTTTCAAGAGAAACAGTGTTGGTGAACAGAACTGGTGTTGCCACATGAAAATCCACTTGGTATGGCAAGAACATTTTCAGAACATTTTCGTGTGAAATCAGAAATCATTTTAGATATCTTGATGATCAAATAATTAGCGAAATAAATCAAAATCAAATAATTGTACATAATAATCAAATAACAAAACTTGAACATCAAAAAGATGATATTGATGTTCAATACATCGAATTGAAAATCAAGTAGAATCAAATTTTTAAATGAACTTCAGTCCGACCTTTTTTGAACTTCAAACGTTGAACATCAACACAAATTTGATTAAATCATCGTTTGACAAAATCAAATCAAAATTTTTCGAACTCTGACCTTTACTCATGCATAAAAATTATTTTCAATAATATGGCTGTGCACTCGGAGACTTTCTTAATTCCATTCAATATGGCGGCAACATAATTTTTTCGAAGTACACAACCAACACACACATAATTTCACACTTTGAGCGAATGTGTATGTCACACAAAGCTTGCGACATCAGTAGTTAATTTTGTGAAAGTTGCGACCAAGTATGAACAAAATGACGTAATAAGTGAAATTTACTCTTTTTTGAGATTTTCATCCGTTTTTGATACAAAATCGACAAATTGCAGTAGTCCCGAAAGCGACACATTTAAAAAATAATTTGCATGGTCTCTTAAGTCTCAGAAAGACATAAAAACAAAGATTTTGCGTGGGGTTTGTTGGGGAACCTATTTACATGTGCGGCAAGTATTCTATACGTTTTAAGAAATTTGCAAAACTTTCGCCTTGCGTAAGTCACGTTGACATCACTTGCAAAGATTTTCCTTCAGGATTTCAGATCTGTATCTCATATGAAGTCCACAAAAAAAATTTCTCTCAAAGAAAACATACGAAAAGAGTTCTGGCCGCAACTCTTTCAACCACTGTGCGACACGTCAATCCCAGGTCAAAAATTAAAATTGCTTCTTTTCAACATCTGTCTTCAAATCTTTGAAACAGAAAAAGATTTGAAAAAAAAAATTCAGGGATCATTCAACCTGAAAAATTTGTATATATAATTTTGACCTTCTTAAGAGTAATATCGTGAAAACTTCGAACAGGCTCAGAATTGATCGAGTCATATCTCATTCTTTTCGTTGAACTTTTGTGGCGAAATTATGTTTTCACTTTTCCAAAAAAATTGTTTTGTCTAGGAGTAAGGTACAGCAAGGAAGTTGATTCGAATAAAAACATATGCAAGGGACCCGTACGCATCAGAATAGATGTGGCAAATAGAATAGATGTTGAAAAAAGACTCGATTGCATCTAAGTAAATATTGCATAGCTCTGAAGTGTATGAAATGAGACGTCCACATTAAATAGGATTGGAAATTGTCGAAAGGCAATATTGAAAAACCCGTCGGAAGAAACGGTGTAAAAGTCTCTCCAAATATTCAAGAAACCCCCAAAATAAAAAAAGTCAAAATTTTTCTCAGACATATTTTCAAAAAATGTTATTTGTACTACCGCCGATATTAGAACCGACTTAGAGCACTTAGAAAACGCCTCTGACCCATACTTCCATAGACAAAAAAGTTTGCCATTGACGCCGATCTTCTATCTCTAATAATTTTCAAAATATTTGAATTTTCCGAAATAAATTGCCTAGATCGATCCCCCTAACATTAGCGGCCATCTTAGGCTCAACCCGGGCCCACATTTTTTCTTGGATGCTCTTAAGGCTTTGATTACCTATCGAATCAAAGAATCACGAAAATCGGATGGAATTTACTCGATTTATGTATAAAACAAATGAAGGGACCCGTACGTATCAGAATAGATGTGGTAAACAGAGTTGACGTTACGAAAAGAATCGAACGTATTTAAGTAAATATTGCTACTAACTCTTAAGTGTATGAAATTACGTCCACACTAAATTGTATTACCGAAAGGGCAATATTGAAAAACCCGTCCAAAGAAACGGCGTATAAACGGCCTTCCGAAAGTACAAAAGTGACCCCCAAATAAGAGAGGCCTCGTACAAATACTTACATAGACAAAAATATTTCCCTCCATTTTTTCTACAACATAGTAGTCTAGGGCAGATCTTAGGGCTGACCTAGGGTTATAAGGATATTCCTCGGACAGACACTTCCATGTTTCCCTCAATTTTGCTCTGCAACATAGAGAAAAAGATGTTTTTGGGCTAGGGCCGACCTTAGGACAGACCTGAGGCCTACTTCAGCCCTAAGCACAGGCACCGAGTCCAAATTTGTTTTTGAATTTCGGTATTCGGAATTCGGTACTCGATTACCTCTCAAAAAGAAAAAGAATCAACAAAATCAGTTGGGATTTATCCAACTTATGTAAGCGAATACGTTGGGCCCTAGTTTTAGGGTCCTGACTGAGTCCAAGGGCTTCTTATCAAAAAACTTTCTTCTATAAAACGGGAGGTAGTCCTAGACCTTTCGATAAAAAAAATTTGCAAATCGGAAGAGATTTACTCGAGTTATGTACAAAAACACGTATGGCCCTAGCAGAGACTCGTTTTTAGTACCCTAGCTAAGTCCAAGGACTCAAATCCAAAAAAGTTTCTTCCATAAATTGTCGGCCATGCCCAGATCTTTCAAACAAAAAAAATTTGTGGAAATCGGAAAAGATTTACTCGAGTTATGTACAAAAAACACGTTTAGCTAAGGCACTAAAAACGAGTCCCTAACGTGTTTTTCGTACGTAACTCGATTTTCAAAAACTTTTGCCTGTGCTTAAGGCTCAAGTTGGCCTCATGTCGGTCCTAAAGTCGGCCCTAAGATCGGCCCTAACCAAAAAATATTGTTTTGCAATGTTGCAGAGCAAATTGAGGGAAACATTTTTGTCTATGGAAGTATGTGTCCAAGGTCTCTACTTTGGGCACTAGGTCGGTCCTAGCCCAAAAAATGGTTTTTTGCTATGTTGTAGAGAAAAGAGATTTTTCTCTATTTGGTGGTCAATTTTCTGCTTTCGGGAAGGTTTTTTTACACCGTTTCTTCGGCAATTTCCAATACAATTATTTAATGTGGACGTCAGGCAATATTTACCTTAATACGTTCGAGTCTTTTCGTAACATCAACTCTATTCTGATACGTACGGGTCCCTTCATATGTTTTATTCGAATCAAATTCCTTGCACGACCTTACTCAATGAGCTCTATCTCCTCGACAAAACATTTTTTTGCAAAAGTGAAAACAAAATTTCGTCACAAAAATTCAACGAAAAGAATGAGATATGACTCGATCAATTCTGAAGACCCTTGTCCCGAAATGTCTGAATATTGTTCGAAGTTTTCGCGATATCACTCTCAATTTATAGTATTTGCATTTCTGCGATGCGTTATAACGATGGCCTTATTGAACGAGTCAAATATTTTAGTGTGACGGCACTTTACTTGCGACTGGAAGTTATGATGGATACGCAAGAATTTGGACAACCGATGGGCGGCTAGCAAGCACATTGGGACAGCACAAAGGACCGATCTTTGCATTAAAGTGGAACAAACGTGGAAATTATATTTTATCGGCTGGGGTATTTGTTCAATGACTTAAATCTTAAATACATTTCAAAACATGCCTCTGGTCTTAGGTTGATCGAACAACTATTATTTGGGATGCAGCTACGGGTCAATGCACCCAACAATTTTCTTTTCATTCTGCACCTGCACTCGATGTCGATTGGCAAACAAACACTTCGTTCGCTAGTTGCAGCACAGACCAACGTATTCATGTTTGCAAGCTTGCGGTGGATAAGCCTATTAAGTCTTTCCAGGGACATACAGTGAGTTTATTTGACATTGTATTGATTGGCCTCTAACAATCGTAATATTCGGTAGAATGAGGTGAACGCTATAAAATGGGATCCTCAAGGTCAACTACTTGCATCCTGTTCTGATGATATGACCCTAAAAATTTGGTCAATGAAACAAGAATCGTGCGTACATGACCTCCAAGCCCATTCGAAAGAAATTTACACCATCAAATGGTCACCAACTGGACCCGGCACAACAAATCCCAACATGAATCTAATTTTGGCCAGCGCATCATTCGATTCTACCGTTCGTTTGTGGGATGTTGAACGTGGTGCGTGTATACACACATTGACGAAACACACAGAACCTGTTTATTCAGTTGCATTTAGTCCGGACGGTAAATATTTGGCTTCAGGTAGCTTTGATAAATGTGTCCACATTTGGAGCACTCAAAGTGGGCAGCTGGTACACAGTTACAAAGGAACTGGTGGTATTTTCGAAGTTTGCTGGAATTCACGTGGCAGCAAAGTTGGTGCTAGTGCTTCTGATGGCAGTGTTTTTGTTTTGGATTTACGAAAATTATAACAACGATCTTAACAGCATAAAGGTGGCGAGTGGGACAAACGCTCATTACATTCAGTGTATAGCGTCATTACTGTAATTGTATAGTAATAGTGACTGTGACTACTGTATTGTATTCTCTTGATTTTAAAAATAAAAATTTCATTTCCATCACTTTTTTTACTTATTTGCTTTACATGGACTTTATTTCTTCCTGAGCGTACCAACTGCGTACAACAAGCGTACCAACTTATCATTTCTCTAGATACTAGACTTGCCAACTTTAAAATTTTCCTTAAATCTTCAGTCCAGAAATCAAGAAAATTAAATTAGTAAAAATCTGTTGAGTGGTTTGGACTGTAGTGTGAACCCAGCTGATGCCACGCGACCGTACACGATATTTGGTCGTTTTTCATCAATATTGAGAATTTTTGTGCAGTGTTGCAGAGAGAAAAGAGGCGAACTTTTCTGTCCATTTTAGTATAGGCCTACCTTTATAGACCTACCTTTCTACCATACGTCTGACTAATGTAATTCATTGAACAGCCCCAACCAGTCAACCGACGCATAACAAAGATGTGAGGCTACTACCTTTATTTTATAGATGGCACCACTCTTGATTTTGCTTAAAATTCGTCAGTCTCTAAAATACGTGCAATGTGTACATATGAATTTTCAAAAAGTTTATCGCCAGGTGGTCCGATGCTTTGATGAATAGTGTCACAGGCTCCATGCTGATTTCATAAATCAGGTGCCGTCGTTGAAAACTAGTCTAAGTACTACTGTGGTGCCTTCTGCAGCGTCAAGGCGACTTTGACCATCTTTTTTGTACGCTTTTTGCTATTAGACCCAAACGACGTGTGTCTTAGGCATTTACTACCACGTTTGTTACATTGGGAGTCCGAATCCGTGAGTAAGAAAAAAACTTTTTTCGTTGCCTAAAGATGCCAAATTAGTGAAAAAATGTGGTTGGTCTTCTGTCTGTCCGACCGTGGCAACGATTACTCGAGTAAATCTTCGCATCAAAGTTCAAAGTCGCCTAAACGCTGCAGAAGGCACGCACCACAGTAGTACAAAGACTAGTTTTCACCGACGTCAACTGATTTATGAAATCAGCATGAAGCCTGTGAGTTATTCATAAAAGCATCGGACCATCTGGTTGAAAATTCATTTGTACACATAGCAGGCTCATGGCTTTGTTGCATGTAGATTTTCGATGTTTCTGAATGGCATTTTGAGCAGATAAAAGTTAGTAGAGTTGTTCTTTGTAAGTATCATTCCCTACCAATTAGTTCCACAGTATAAACGTTGGCTAACAGCGTAATTGAGTTTACTCACACGCTGAATCGTTAGCTAAGGCAAAGTAGTTTCATCAGTTTCATTTAGAATCGTCTCTGTCTCACGGCTGTCCCTGTCTATTATTTACTTACATTTCAATTGTGTGTCTTGTTTATGGTCAGGATGACTGATAAAGCAAGGCGGGGTTAAATGCTGAAGTAAACCATTAATTCTATACTTTCAGTTTCTACACTGCAAAAATTTGACTTTTGAGGATTATAATGTACAAATACAAATTTTTCGTGGGAAAAGTGAAAGTGTTGAAAAATTATTTCGTTGTTGGGTCTTTGACGCCAATTTTTAAAACCACAACGTAACGAAAAATTTCCAGTTTTTTGACATATGCTATACTTGCTGAGATATTTGCGAAAAAGCTTCACCGACCCTCGAAAAACCATGTTTTGGTCACTTCCTTCACCATATCTCCGGAACCACTTGATTGATTTTGCTCATCTTCGAACTTGAATCATGGGAGGCATGTACCTTTCAGGGAAAAAAAGTTTAGGGTGATCGGTTGAGCCATTTGGAAAAAAAAGTGGAGACGGACAGACGGATATTTTTTTTATTGCTGATTCGTCATCTCTAGACGATAATAGATGCATCCCCCCCTCCCACCTCGATCTACCCTATGTTACAATAAAATTGTTTGTAGTAAACGTATAGGACCTTTGTACTTCGTATGGGTCCAATAACATATTTCAAAATAGAAAAAAGGAAAATAATGTAAAATAAAAATAAAATATTTTGGATTGTTGATTGAAAGTCAAAAATCAAAAAAGTCTTTATGGTGCGTTTGAACGCGTAGTGGTTGGGATTTCTAAGGGCCAAAGAAGAAAACATCCTGTTGTGCTGGTTCTGAATGCGGTACACAGGTTCATTGATAGCATAGTTAGCTGTATGTGTCGGTAGATAGAACGTAGGTGGGCTTTTTGTGAAACGTCTTGGTTCATAAAATATAATACGAGATGCAAGCGTTGTTTTTAGTTTTCCATTGATTAAATTGTGTAATAGCAGCTCATCCATTTGGAGACGGCGAGTTTCTAACGAAAGCATGTGAAGCTGTTTCAGTCTTTTTTTAGACCCGTACGAAGTACGTAGGTCTGATGCGTCTACTACCACGTTTGTTAGATTGCGAATTCGAACCCGGGAGTAAGGGGGAAACTTTTTTTGTTGCCTCCAGATGACAAATCAGCGAAAAAAAAATGTCCGTCTGTCTGTCGGTCTGTCTGTCCGTCAACACGATAACTTGAGTAAATCTTGACCGATTTTCAAAAACTTTTTTTTTCCTGAGAGGTAGTCGAAAAATATTTTATGGTATTGAATCTAGGCACTGTCCCAAGGGCCGCCGAGCTAGGGCCTTTTAAGTGGTTTTTGGTCTTTTGCACATAACTCGAGCAAATCTTTTTTGATTTTCATAAATTTGTTTGAAAGATCTGGGCATGGCCGACAATTTATGGAAGAAACTTTTTTAATTTGAGTCCTCGGACTTAGCTAGGGCACTAAAAACGAGTCTATGCTAAGGCTCTATGTGTTTTTTGTACATAACTCGAGTAAATCTCTTCCGATTTTCAAAACCTTCTTTTGTTTGAAAGATCTCGGCACGGCCGACAACTTATGGAAGAAACATTTTTCGATTTGCGTCTTTGGACTTAGCTAGGGCACTAAAAAAGAGTCTTTGTTAGGGCCCTACGTGTTTTTTGTACATAACTCGAGTAAATCTCTTCCGATTTTCAAAAACTTTTTTTTGTTTGAAAGATCTCGGCACGGCCGACAATTTATAGAAGAATTTTTGCCTGTGCTTACGGCTCAAGTGGGCCTCATGTCGGTCCTAAGGTCGGCCCTAACATAAAAAAATGTTTTTTGCTATCTTGCAGAGCAAATTGAAGGAAACATTTTTGTATCATTTTTGTAACATATGTATCCGAGGCCTCTATTTAAGACCCTAGGTCAGTACTAAGGTCGGCCCTAGCCCAAAAAAATAGTTTTTTGCTATGTTGTAGACAAAATTGAGGAGAACATTTTTCTCTATTTGGAGGTCAATTTTGTGCGTTCGGAGAATTTTTTTACACCGTTACTTAGAGGGGTTTTTCAATATTGCCCAACGGGCAATTTCCAATACAGTCTAATGTGAACGCAATATTCACTTAAATACGTTCCAGTCTTTTCGTAACATCAACTCTGTTTGCCGCACCTATTCTATATGTTTGTATTCTGGTTTTACCCAGTTAAATCTGTAGTATAGTAAACGGGTGAATTTCCTCTGAACTCGCTCTATCTGATTGATGTGTTTGACGTATTGTGGGCTCCAAATCGAGCAGCAATACTCCAGTCTACTTCGAACATAAGTATAATAAAGTTTTAGAATGCTTTTGTAATCTTTGAAGCGTTTAGTTGCGCGAAAAATGAAACCAATAATTTGGTAACACTTACGGGTTGTTCTGGAAATATGATAATTGAATTTCGCTTTTTCATCAAAGTCTACGCCCAAGTCTTTTTTTACTGAAACTTTTGTAGTATCTTCACCTTTGATTGAATAATTGAAATCGATTTTGTTAGGTTTATTTGTAATGGTTAATGCGTGACACGTTTTTACATTCAGATCGAGTAATCGTTTTTTGCACCATTCTGAGAGTAAGTCTAGGTTTGCCTGAAGAGTCAAGCAATCTTGATCGCTGATTATTTTCTTTGATAATTTGAGGTCATCTGCAAATAACGAACTCCTTGACGACTTAAAGATTGACGGCAGATTCTTTATAAAAAACAAAAACAGAAGCCGACCAAGAATAGATCCTTGCGGAATATGATTGTTTTAGACTTTGCGTTTCCAATCGTTACGAATTGGGTTCTACCGGTTATGTACGTGTGAAACCATCTTCCAAAAACACCATTAACACCAACTGTTTTTAAATCTTGCATAAGCAATTCCTTCCAATTCTTACTAGCTGTATCTACTGCAAATTCAATTGCAATTTCCCTGACAGATCTGTAGTTTTTCCCATGGTCTTACATATGCATGATATTTATTCCTGAATATCTTGCATCCTGCCATCTCTGCAATTCACTTTTCGTATACCGATCTCTTTGTATTTTAGCTCAAGTTGCTAATTACGCGTAAAGCAATCATTTAATTTGTTTGCAATTTCAACCCGAACCGTTAACAAAAATCTGTGCTGTGAAAAGCTGTGAAATCAGAAAAGTGTGACGCATTAATCATCTAAGGTAAAACTATTTTCTTCCAGTTACAAAAGTTCTGAAATCAGAGGAGGGGTGGGGGGGGGGGGGGGTTACGCATTAAGCTTCGATTCGCAACAAAAAAATTTAAACAAAATTACGTTGAGTTCAAAAAATTGCGTCACAAATTCATTTTTCTCTGAAATCTATACTTTAATTAGCTCGTCAATGGTTCCTCATACAAAATATTTGGTTTCGAAACGTATAACGAATTTTACAAAAGTACAATTTCCGTTTACTATGTGAGGGTTTGAAATAGTTCGGAATAGTGATGAAATGTTTGTTTAATACTTTCTTTAAAATATTATCATGGGCGCGCGGTAGCAATGCGCCCGTGACGCAAGTCTTACACGCCAAAAAATTCACAAGAAATTTTTTCGTAGACTAAGGAACATATATACAGGAACTTTTTGACTTCCCCCCCGAGCGACGTACCCCCCGGAAAATATTTTTCCCGGATTCTACCTTAAATTCTAGGCCGAAGTGCCTTTTCACTCATTAAAATCGGTTCAGTCGTTCCGAAGATATGAATTAAACAATTTTGCTATTTTGTATGGAAATGGACTCAAATCGAATATTTTTAACTAGTCAATTTGGTAAACCTTTCTTTCTTTCTTTCTTTGTGGCAATTTTTTTTTTGACGTTGTAAGGTTTTGAAAGTTTCATGAAATGTATTCCGTATCTCTAGAACTATGAGAGTTAGAAAGTTGGTTCCAAAGGCGAAGTTATAGAGAATTAAATTTAAGCGAACATGTGTTTCAGGGTTTTGGGGAAATATGGCCCAAACCTGGTATATGGTCACTTCCAGAATTTTGTCTTTTTTATGGCAATTTGTGGCAGGATGACCCAGATCTCCAGAACTATGAGATTTAGAAAGTTGGTTCCAAAGGCGAAGTTAGAGAGAATCAAATTTAAGCGAACACGTGTTTCAGGGTTTTGGGGAAATATGGCCCAATCCTGGTATATGGCCACATCCATAATTAGGCAGGATGACCCAAATCTCCAGAACTATGAGAGTTAGAATTTTTATTCCAAATGCGAAGTTGTAGAGAATTAAGTTTTAGCGTACATGTGTTTCATGGTTTTGGGAAAATGTGGCCTAATCCCGGGATAACGCCACTTCCAGATTCCAGAGGGATGATTCATACCTCTACAACAATGGCAGCTAGAAAGTTGTTTACAAACTTACAAAAGTACTGATATCCGCAAAAAAAACTCTTACAGAGGAGGTGTGACACAAGTCTTTATGCCTGCTTACAAAAGCTGTGAAATCAGAAAAGTGTGACGCATTAATCAACTAAGGTAAAACTATTTTCTTCCAGTTACAAAAGTTCTGAAATCAGAGGGGGGTGACGCATTAAGCTTCGATTCGCAACAAAAAATTTTAAACAAAATTATGTTGAGTTCAAAAAATTGCGTCACAAATGCCAGACCCACCAGCGGAATAATTTTTTAACACTCAGTTTTTAGACGCAAAAATTATAATTTACCCTAAACGATGTAATAAGAAATAAAAGTCAAATTTTCGCAGCGTAAAAACTGAAAGTACAGAAAAATTGTTTCGTCGTTGGGTCTGGCATTTGTGACGCAATTTTTGAACTCAACATAATTTTGTTTAAAAATTTTTGTTGCGAATCGAAGCTTAATGCGTCACCCCCCTCTGATTTCAGAACTTTTGTAACTGGAAGAAAATAGTTTTACCTTAGTTGATTAATGCGTCACACTTTTCTGATTTCACAGCTTTTGTAAGCAGACATAAAGACTTGCGTCACACCTCCTCTGTAAGAGGTTTTTTTGCGGATTGAGTGATGAAATTGGTTTTATTTTTTTACCATATGTGCGCATTTGCACACTTTCGAATAGCCTTCATAAGCATTGCCGTATTTGAGTTATATTTCTCGTTACTCGTTAGAGTAACGGGTCAGAAAAAAAAGTGTGTCCGTGTATCCACCTTGGTGTACCCCACAGGGAGATGCGGGAATCGATAATAATTTTCATTTTTTGTTAATATTATCAATCTGCGACGAAAACACATATGAGCAAGTTGTAAATGTAACCCGTGGTATGTTGTTAAAGTATAATTTTCTAAACATCAGGCATTTTATCAAAAGTCATAAAATTCGAAGGATTTTTTAAAAAGATATTGTCGTTTTCTATGCCTAACATGATATTCGGCCTACATTCGGCTGCTGGTATCTAAGGTGTAATCATATTTATGGTTGAATTTGTTTGTCGTTGTTAAAATAGCAAAACTGAGTATATGAAATGTGAAGATTTCCATGAAAATGTTAAAGAAAGCAACTGTCATGCAAATTACCATTTTTCTTGGGTATAGTTATTATCTTTTGACCTCTATCGGCCCACTATACCCTAGTAGTTAGCTAAGTTGCAATTAAAGTAGTTGTGGGTAACCCAAAATACAAAATTAACCGAGAACTGTGGAAATGAAAACGATTTTTGCTTACATTTGGTGAATATTGATGACAATTCTGTCAAATGTGAAATCTGGCTACTTTCAAACGGCCCATTTTCTGGATCTATGTGACTTACGTCAAAAGCGACTTCTGATTTTAAAAGAGCATACTCAAATTGTTCTGGAGATGACTTAGATGCGACTTTTTGAGCTATATTGTGGGCGCATTGTAACAACTTCTATGTAAATTACCGGGTTTTTGCGTATTTTTAGCATGTTTTGAACTTTTCTGGCTCTCTATAGACGAGATGTGACCACATTTAAGTTGAAATTACTTTTTTATGACCCAAAATACAAAATTAACCAAAAAATGTGAGGATGTGATTCACATATTTTCACAGATGTGAGTCACATCATGTGAAAAAATGTGAAATGTGAAATTTTTGAACGCAAATTCTCAGTTTCTATGACACCTACGTCCGATGTTGGGCCACATCTCGATTCTGTAGGTGAAAATGTGCCGAGATGTGACCTAAGTGGTCATCCACAAGCTGCGGTGTTAGACAATGTGCGATTCGCAGCAATCACATATGTGGTTTTTTCCACAGATGTGACTGATGTGAATCGCACGTTCTCTGACACCGCAGCTTGTGGATGACCACTTAGGTCACATCGTGGCACATTTTCACCTACAGAATTGAGATGAGACTCATTATTGGACGTAATTATCATAGAAACTGAGAATGTGCCTTCAAAAATTTCACATTTCACATTTTTTCACATAATGTGACTCACATCTGTGGAAAAAAATGTGAATCTCATTTTTTCACATCTTCATATTTTCCTGGTAATTTTGTTTTTTGGATAATAAAAAAGTAATTTCAACTTAAATGTGGTCACATCTCGTCTATAGAGAGTCAAAACATGCTAAAAATACGCAAAAACCCGGTAATTTACATAACAGTCGTTACAATGCGTCCACAATATAGCTCAAAAAGTCGCATCTAAGTCATCTCTAGAGCAATTCGGGTATGTTCTTTCTAAATCAGAAGTCGCTTTTGACGTAGGTCACACAGGTCCAGAAAATGTGCCGTTTGAAAGTAGCCAGATTTCACATTTGACAAAAGTTTCATTAAATATTCATCAAATGTTAGAAAAAAAAATTTTCATTTCCACAGCTCTCAGTTAATTTTGTATTTTAGGTTACCCAACAACTACTTTAATTTGCATGAAAGTTGCTTTCCTTAACATTTTCAGTTTTGTTATTTTAACAACGAAAAACAAATTTAACTATAAATATGACCACACCATAGGTACCAGCCGCCGAATGTAAGCGAATCTCATGTCAGGCACAGAAGACGACAATATCTTTTTAAAAAATCCTTCGAATTTTATGACTTTTAATAGTGTCTGATGTTTAGAAAATTATACTTTCACAACATAACACGGGTTACATTTACAACTTGCTCATATGTGCTTTCGTCGCAGATTGACATTATTAACAGAAAATGAAAATTATTAACGATTCCCGCATCCCCCTGCGGTTTTAATCTTTCAGATATACACTGCTACAAAATTACTACAACACTTAAAACTAAATTTCGAAGAGTTTTAGTAAAAAAAAAATAACATTAGCATCATAAAAAACATATATTTAATTTAGAACCAAATACCACCATACAGAGAATATGATTGTTAGGTAAAGAGACCCGTTACGTGTCAGAATATATATTGCAAAATTTTTATTACAGCAAAAAGTTCAATATGAAAAAGCTCAAAACTTCTTATGGAATCATAGGAATCTGTACGATTCACACAAATTACCCAAAAAATCCTGAAACACATTATCACTAAAAATCGATTCTCTACAAGCTTAGCATCGATTCCGAATATCTCTTTCTTAAGGAAATATTCATGAAAAACACTTCATGGGCTCCACCTACTCTCGAAAAACCATGTTTTCGGACACTTCTTCCACAATATCTACGGAACAACTTCACCGATTGGGCTTTTCTTTGACCTTAGAGAATGCCATTATGTTCCTTAAAGCTCCAAAGAAGTTTGGAGACAAACAGATCAGACCTGATAGCCGCGAAAATATGCGGATATAAAGTAAAACAGTCGCTTCCGCCGATTTTTTGGGTCAGCTAGCATGGCTAATTATGAGCCCATATTTTTTTAGATTTATCAGTTTGGGACGATCACATACGTGATCTTGAAACACAGATCTGTCGATCCTTTGTTTCCTTCCCCGTCATCATTTAAATCATGGCAGCCTTCCTGTCGCCGTTAGGAATCTGTCCAGGGTGACAGGTCCCAATGCAGCAACCTCTAAAAGTTGTACCATATAGTCTCCCAGAACTCTGCAATCACATATCAAGTGCATGCCAGTCTCCTCCTCCAATTCACAGTGATATCTGGGAGTCACTGAGAGCCTCAACTTGTGTAGGTATCGATTCAGCCCACAATGTCCGGAAATCGCTCCTACGACCCTCCTAATGCGATTCCGGTCCATCCTGAGCAAATCTTTGTCCTGTAGTAGTCCTGTAGCGCTTTAATGCACAGTGATTGGGGTACTGGCAAGCGTGGTTCAAGTCCACTTGTCGGAATTGTAGAGCCAGCTTTTGCTAGCTCATCTGCTCTCTCATTCCCTTCCACGCCCGAGTGTCCAGGCACCCAGACCAGACTGATCTGGTTGTTCAGACCCATTAGGTTCCGGTAATCTTTACACTCTTTCACAAGCCCGGAAGTCGTGATTGGTGACACAAGGGTCCTAATCGCTTCCTTACTGTCGAAACATATAAGGAATTGTTTCCCGCGCGTTCCAGTAGGTAGTACTTCATGAGCCCCCATTAGCGCTCCAAAGATTTCTGCCTGTGGAAGCAAATCCACCCAAATGGAAAGATTTACCCTCTCCGGCCTCTGGAGCGTAAATCTGACTATACCACTTCTGTGCAGATAAGTAGGCCAGCCCTCCAGCCAGTCTTCCCTGGCCAGATACTTGGCGCTAAATCGCCTCGTGAAGTCGATTACCGGCTTCATCCTATCACTGGGCATGGAAAAAATCGGGTCTAAGACCACGTTACGTATTTTGCTATGTCCGCTTTGGAAATTCGGTGTCCACAAGCCGTTTTGTGCCAACCTGTCAGCCGTGGTAAAAGCCTTAGCTTGGACTATCAGGTCTACAGGTGGCAAATTCAGCAGTGTCTCCATTGCTGCGGTGGCTGTGGTTTTCATAGCTCCGGTGATGCAATTGCATACTAGCCTTTGAATTTCACTCAAGTCTTTCCTCGCCCTCTCGACGTTGAGCCTTGGCCTTACAACAGCCTCATACAACCACAGAATGGCTTTTGACGACAGACCCCAATTTCTCCCAAAGGAGTTTTTGCAGGTCCAAAAAGCCGTAAGAGCCTTCTGTGTTTTGTCTGCGACATAAGCAATCCAATTGAGTTTGCTGTCCAGTATAACCCCAAGGTATTTGACTTGGGTTGAGAGTACCAAGTCCACGTTGAAAAGTCTTATTTTACCCACAAGACTTGAGCCTGTTGGTCTTCTACTGAATAAAACTAGACCTGTCTTATTTGGGTTCACCTTCAGACCTTTCTCATAGCACCAGTTTTCTACTATTTTCACTGCAACTCTAAGACGATCTCCTAACGTGCTTTCAAACATTCCCCTAACTAGGATCGTCAGATCGTCTGAATAGCCCTGCGCGTAGATCACCTCTTCATTCAGCCTCCCTATAAGGGAATCTATCACCATACACCAGAGTATGGGTGAGAGAATTCCACTCTGTGGACATCCCTTTGCTACCCAGAGATTAGATTTGTAACCGCACACGTCGGCTTCGACCGTCTTATCTCTGAGCATGCTATTTATCCATCTCACAACCACTCTTCCCACTCCTCTGTCAACCAAAGCTTGACGGATGACATCAAAATTCGTGTTGTCGAAGGCTCCTTCGATGTCCATGAAACATCCGAGAGCCACCTCTCCAAAAGAAAATGTTTTCTCTACCCTCGCCACCAGCTTGTGCAGAGCTGAGTCTGTGGACTTGCCTGCCTGGTAGGCGTGCTGGTTGATTTGCAGTGGGAAGTTCGCTAAAATTTAATCCCTGATGTAGAAGTCTATCATCCTTTCAAGCACCTTCAGAATGAAAGATGTTAGGCTGATCGGTCTGAAATCTTTAGCTGTGGAGTGCGATGGCTTTCCCACTTTCGGAATAAATGTTACCTTCACCTTTTCCCATTTGGTCGGAATGTGACCAAGAGCCAAGGAGCTACGTAACACTTCGCACAGCGGCTTCAACAGAATTTCTCCACTTTCCTTAAGCAGAGCAGGAAAAATTCCGTCATCTCCAGCTGATTGATACGGCTTAAATTTACCAATGGCCCATCTTAGCCTTTCCATAGTGACGATTCGCTTTGCCAATGTCCAGTCCTCCTCCGACGGGAGGAAGATATCTGGTGATCTGGGTTTAGCTTTTTCATCTCCGTGCCTTCTCCACTCTCCGTAAAGCTTTCGTCAGGCCTCAGCAAAGAGCTCGGCAGCTGATACGTACGGTTGATTTGAAGCGAAAAGTTACAAAAATTTACAAATTTATTACATTTTGTGATTTTTTCACAAAATGTGAACAAAATGATAATTTCGAAACCAATAGTGAACAAGTCTTTCTGTCTACTTGCAAGTTCTGAAATCAGAGCATGGTGACGCATTCAGCTTCGATACGCAAAACAAAAATTAAAGCAAATTTACGTTGTGTTTTTAAAAAATTGCGTCATAAATACCAACCTAACAACGAAATAATTTTTCAACACTTTCAGTTTTCACAAGCAAAAATTTGCACAGTACAATCCTCAAAAGTCAAATTTTTGCAATGTAAAAACTGAAAGCATTTAGCATTTAGCCTCGCTTTGCTTTATCGGTCATCCTGACCATAAAAAAGACATACAAGTAAATAATAGACACATGCAGCCGATCGTCACTAAATGAAACTGAAGAAACTACCTCGCCTCTAACGATTAAGGAGTGTGAGTAAACTCAATTACGCTGTTAGCCAACGCAAATAGTGTGAAACTAATGAGTCACCCCAACACAAAGCAATGTGAAAGGGAATGATACTTGCAATGAACAACTCTTACTTTATCTGCTCAAAATGTCATCCAAAACATTGAAATTCTTATTTTATGCAACAAAGAAGTGAGCTCTCTACTTCATTTTATAGATGGCGCCACTCTTGATTTTGCTTAAAATTCGTTATGCTCTGAAATACCTGCAATGTGTACATATGAATTTCCAAAAAGTTTATCGGCGGATGGTCTGATACTTTGATGAGTAGCATCACAGGCTCCACACTGATTTAATCAGGAGTGCCGTCGTTCAAAACTAGTACGTAGGTAAAGTACTACTGTGGTGCGGGCCTTATGCAAGCGTTAAGGTGACTTTGACCATCTTTTTTGTAGGTTTTTTTGCTATTAGACTTGTTACATAATAAAAGATTTCATGGTTACTGTAATCATAGCATGTTTTCACAATTATGTTAGCGAATTTCTATGATTGGCCTGAAAAATAATTGTGACAATCATGGGTTTTCTTTCTGTGTACGGGTCTAAAAATACGAAAACTGACGAAGGCAACTAATTTATATGGTCAAAATATTTGTTTTATTGTTGTGTTGCTGGTCGGATAACCAATTTTCCTGCAGATATAACAACTACCACTTTGCTCACCTGTTGTTGTGTTGCTCACTATTCTACGATCGAGGGTCAAAACGTATTTCGCCAGGTAATTAACAAAAATAAGAAACTGAAAAAGAAATTTTAAGCGGCACACATTTCTTTAACATATGCTCTACTCTCTCTCCAACCTAATATTCGACATACGCTCGAAAAAAATGTCGAAACATGGTTTTTTGCATAGATGTATTTCACGGAACCTGCTTTCCGAGGTTTTAAATGAAAGATATGGACCTCCAGGTATTAAAGAAGAAATTTGGTGCAAATCGGTTGAGTGGTTTGGGTCTTAGGTAGGTTCCATAGAGTAGACCTAACTCGGACTGCTGATTTTTTTATGAATATTTCGGGTGCCGTTACAAAATGGGGGTCGACGACACCGATTTTTATTTTCTATATCTAAATCAAATGTTCTCAATATGTCCTTTATGTTTGACTTGACAGAAAAATTTGTACCAGCTGGGCAGCCGAGCTATAACAGTGTAAGTACTAAAAACGGTATCTCAAGGACGAAAACTGTGAAGACGAAGTTTTTTTTCGAGAAACTAATGATGCCAAAAAAATGTCCTCAATTTGTCCTTTCAGGATCTAACATTCAAATTTTCATAAAATGTCCTATGACAAGACTGTAAAGGATAATTTTCTCGGTTCAAATCCTGTCGGCGACCATTTTTTTCTTAACATTTATTGATTATACAAAAAGGACAAAATGAGGACATTTTCTGTTGCAAATCATAATTCCAGAGTAGTCCTGGAAGTTGTTCCTTACAGAAATGTGTAACAAAGTCCCATAGCGTCGCCGGTTCAAATCCTATCGGCGACAATTTCTTTTTCCTAACATTTTTTGATAAATCATCAAATTATCCTTTACAGTCTTGTCATAGGACACTTTATGAAAATTTGAATATTTGATCCTGAAAGGACAAATCAAGGACATTTTTTGTCAACTTTTTATTTATTTCTGCGACAATGAAAATAGTAGATAGTAGTAGGTTTATTGACAAAATATGTATAAGGTCTTGGACTTTGATTCACATATTAGACGCGATCAAGCTACGCGCTAAAAAATAAAACGTTAAAGGATTGCATTGTTTAATATAAGAGAAAAGGAATGTTTATTTAGCAAGTACAATTAAACTGAGACTGGGCCGAGCCGGTGGATAAGTCACAATTGGCCATGCTTACCAGATGTTCACGCCAACTTCGATCAAAGTCAAGCACTGAAATATGAATAATGTAGTCGAATAAATAGGAAGATGTCGAAAGAAAACCGTTAGGAACCTAGTGTTAGATCAAGCCCAAATAGTCCTTACCCCGTTAGCGAATACTTACTCTTTACTATGTTCGGAAGCATATTGTACTTAGACACCCTCCTGACATAGAAAGAATCGTCTCTGTCGTTGCGTGGTAAGATTAGGTTTAGGGTCCTGGGGGACGAACCGAAGTTCAAGTTCTCGTAGACATACCCAGGCTCCTTAAAGATAATAACTTTGTGCAAGAAGGAGGCAGTGAGGTAGTCAATGAATGCGAAAATACTGTTTCCGAGGAGCTTGTTTACGTGGTCGGATACCGAGCCGCGTCGATCAATTATGTAGGCAAAGCGAACAAAAGCGTTAAAAGCCTTTTCATATATCTTTCTAGTTCCCGCAGAGAGCTCACCCCAAACTGGGCAGCAATAAGTAAAATGTGGTAACAGCAACGACTTAATGAGAAGTTCTCTCGTTTTAGGCGCTAATCCACATATTGCGGAGGCCAGCGAACATTTTAGCAGAAACCCGATTTGCGTGCTGATCCCAACCCATGCGGTTATTCATTATAAGTCCCAGATTCTTTACACAATCAACAAATCGAATCGTCACACCTTCAAAAACCAGCCCGGGGATGTCTATAGTCCAACTATTACAGGAAAAGACCACCGTCATTGTCTTGTCCGCGTTGAGCTTCAGCCCATTCGTCTTCGCCCATGAAGAAATTACTGCCAGATCTGACTTCAGGAGACTAATATCCAGATAACGTTATCCTGATTGACGGATCGGTACACCTGAAAGTCATCCACAAAGATATGACTTTTGGAATGCTTCAGTTCTTGAGGGAGATCATTAATGAACGAGGCAAACAGAACAGGGCCAAGCACTGAACCTTGCGGCAGTCCGCGCGTAACGCTTGACTCAGCTGACTTAAACACATTGATGAACACAGACTACGATCGATGTGTAAGGTAACTCTTCATGAGATCCGGGGCACTCGAAGTGAAGCCAAATTTATCAGCCAGTTTCACGAGGAGGAGACTATACGACACCGAGTCAAATGCTTTTGAGAAATCAAGAAGCAGGAGAACAGTGACAACGTTCTTACTCATGTTAATTCTTATGTCATTTGTAACTTGCAAAAGTGCGGACGTCGTACTGTAACCAGTCGGAAAACCCGATTGGAATTTGTACATCATGTCATGTTCATTCATATAGTCAATCATCTGCCTCTTCAAGATCCTCTCAAGCGCTTTGGATAGCGATGGCAACATACTTATGGGTCTAAAGTCGTTCAGCGAGTTACTGCGCGTGTTCTTATGACGAGGAATGACCTTCTCTACTTTCCAGCTCTTTGGGAACACGGATTTCGTGATCACCAGGTTAAATAGATGAGCAATCACTGGCAATATAAATGGTAGGGGTAGCTTGATAAATGAAATTGGGATTTGGTCAAGACCAACGGAATTTGACTTTACGCTACGAATCGACGAGAGCACATCTGAGTCATTCATTCCACGAAATGAGAATTCAGGGGCTTCCCTCACTATACCACTTAGAGTGGGATTTCCTGACCCGTTCAATACCCTTAGAAACTTGGAGTATTCAGCAGCACTTTAAATAGACAAAACTTCACATTCGTCCGATCTCTCTTCCACTCAGCATATGCTAGGTCACGATCGATTAACGCCTTACTCACTTCTGAGCTGAACCATGGATTTACGGAGCGCTTCGACATACATGGTACCAGTGTCACTACGAATATACTGAATTGTTATTGAAAAAGGACAAATTGAGGACATTTTTTTGGCGTCATTAGTTTTTCGAAAAAAACTTCGTCTTCACAGTTTTCGTCCTCGATCGCTTTTACCGTTTTTAGTACACTGTTATATCTCGGCCGCTAGGACAAATTATTCTGTCAAGTCGGACATAAAGGACATATTGAGGACATTTGACTTAGACATATAAAATAATATTCGGTGTCATCGACCCCCATTTTGTGACGGTACCAATATTTCGCTAATTATGACGTTTATTTGGTGATGTTTTGAATTAAAGTTCATTCAAAGTAAACATTAATTTGTTTCAAAAAATGTTCACAATTTTAGAATTACGCCGTCGCCAGCCGAAAAAGTGCGTCGCCGCCGCCGAAAATAATTTTGACGTGCGCCGATTTACGTCGCCGCTGTTACCCTCTGCGCCGACAGAAACAAAAAAGTTCATTCACCGCCGCTGTCGCGCCGCCGCCGAAACTTTACTGTGGATCTTTAGAATTCTTATAGTTCTAAAAGAACATAAAACATTGAATTGTTTGTTCATCTTTATTTAGATACGTTCGAGTCTTTTCTGTTTGCCACATCTATTCTGATGCAAACGGGTCTTTGGTTGTTTCATTATAACATTACCGGTTGGAAAACAATGCTATAGTTATTTTATAATTTCGAAGATACTTTAGCCAATCGATGTGTGTATAAAAATTGGCTAACAATGGGACCCACTTTTTCCGGATCAGTCAAATGAACGTGATGATCGCCATCAACGCCATGTACTTCGAACATTGCATTTGAGCTTTTCATAGTTGCCAATATTTCGTCGATATAGTCCCACTGACTGAAACCACATTGCAAAGCTTTTATGTAACAATATGGAATTTTAATTCGAGACGCCATTTCAACATACGCTTCTCTTTCCTGAGCGTAAAAGATGTTTCTTGCTTTTATCCGATTATCCCTCGTAAAAAAGTATTTATTTTGGTTGGACTTAGATTCTGTGATTCCTCTTACTAGTAAAAATGGCAACGTCTCCTTTGTATAACTACTGAAAACTCCAGTTAGAAGCTTTTTCTCGACAATTTCATAAGGGTAGCTTGGTGGTTCCGTTCCAGATATATTTCTTTCATCTGCGATCATAATGTCATTAAGCCCGTTCCGGAAAGAGTCTAGGAACAAGGAATTATTTGTTGGATGAGGCACTAAAGCGTCAATAGCCAGCACCATATCACATTCATCGGGAAACGAACATGCGTAGTAAAAAGAAACTATTGCCCCCATGGAGTGACCAATAAGTGACATTCTATCCCAGTTATAGTGCTTGTAAATCCAACGTAAAACGTATACATAATTAAGCTGACTGTAAATCATTCCGCTGGGTAGATAACTAGAAAGTCCATGACCTGGTAAGTCAATTGCAAGATAACTGGCTTGCCTTGGTAGTAATGGAATCAACGCATCGAACGTTCCAGCGTTATCCTTGAATAGTACAGTTTGTATATCTGAGTAGAAAAATTGACAGAAACTTACCTGCCAGCCATGAATCAATACAATGGGTCGTGTTAGACGAGAACCCCACCATTTTGCCGCTATGTGTCCCCATGGAACTTTAATTGATATTTCTGCCACCTTCACAAATACAAATTATTTCTTTACTAACTCAAGAAAAGTCGTTTTCAAAATCACCTCAACAATGTGCTTCATAATACTTTTCGTATGAATTTTCCACTGGAACTGTGCATATAAATGTGAAATCGAATGTATAATCTTTAGTTAAATTGATATCACAATACGGAGATATTCATATACAAATTTACCTCGTCTATCGCGTAGAGCTACTTCAGTCATAAAACAACGCCAGTCATTTCAAGGTTCACTTCTTTGTGCGATGATACATACGTCATGCTTAATGATCTTATCTCTGATCTTCAAATGTAGAACTTTTTGCCAGTCACCCAAAAATTATTGTGCGTACGAAATTGATTTTCTCGTCCAGTTCAGCGTCTGGTCAAATTATCAATTCAACGTTGGCATTTCGTCATTTCTCACCAATCTGTTCGAGCGGTATTTCATTGTTAGTATTTTAGTTGTAAATTGAAGTTTTTTGCGAAAAAATCGTGGGAAAATATAAAACTACAACTGAACTCTTACCATACAAATTGATAGTGAATTGCTGTACGATTAACATTTTCATTCAACGTAAAACAATTCACCAGTGAATGCTATCGGAAAAAAGCTGTGACCTTAATGCGGTTGTTATTTCAATAATTATTTAGCAAACAACTTCTGACCGAATCAAAAAGAAACATATGCAAGGGACCCGCACGCATCAAAATAAATGTAGCACAAATACTCGAACGTATATCTAAATAAAAATATCGTCTTAACTCTTAAGTATATGAAATTGCGTCCACGTTAAATTGGAATAGCTCGGAGGTTTGTGGCTTAGGATGAACTTACACCAAAACGTGCATAAGGGTGTGTAAAGTTTGATGTAGGTTAAGCCCGAGCGCCAGTTTGAAAACATCAAAACAGTGAACAAAAACTGTCCAAACAATTTTGACAATTCTGGATTCTGAAAACCGGTATAAAGCAGAAAACAAACGAAGACATCTGCGTTGTCGATTCCAGCATTCCGCTCAGAAATTATACCAGTTTTTACCAATTTTCAGAATCGACAATTGTCAAAGCTGATTTCGGAGAATTATAAACTTTTCTAATTCGCTGTGATTCTGTTGCACAGTACGCGGTTTTGATGGATATATCTCATTATTTTATTTTATTGCATATGCGACAATAAGTCTCCCATTAAACCCCAATGGTAAATGAGAATTTTCTGCTTTTATTCTCAGTATTTATCTGTCAAGATCCGCTAGAAGCTCCGGCCGTGAGACCCTGTGAAGGGGGAAATTCTCCACTTAACCCTCCTTTGCTGCCGCCCCTCGACCCCACTTTTTTTTGTTGGGTTTTTGTATTTTGCGGCACTAAGTAAACTCCAGAGTGTCTGAGGGGATATTTTAGTTAGGGATGATGCGAATTACGCTATTGCCAGCGGCAGCTGCCCATCTATCTGGAAGAAGGCTAAGGTGTTTCCTGCCCATAAGAAGGGAAAGTAGTTCGATCTCGATGGCTACAGGCCTGTGAGAATCCTACCTGTGTTCTCTTAGATTTATGAGATGCTACTTTCGAAGCAGATCGAATGCTTCGTGTACTCTTGAGGCTTAGTGAAAAGTGTCCAATCTGCTTATCGGAAGCGTCATAGTGCCACCACGGCGCTCTTGAAAATCACACATGACACACGGTCAGCGCTACATAAGAAGCTAGTGGAGGTGCTTCTGCTCTTAGATTTTTCTAAAGCTTTCGACTCAGTCCGTCACGATGCTCTTTGTGCCAAGCTTCGAAATCAATTTTTTTTGACTCGACCGCCATTTCTTTGATTAAAAATTATCTGTCTGGTAGGTCACAAGCTGTTTGTATTTGTAGAACGAGATGGCGGTGGTTGATGGAACGACGAGCTATTTTCATTTCCAATTTTCTATTTTCGTCTAATTTCAATTGATGCTATTTTAATTGTATAACAACTATAAATAAAGTAATTTTGACGATGGGCAGGGGTGACTGTTGACTCCGACGGGTCGATTGGGTCGGCAACTCACTTCCGGACCTGCTGTTCATTTATGTTTTTTTTTTTTTTTGTGTTAAGCTAATTTATTGTTGTTATTATAATTAATTATAAATAGTCAGGAGGCTTCGGCCATTGATGCAATAAATAAATAAATTAAAATTAAAATTAAACTTTATCTGACTTTCTCCTAATTTCGATGGGAGTCCCACAGGGTTCCATACTGGCGCCTCTTTTGTTTTCTTTATATATAAATGTCCTGCCCGACTCTATTCGTTTTATGATCCCTCATCTTTATGCTGATGACGCACAGCTCTATAAGTTTTTTAAGGCTGCTGATTTGGACGACTGTTTCGCCAGAATCAATGATGGCTTGAGGAGGGTTGCTGAATGGTCGTCTTTGAATAAACTTACGCTTAATGCAGGTAAGACTCAAACAATTACATTTAGCCTTGAGGGGGGTGCGACGTTTCCTTCACTTTCCCTAGGCGGTGTCACTATCCCATTCTCTACCAAAGTTATAAATCTAGGACTAGTTATGAATTCTGAGTTTTCGTGGCGTGATCATGTGAACATAATCATCCAAAAGATTTACGCTAGCCTTAGAAGCTTGTGGCCTTTATCGGGGATGACACCGTTCAGGACAAGGCTGATGCTGGCGAAAGCTCTGCTGATGCCACATTTCGATAATTATTGTGAAATATTTTATTATGACATTGACGCAATGTTGAGGGGGCTTCTTGATAGGGCTTTCAAATCCATTATGAGGTACGTTTATAGCTTGCGAAGGAGGATCATATCGGCGGCCGTTAATAAGTTTCTCGGCTGTTCGTGGGAAGAGCATCACATCTCTATGACCTTGTTAGCGTTGACGTGACAACTAGACTTAGACTTTTGCGCTTGCGATCTATATTTGCTGAGGGTTTTAGAGACTGGAACTTGCTTCCTGTTGGCGTCAGGTATGCTGGGACGGTAGGGATTTTTCGCAGAATGTATTTTTCGCACTCTGATTCGTGCATGAATTGAATAGTGACTTTTAGTCGTTTTATTGTTTGGAGAGCTTAGATGCGAATGAATTTCTTTCCTTCGTTTCTGCTGTTTTATGTTTCTTTCTGGTTTTGTTATAGAAATATTAATTTTAGTTCTTTGTTGCCTTTCATGTGACTAATTTGTGCACAATGAAAATTGTATAAGGTTATAGCCTTTGCACAAAATTATAAATAAATGATGATGATGATGGGGATATTTCGTCCGTTTTTTTTAAATTGGGGTTATTATGTCCGTTTTTTTTTTGTCTAGGGATATTTTGTCTGAGGGGATATTTTGGTTGGGGATATTATTTTTTGGGAACAATCGGTCCTAACGCCCAAATACAAAGCTGTAACGAGCGACATTTGCGACAACAATTCACGTTCACTGTAGTGATAATGCCAGTTTTTCATTCAGTTGTAAAGCAAATGATTAGATCTTTCAAAGTACTTCACGTGGCTGGAAACTTTAGACGAGATGTACGTCATCATGCGTGCTTCCTTAGATGGATCGACAAGGTAACATAACAACCTAGATGAAGGAATCTGACGGATATCTCGTCAAAATGAGTACACAGCTAAAATTGGACAGATAGAACGTCACATCAAGCGCAGATGGTATCGCATGATGACGTTTTCAAAGATTTTAGTTCTCACTTCAGAATTAAATGAGAGACTTGGTGCATCCGTCTATGAGCAAAAAACTTGACATATTTTGCTCCTCAACGAGTTGTATTTTCGGTGAATTTAACAAACAAAATGAGAAGTTTATCCCGGATTAAGACGGATATTCTTAGACAGAAATTGCTTTTGCTATAAACATCGATCTCTAATGGTGTGTCTCACTGACTCTACACTATTTATCACAGGAGATTGGTCGAAAATTAAACAACTGTGACCTTTTCCGAGCTTTCGACCTGAAAACTCAGCACTTGTTATTTCTCATGGAAAAGTGTTCATAATCTTTTACTGGGCCATTTTGTGCAAAATCCGCTCGAGCCGAAAAATCGGCTTGAGCCGCCGATTTACGAGCGATCGGCCAATTTCAATCGGCGCGCCGCAGTCGAAGACTTTTCGTTGGCTGTCATGTTTGGTATGCACATCAATGGCCAACGGCGACTTGTCAAAATGTCAAGCAACCTTGTGTCAAATAAGAACCCTCGAAAAAAAATCGATGGAGAAAACCGTTGGTGCTACTCCCACTGGTCAACCATAGATGGCGGTGTACTGGAATCAAATCACTAGCGACAAATATGGCGGGCAGTGTCACGGTGTGAATGATGATGGATCGCACAAAACAAACAACATCATCGCTTCGCTTCTTCGGTTTGTTATCTGCTAAATCTTTCTGAAGACAACTGATTGCAAACTACGTATTTTATAGGCAAATTCCATACGGAGAAATGTTTAAGCACCAGCTCAATTTCTTCATGCAAAGTTACGGCGGTGACGCAGTTTTGTATGAAAAAATCGAGCCGGTGCTGAAACATTTTCCCGTTTGGAATTTCGCTATTGTGAAATTTTCCCACGCAAACTCAAAAATAATTGTCAACAAATGAAACCATCTGGTTTCACCTCACTTTTGCCAAATGTATTTTTCCCCTTTTCCCGCATTTCCCCTTCATTGTGCTTTGTACCGTTTTTACATACCTTTTGAGAGAGCTTTCATCTTGACACTTTTGACAGTTCACCGACTGATATTTTTTATTATTTGAAACACTCCTTTTCGCGTACGCTATGGACGATTTCGATTGGCCTTGGGAATATAATTTTCCTCCATTTTTCACGTAAGTTAACCTTCGCAAACTAGCGCACTTCGGTCATATCAAATTGATCTACAGGATTCAATTACATGGAAAAACGAAGGAGCTTCAACTGTCAGTTTGGACAAATCTCGTCCTAAAGTATTTTCGACATCATCGCGAGTCACAATACACAATCGGCGACGAAATTGTGTTATTCTCAAACCAACAAATCCAACGCAAATTGTCCAATGATGGGATCTTGCTGATATTGGAAGAGTTGGAAAAGTCTGGTAATGCAGCACCGGTCGATAAGAAAAGATTGCAATGGGAAATTTATTGGCATCCGTTGGACGAATGGGGCAACATAATCTACCAATGGGCTTCTGACAATGGCATGACGAACACAGTGTGCACTTTGTACGAAATCAGCCAAGGGGAGAGTTCAGCTAATGAAGAATTTTTTGGTTTGGACCAAAGCGTTCTGGTGAAAGCACTGAAAACGCTTCAAGCGAAACAAAAGTGTGAGTTGATGTCGTTTGATGATAATGAGGGAGTCAAATTCTTTTAATGTGATCGACAATGTTGTTTGTTTAATTTAATAAAATTTATTTCCATAATTTTGTCCAGATTTCTCTTCTGCCAACGAATTCAGATGCAAATAAATCGCTTTTTCCAGTTTAAATTTTTCGGTGGTAAATCTGTGTCTTCTGAACGTTATCAAGCGACATTTGATTCGCCAGGAATAGAAATGCTGAGAATTTCGTCGTCGTGATGATTGCTTTGATCCTGTTGCATACTGAGCGCTATGTTGAGACGAGTGTTTGGGCTGAACAGATCTCCGGAACTCGGTGACGTTATCGGTGGAGGACGTAGACGGGATGGATCGAGTAGTGATTGAACTTTGCTTTGCTTTTTAACCGGCGTACGACTCGGTGACGATTTTCGACTATTCGAATAAACTTTCAATGTTTTAGCTCTGCGTTAGAGAAACAATTACTTTTGAATGAAATTTTGGTTAAGTGAATCCACATACGCATCTAGCAATTTCAGAAGCAATCGACGGTACGCTTCATATTCATCGTTTCCAAACTCATTTGGGTCATGACGAGCCATGTCGTACATATCGCAAAATTGATGGATCAACCTTTGTCCATTGCCGTTTAACGTAGCCGCTAGCGTAGTGAGTAAAAATGCTCTTAGACTATCACGAGAAGTACGAATTGATCCGTCTTGTCTGGCGATTTCTTTCTCTAAAAGCGCAAACAAATTAGCAGCGAAATATCAAGACACAAAACTTGAAAAAGAAACCTAAAATTTTGATGTCATCAACTGCTTTAAATCGATAATAAAACGGCGGAAGGGTTGTGTCCGGTTTAAGAATATATCTTGAATCGTCGTCGTAAATCAGCTGAGGCTCGTAGGCGATGCGTTGAATGCAATCCAGTCGACGTTCGATTTCCTTTTTAATCGACTAAAAAAAACATATTAAAAGCCTAAATTATGTGGAAAAAACAATTGAACCTTTTTTGCGTCCAAGCCGATGGGGAAGTGGGGTCCTCTGCGTGACCTCAAAGCAAATCTCATAATTTGTCGCTTGGCAAAAATGAACAATATTATGAAAAGGATTGCGCCGAGGAATGCACAAATCACATAAATATACGCCCCGAATACGTATTTCAGGTAGCCTTGGCCTTTCCTGTCTCCCATTATGGTTATAGACTCAGGAGGTCAGGTAAGTGAATTGATTTTTGATGAAAATCTATCGCTGTGTATCGTAAACTAAACTGTTACACGATTTTAAACACATTTTCCCTTTTTATTCGACAAACTAATTTGTGATATAAACACAACATTTGACATTTTATTTTTCTTTTGTGTGAAAATCAGCTGGTCAAACTGTCAAATCGTTGGGTAATAAACGCTTCCATCTTATCGATTGATTGATCGTTTGATTCTAATAATTTAAATTTTCGGCGCGGTTTCCAATACAGTGAAGCGGTGCTTTAAAATGGTAATTGCGTTAAATGGCGAAATCAGCGAAGTTTTTTTTTGTGTTATCTTTTGTTCTTATGTCATGTTTAGTCCCGTAACGTACTGTAATTTACATCGGTAATTATTGGATTGTTTGGATCGAAAATCTGTCTGTTCCAACTTTGGAAATGACGTTTTGAACGTCAAATATATTAAGCAATACAGCAGTTCAGGGAAAAAGAACCAAGACGAAAGAACAATCTACTTATTGGACCCGTACGAAGTACAAAACAGTCCTAAACGTTTGTTACACACACATTTATTGTAACATGGGGTAGATCGGGGCGGGAGTTACGAACGTAACGACGAAATAATTTTCCTATACTTTCAGTTTTTACGCTGCAAAAATTTAACTTTTGTTTCGTTGTGCAACGATTGATTTGTTTTTAAAATTTTTGCGCGTGAAAACTGAAAGTGTTGAAAGATTATTACGGTGGTGGGTCTGGCATTTGTGACGCAATTTTTTGAACACAACTTAATTATGTTAAGTGATGCAATTTTTTTCAAAGAATAAAACTTTGAACCTCAAGCGATATTATTTGTTTTGGAAGCGGTGTCATCAAGCGGAAGGGGAAATTTCTGGCGAAAAAAAAATTCTGACGAAAAAAAATTTTCGGTGAAAAAAAAATTTCCTGGGAAAAAAATATACGGCGAAAAAAAATTTCCGACGAAAAAGATTTCCGGCGAAAAAAGTTTTCAGCAAAAAAATTTCCGACGAAAAAAATTTCAGGGAAAAAACATTTTTGTCGAAAAAAAATTTACGGCGAAAAAATATTTACGGCGAAAAAAAATTTTCGGCGAAAAAAAATTTCCGGAGAAACAAATTTTCAGGCTTCAGGCTAAAAGCTCCTTTCACCAATCTCTATAACTTTCCAGACGAAACCAACTGTCTAGCTATTCTAATTCAGAAGATAGCAAAAAATCCAAGATGGCGTCACTTTGACAGCTAGCAGCCATTTTCTTAGGATCCCAAAAAGGTCTTCTCATCAATCTCTATAACTTTCGAGAGAAAACCAACTCTCTAAGTATTCTCATTCCGGAGCTAAAATTCGAAAATCCAAAGTAGCATAATTTTCGTCACTTTGGCAGATTTCTGAAAATCCCAAAAAATTCTCCTGATCAAACTCTATAACACAAAAATGTCATTTTCAAACCTCGATATAGCCAATTTCCATCCGATTTTGAAGAGTCTGGGCTCGTTGGAAAGCTGCTGCGGCGTTGTGGGAGGGGGCAGGGGAAAAATTTCAAAAGTTCTCCTAAACCCAAGAAACCCTTATAAAATTTGATGCAAACGGCGAAGAAACAAAAACCAAAAAATACATCGTGCCTTGTCCCAAAAGTTTTCGTATGGCGTTTTTTGAGTTTGTGGGCTTCTTTTTTGGGGTGTGGGTTTTGCATAGTTGAGCAAATATAGACGAAAAACCATCTGCTTTCGTATGGACAAGAAACTAAATTTCGTCAATTCCATTGGTCCCAGTGCCCAGACCACTGACTCGGTTTCCACAAAAATTTTTTCCCAATTTGGTGAGATCAAGTGCTTTCATTTGACACCAAAATGAACAATTTCTGTGCTATACTTGCTGATGAGATATTTGCGAAAACGTTTCAGCGACCCTCGAAAAACCATGTTTTTGGTCAATTTTTCGACCATATCTCCAGAACCACTTGACCGATTTTACTCATCTTTGAATTTAAATCATGGGACATAATATGTATCTTTCAGAGAAAAAAGGAAAGTTGATCGGTGCAGCCGTTTAGAAAAAAACGATGGGACGGATAGACGGACATTTTTTTCGCTGATCTCTAGATGATGTTAAGTTCATCCCTCTCACTCCGCCTCGAACTACCCCATGTTACAATAATAGTTATTTATGCAACTGTTGCGAAATGGAGTTGTTTTTGTCACTAGATGTGAGGTTATCAAACGAGCGAAGGGCGTTGGATAAACACATCGTGTGACAAAAACAACAAATTTCGCAACGTATTTCATACAAGACTTTATGCAACAACTTGTGAAACGTGAACTTTTGAATGAGTGATAAAAAGTTACTTTTTATCACTAGTGACAATAAGTAACTTCATATCACCCAAATGAGTGATAGAAAGTTACTTTTTGTCACAGTGATAAAAAGTAAAACCAGTTATAAAACGACCTCTCTAACGTCACCGAAACGATGCAAGAAAAAGTTAACTTTTCACTTCGTAAGGGTCCAATAACGTTCCCTCTTAATATACAGATGAAACTATTCCTATACATCAGGCTCCCCAGCTTGAAATGGAGGCCTTTGTTTGTTGCAATTTTTCTACATAAAAATGTTCCACACGACGATTACCTAAGGAGTTCGTGCACAAGACAAAGGACCAGTTCTCTGCTTGAATAGAATAAAATTGCCACAGATGACTTCATTAACCATAGCCAAGTTTTACACTCATGCAGTGATTGTTAGATAAAACATTCAATCTGATGGATACAGCCGTCATACCATGCCTATATGATAGATATTTCGACTGTGTATGAAGAACACTAACGTTTTTGTATGAAAAAACACCCGTTTTTTCGAAACAAATTTCTTAATTTTCTTAATATTTTCACATCCCAAATAACTGAAACCCATAATTTTGTACCACAACAAATCGATTCAGAGTTCAGTCGAGGCGCAATCAATAAACAAAAGTAGCAGCTTATCATAGTAACACTGGTGAAAAAGTATAAAAATCTGGAAAACTACAATCTCTATCATTTGATGTGGGAAGCTAAAGCACGATCTGTTAACCGTAATTAACTTTATACTGCTAACTTTAAACTCAATGGTTGTCTAATGGTTTTCTAATTCGGTTGCCCAACTTGCAGGCGACGCAACGAATGGGAAAGTCGAGAGGTAAATACGCCTTCACGCTTAACAGGTGAGGCGAACTGACGCTCGGTCCGTCGGCAATATACACATGTTATCTTTTGTCAACAAATTATTTTGCGATAAGCAAATGTGATAATAATTATTCTCAGAGGTTGGAATTTGTGTGTATTCAACACACAAAAGAAGCACCAGACCAGTAAGATCTGTTCACAAAACATTTGAACACATTTTAGAGATGATTACAAAGTCATTGTTTCAAAATTCAAAACATGTTAGACTGAATGTCTCATGATATAAGGGGGGCTGTCCCTAAATTACGTAACACATTTTTGGCCACTTACCCCCCCCCCCCCGGTCGTTGTCACACTGTAACAATCACTCGAACACCCCCCCCCCCCCGTTACGTAACAAAACTGAGGAATTTATTTTTTAAGAAAAACAAGCAAACGTTATGACGTTCAACGTGGTATCTTATGATTTGTTAACACTAGAGAAAGATAGCTAGAAACAATAGCATGGCGTCACCAAGTGAAAAGCATATAACAGATGATCACAAAAAAGTTCCTCGTATGCGGTTTTGAACAAATTTAATTACAAATATAAGTTTTTGGTTGTAAAAGTATTTGTTACGTAACATTTCTACAACCCCCCCCCCCCCCCCTAAAAGTCCGTAACAATCTGTCACAAATTCTTGTACCCCCCCGCGCGTAACGTAATTTAGGGACAGCCCCTAAGTTGATTTATAGTATATTTCAATATAGTCCAATCCACACAAAATGTGTACGTATACGCGCGCAAAGCCCAAACGAAAGTACACATCGAGTGTGTATTTGAGAATATTGAAAGTCATTTTTTTGTGATAGGTGAGAGTGTGTTGGAGCACAGTGTTCAGCACACACATCGGAAGAACCTTTCAGTTCCTAGCGATGGTAAACTTTTTTCCATCCCTCCAATACACTCTCACCGCATACAAAAAATAGTAGATTACAGTGAGAGGTGCGGAAGTGAGGGTCAATTTTGTGAAATGAGCCAAACTCAAGAGGAGTGTTTTTAAGCAGTAAGTTAGTTTCTACCCCGAGCAACTGCACGAGTCAAAAATCAGTTTTAAAAGCGAGTTGCTCAAAAATACACGAATGAGTTTGCTAGTGTCACGAAATGACTGATGATTCACCAAGCACCCCCACTGGTATAATATTGTTATCGGTGTTCCATCCGAAAACGCGTCATTACATGTAATGAGAAGTTTCCAGTCTAGACCCTAAACATGCATGTAATGAATAACTTCCCGGCGATGCACAGCACAAATGCGTGTTTTCGGTGGGGTTCCAACGGGGGACATCGACTATTAATATAACCGCTTATATACACGTCTATTCAGTACGATACTTTAATGCATAAGCTGGAGGTGTGTTAGTTTAACCGTTCACGTTATTAGGTGTGTTGGTTTAACTGACTTATATCCGGTCTTAACCAACTTATACACTCTACTAACACACCGACAGCGAATGCATTAAAAGTTTTTAATCGATATCCCACCCGAACATTTGTCATTACAGGCATATGTGCACCCCCGGAAATTCTTCATTACATGTAGGGCCCGCACCGGAAACCTTAAATTATTACATGTTCATCTACATGTAATGACGCGTTTTCGGATGGTTCATAAGCCACAATTTTGAAAAGTTTCGCTCTCAAGTAAATAATAAGAATTTTTCTATGTGAAAACAGGAAATATTCGTTAAGAGTGAATTTGCGAACACTTCGACCAGTCGAAATCTCCGATTCCCCCGAGTTTGGGCGTATCGATTCCTTGGACCGTACTGAGAAAATCGTAGAACAAAAATTTTTTTTAAAAAAAAAAGTTTTAGGCTGGAGAGCCATGAAGAAACATCTCTGCACCAAAGTCGTCGAAAACGTTTTCCTGCAATATCTTCTCAAGAAATTATCAGATTAAAGTGAAAATGGTCTCATTTGTTTAGGTTTTTGAGGCGATTTTTTTGAAATGTCAAACGCCGAAAAAAAACCGCCCCTGGCGGCGGCTAGAGCGAGTTAAAGTCGAAAATTTCCAACACCGGGGTTCAAAAAAACGAAATATAGGGAAAAAAGCGCAATGGTCCCAAGTTTCATTTTACCTATAGATCCTTTTGAACCCGTGCTGTTTTTGGTATTGGTCCGTCATTTTAGTGAAAAATTGTAAAACTAAAAAACACTTTCTCAAAAACCATAGATACATTCAAGAGCTGGCTTCTGGCAACATATAAACTATTTGCATAATGCTTGAATGATGTATCAGTAGTGTGTATGTGCAAACAACATCTCCAAACTAAAACTTTTTTTTTTAATTTTTGTTCTACGATTTTCTCAGTACGGTCCAAGGAATCGATACGCCCAAACTCGGGGAAATCGGAGATGTGATGTATTTGACTTTCGTACAAGCTGGTCGAAGAATTCGCAAATTCACTCTTAAGGTGTCAAATCGACAAAGGCGCTAGACCTACTAACTCGGTACGAGTCTAAAAAAATAAACAAATAGCCCAATTATGCAAAAACTATGTTCATTAACGCATGAATACGCCAATTTTAATGATGATAATTTTGTTATAATCACCATATTTATGCATATTAACATTCACTATCTTATTTGGATATTACAGAGGATTGATAATATTTAATGGTGTTATTCAAATCGCGCTCATTAATTCGAATTTCGATTAGCATAAATTAGTAATTATTCGGTTTAAAAAGTGTCGACAGTTCTCCAGCCGAGAGTTAATAAATCAATTGATTACTTTTTTACAAAAATTTGTTTCATAGAATAATGCCCTCGTCAAATGAACATCTAAACAATTTCTCTCGAGACGAGACCAGCGTTTGGGCTACCGACGTTCACCAAAATCATGTTGGATTTTTTATTTATATTTTGGTCGTTCCAATTTTCTGTGTCTTTGGAATAATAACTAATTCCCTAAACGCCGTCATATTTTCAAGACCAAGAATGGTGTCATCATCGTACATCTACTTTACTGGTATGTACACATCTCCAGCGAATGAATTAATTTTTTTTCTTTCGAAAATTTGCTTAATATTTTAGCTCTTTCTTGCTTGGATTTGCTTTCTTGTTTGCTTTTACTTGTTTCGTGTTTGGCGAGAACCGCATTTCGAATGGATTTAGGTTGGCGACGTTTTGATTTGTTTTGCTTTTTGCCGCTATCTGGGATTACTAGTACAGCTTCAAATTTTATTACACTAGCTGTGGTAATTGGTAAGATATTTTGCTCACAGCGGAATAATTGTAAGACTTGGAGTTCGATAAAAGCTTTACCGGACTTGTAGCACAGTTTCATCATTCGCTATCAATGGACCAGGTGACTAGTCAATGAACCTATATGAGTTTTTTCTCAAGCTGAAATCCCGACTGAAACATCTTAAATTATTGAGGTGGAGGAACTTGGTTTGAAATAGTTATTTGGATTACAAGATATGAAAGCATAAAAATTCAACCCTGTGCGATAATTGCTACCCGCGCCGAAGGCAAGGGCTGCAATCGCACAGGTTGAATTTTTGTACGTCATCCCCTGTAATTCACATAATTATATCGTCATCACCATGCAATTAGTTACGTTTTTCCCGACTCATGTTTATGCAGTTTTCGTATGGAAAATGTACCGACAGTCTTCGCTTTTCTCATTGTTTAAGTCATCTTATCATCCGGTCTTTGCGCAAAAAATACTTGAAACGTTTTGTTCCATTACAAAATAAATTATTTTTGCATCTTGTTGAAGACTAGTCAGTGATTTACGACTGGCGATAAATGCTCCATACAAAATCTGCAGTTTATCATAAGCATATGAAGCTCGGAAGCTGCGCCCTCTAGAATAAACATCCGAACCATATGCTCAACCTATATTTCGACTTTTGCATTGTGAATTCTTACTTTCACATTTTCTAAGTCGCCTTTCGTGTTATGTACGTAAGTTGACAACACATAAGTAGATTTTTCTTTCGTTTCTCAAATAAGGCCAGAAAATTATAATTTTCGTTGTTCGAGTAATGAAAATAGTTATTTATGCAACTAGTTGCGAAATGGAGTTGTTTTTGTCACTAGATGTGAAGTTATCAAACGAGCGAAGCGAGTTGGATAACCACATCGTGTGACAAAAACAACCAATTTCGCAACGTGTTTCATACAAGACTTTATGCAACAACTTGTGAAACGTGAACTTTTGAATGAACACCCAAATGGGTGATAAAAAGTTACTTTTTATCACTAGTGACAAAATGTAACTTTTTATCACTAGTGACAAAATGTAACTTTTTATCACCCAAATGAGTGATAAAAAGTTACTTTTTATCACTAGTGACAAAATGTAACTTTTTATCACTCAAATGAGTGATAAAAAGTTACTTTTTGTCACTAGTGATAAAAAGTAAAACCAGTTATAAAACGACCTCTCTAACGTCACCGAAACGATGCATGAAAAAGTTCACTTTTCACAACGGCGTTGCATAAATAAAATTTTTTCGAGTGCAAATGATGTAAAAAAACATCTTGTGACAAAAAATTAAAAAAAAAAGAATTTCAAGATAATTTGCTTGGCTACGTTGGTTAAAAGAGAACTCTGTTTGTTGCATTTTTACTCCATGAAAATGTTTTAGACGGCGATGAAACAAGAAGTTTATACGGAAGACTGGCCCTTTGTCTAATACATGAATCCTTATGTCATCATTGCAACGAACAGATATGACTAATTCCACCGTTACCCAGGTTTACAATTTTATATTTCATCTCTTTCATTCTTTTCACGTGATCCATAATAAAAAATTGAGACGAAACATACCGTTCATTTACATCGTAATTTTACACTTAATCGCACAGAGCGTGCATAGCATTTACATTATTTACAACATTGTACCCTTGTTTAGATTTAGAAGTTAGGGGACTTTCTCTAGGCGAACAAACCATCTCCTTGGCACAGGATAGGGGGGGTATGGAGAAGGGTGGTCCATGATCAGTAGTAAAGACCTCACACCGAAAGGTACAAACGGTCTATAAAGTGTGATGATGATGATGATGATGATGCTATGCACGCTCTGTGCGATTAAGTGTAAATTACTGTGTAAATGAACGGTATATTTCGTCTCAATTTATTATGGATCACGTGAAAAGAATGAAAGAGATGAAATATAAAATTGTAAACCTGGATAACGGTGGAATTAGCCATATCTGTTCGTTGCAGTGAGCCATATGCGTTGAAATCGCATATGACAATGTTGGAGTGGGGAACGAGTACATTACTATGTGCTTGGTTCCAGCTTGGCACCAATCTGCCTACTTGAGAAGTTTCAGTAACCATAAAGAGCGCAGCCTGATGGAGGAGACTGTCATACACTTGATATGTGATTGCCCTATGTTCCTTCAACTGAGGTGCAGAATTCTGGGAGACTTTAAGGCGAAACCTTCAGAGGTTGCTGCATTGCGACCTGTCACCTTGGACAAATTTCTTACGGCGGCAGGGAGGTTGCCATGATTTAAATGAAGACCGGGAAGGGAACAAAGGATCGACAAATCTCTGTTTCAAGATCACGTATGTAATCGTCCTAGACTGATAAATCTAAAAAATACAAATTACTTACGGCGGCAGGGAGGTTGCCATGATTTAAATGAAGACCGGGAAGGGAACAAAGGATCGACAAATCTGTGTTTCAAGATCACGTATTTAATCGTCCCAGACTGATAAATCTAAAAAATACGTCAAAAAGGTTCTGACTCGGCGTCAGACTGCGTACTCAAGTTATGGTATTGTAAATGTAGAGGGCAGCAGCAGCCGTGCCAAATTGAAAATGGCGTGTAATATTCCTTATTACGGCAACAATGACTTACTGATTTTCGGCATGCACCAGGCTGAAAGAATACTCATATTTCTCAAGTACGCAGCCTGGTGCCGAATCAGAACCAAGTACATATTAATTACTAGTTTCCCCCTTCTTACATTGTCGAAGAAACCTTTTTGGTATGTACCAGGCTGGGCAACGAAATTTCAAAAACAAAATTTTTCAAAAAAAAATTTTCAAAAAACTATCTAGATATAGATATTTCTTAAAACTTTTTCCAAACAAAATTAAGAAACAAACAAAAACAAATTTGTAAAAAAAATTTTTCCAAAAAACTTACACATGCGATAATTAAAAACTGCACTTTTTACAGAATAGCCAGTTTCATTGTTTACAGAACAGGTTTTGTATGTGAATTTCATCAAACATGCTTAATGTTTGAAATGAAAGAATGTGCATTTTTAAAATAGCGCATGTGTAGTTTCTCCTCCATTACATTCCCTATTCTACGTCTAGTCCCGTTTTCTACTTTACTAAACCTCCCTCAATGTTCATTTTCCATCTAGGATTACAATTTTTAACACTAAATTTTTGCGGCTGCCGATTCTTGGAGAATTTATCTATCATCGCGAATAGGAAAACAATTGTACAATTTTATTGCTTTCATTTCAGACAGAGTGATTTACATGAAAACATTTTTACCAAAAGGAACTCCAAAATATTGTTCCCCTTCGTGGGCGAAGAAAGTCATTCCCACTGTAATTTGCATTTGTGCTTTCATCAATTTACCTTATTTCTTCATTTTTAAAGAAATAGATGGACGTTTCACAACCACTGATTTCTTCGAATCGATGTGAGTTCGTATACACTTCATGAAATGTTTCATGTTCCTTCTTTTGTAATGCTCGAAAAATCCATAGATCGTACAGCATATACAATTGGATCAAATTTTTCATTTTAATTTTGAGTTCAATAATTTTGATTGGAAGCAACGGAATGATGATATCTATTATGAGAAAGTTGTACAGGAGCAGCTATTCGATAAGGAATGGAAACTCTTCGTGTGAAAAAAAACAGTTGTTTGTAAGTAATATTCTGTTGAGCTTTCATCTTCATCAATAGTGCATGTAAAATTGGCGATTACTAGCAGATTGTGTGAAATATTACGTAAAAGAACGTTTTGTTAAAAAAGGGGACAACATAGAAATCGCGAAATGGGTTGATGCTATAGGCCCTCTAGGGAGAAATATCTTGGTAACACCAGATCCTAGAGACCGCATAAGCAGAACATTTACTACTCATCCACAACCACCATGTAGCCTTCTTGAGAAAGTTTTTCAACAACCTCAAACCAAAATTTATCTCGTAACAATTCCACCGATTTTCCTCATATTTGAGCTTAGTCTTCTTTTAATGGAAAACCCAAACTATTCATTAATAGGAAGCCCTTTGCTCGGATGCTTTCAAAACGGATGCAGAAGAAGAACATTCTTGCTAAATGTTACACCCCTCTACACAAAAGTAATGTTCAGGTTCATGTTTTTCATAGTTGACTAATTGCTGGCTTTTGCTGCTCTTTCAAATTTAATACGCAAAAATTTGACTACCCGTACTCCATACATCGCCCAAAGCTAAATTTTTGCGGTGTGATATATGAAAGAGCAGGAAAATCAATAAAGGTCCGGCTAGAGGTCTGCGCCGGGGTTTCGTCGGCTGGGTGTTCATAACAGTCTTAGGGTTACATTCTTGACTAGTCGAATGCTCAGCAAAAATGTAGAGGTGAGTTGTATCTAATCGGCTCATGAAGACAATTTTGCTTGTAAATGTCACTAGAACACATTATTTGAGTTGCGCCGACTTTAAGTCGACATTCGGCAAAAATTCGGCGCAACTCAAACAATGTGTTCCAGTGACATTTACAAGCAAAATTGTCTTTGGGAGCCGATTAGATACAATTCTCCTCTACATTCTATATTTTTGCTGAACATTCGACAATTCTAGCCCTAAAGCTAAAGACTGTCATGAACACCCAGCCGAAGAACCCCGGCGCACACCTCTTGGTCCGGCAATTGTGACGCATTTTTTTAATTGTCTAGCATCAGATTTCATCAGGCAAGATTCCAGCTTTTGATGAGTAGCGACATCTACATCTACTACAAAGGCTGAGTCGTTTTTATCCAGTAGCGCCACCATTTCATTGATAAATTCGGTTCAGTAGAAAACAAATGACGCCATCTGTGATCCTCACAACTTCCTCTACAACATATAAAAGTTTTTTTAAGCCACCGCCTATTTTCTGACATGTTGGGGGTCATACCAATACAGTACACATACACACTCAACAACTTTTCCTTTGATACCAAACTTCAGGGCTGGTTACCCCATTTTTTTCTAAATCTCAGATGTAGTAGAATCTTAAGCTGAAGCTCCCTGCAAAATATCAGGAAAAGTTATAGAGCCATTTTCGAGAAAATTCCAAAAAAGTCGTTTTTCATACAAGTAGCGATAGAAATCACTGAGTAGAGTAACTAACTAACGTAGGATTTTTTCTCTTGTTTGCAGAGAAATGATAAGGTGGTACACCTGTGGCGAGGTAGAACGCTTATGTGAAAGAGAACTTGACTGTATGGGAGAGAACCAGCCCAATTTTGTACGTAATTCTCTCCCATGGAACAGAGCTGTCATTCACATAAGCGTTCGACCTCGCCAAAGGTGTACCAACTTAGCATTTCTCTGCTTGTTTGACTTCTAATTTGTATTGAAATTGATAATTTTCTAAAGGATCCACTGAACCGATTTTAATGAGTGAAAAGACACTTCGCCTTAGAATCTGGGAAAAATATTTTCCGTTGGGACGTCACAATGGGGGAAGTCAAATTTTAACTGTATATATGGTTTCGTAGTCTCCGAAAAACATTTTTCTTCATTTTTTGTTCGTATGTAGACTTGCGTCAGGGCGCCCATGCGTGCCCATGATTTTTTGAGATAAAAAATTCTAATTAATAAAATTCCCAAGCAAAAACACGCATTCTAGCCAGCACAATTGCAATCAACTGTGTTCGCTTATCAGTTCTCGTGTGTTGTTTAAACCTCCCGTACTTGTTGCACAGCCGTTGTAGAACCGAACACAAAAACTAATAACGTATCTTTCAGAGCCAAACGCAGTTAACCTTAACGATAATTGTGGTCGTTTTTCTGTTCTTAATTGGTGAAATTCCGATGTATCTTGCATCCCGCAGAAGCGCAATTACAATGCTTTTTCAGGTAAATTCAACTAATTTTCAACTCCGACGATTATCATAAACTAAGTTATTTTCACACTCTGTAAAACTAACATAAATTTCTTCATCGGAAAAAAGGGTGATTTATCAAAAAGTTCATCGCAAGCGTTGGAAACATTTCGAATTATTGCTACCTTTTTGCACGCCCTACATATCAGTTTAAACATTGCGATTTATACGTCTCTCAATCCGCCCTATATCGTCGAGTTATTTGACTTTCTGCAGATTATTTGCTTGAAATGCCAATGGAAAGTATTTAGCAATAATACGTCGCATAAAATCATTACGAATTCCTTTGAAACGAACATTTGCATTATTCATGGCATATCTGAAGCTTCGTCTATGTCAAAAAAATCTTTTCAAGCGAACATCACTAGAGGCAGCAATTATAGGGCTTGTACATGTCCTTCAACATCAACGAAAATAAGGGAAATGATCGAAATTGAGAACAACGATTATGTGGAAATTTTGGCAGCACACAACGAGGACCATTTGGACTCGACCGATTCGCCTGAAATTAGTTTGACAAGAAATGTCGTTTCCATGCAATACGAACAACAACAACCATCAAGCGAGTATGAAACGGACGGTGTATTCAAACAGAGAAAACCGTTAAGTGGTATTGAAGAAAGAATTTCAAATCACAAATCATTGCCAGCACCCACGATTACGAAATCGGAAAATCATTTAAATGACAAATGGTCGAGAATAAATTTCAAAAACTTTCGCTTCAAGTCTTGTAATAATTTAGATAGTTACTACAAGGAAAATGACATTATTTCAACCTATCCATATATCAAGTGCCGAAATAATTCATTTCCATTTTGTGATGTCGACTTTGTCGTTCTAAATTTATTGATGGAAAAGTGAAGTTTTTGGGAAAGTGGTTGGTTATAAATAGCATTATATTGTATATGATACACAAACAGAACGAATGGGTGTCACTTACTATTAAAATCCTGCACTGTCTACTCCGAATTGTTCGTGTAGCTTTAGACGTGGTTTTTTAATTGTTTTGAATGTTATAGGTTCGACAACATCGACTAAACTTTGCTGCATGTCCGAGTAAGGCCTGGCATGGCTCTGACTGGCCCATTTCATAATTTCAATCATGAGAACCTTCGCGTTCCCACCAGGAACCTGTCTAACACACCATGTCCTAGCTGGACTACCACCGAAGGTTCCAAAACATTGCTGCCCAGCATCCTACGTCTCAGATGATGAAACTTTGGGCAATAGCATATTACATGTAAACCCGTTTCCTCATCCAGTCCACAGGAACACTCGGCGTCACCTGAAATTTTCATTCTCTGTAGGTGTTTACCGAGCCCGCAGTGCCTGGTACCGAGCAATTCCTTGGTCCAATTCCGAGCTGGCCTAATGAGGAATTCGTTCGTGTGAACTTCTCCTCCATATGCCTCCTAGCGCTTCGTATGTTCGGTCCTTCACTGTTTTCGCGCACAGCGATTTCGGTATCGGGATAAATGGTTCGGCTCCGTACTCATTGGCGTCTGAGCCCAGCCTAGCCAGCTAAGTAGCCTTTTCATTACCTTCCACGCCCGAGTGTCAGTGTGATCTGATTTCTCGGTCCCATCCAGTTCAGGTATTCCTTGCATTCGTCCATTAGTTTAGAGGTCGTTATAAGCGACGTAGCGCTTCGATAGCCGCTCGGTATCCGAACAGATGAAGACATCTTCTCCACCCGCTCATCCCGGCAGTACTTCGCGAGCTTCCATCAGGGTCGCAAAGGTCTCAGCCTGGAGAACACTAGTAAGCCTTCCCGAGTGAAAAGATTTTCCCTCACCGCTTTCTGGGGCATAAACTCCGGCTGCCACAACCTTCACGGTCTTGGAACCATCGGTGAACCTTACCCTTCTGCTCCCGCGCAAGGCGTTGGGACAGTTTCCTAGCCATTCGTTTCTGCTCGGAAACAGAACGTCAAAGTTTCTCACAAAATCCATCACAAAATGTTGGCATCTACCACTATAAGATCGCATAGGCTTTGGTAAACGTAATAAGCTCTTTAGTTAACTTTGAAGACAATACACTCAGGGTTAGAGTAAGAAATGTTTCATACAAACTTCAAAGTACATCACTTTACTGAAGATTGGCACCAGATGCCGAAATGTTGATCTCTTCTAATTATCTCCATAACGCAACTGTGTCTGAGCGTCATGTCAATGATAAAATATTTCAAATAAGAGCTAACACGTTCATAGTAGAAGTAATACGTAATGAGTTGTATCCTAAGATTGATTCCAAGTTTGCGGGCTTTAATCCGTAGAGATTTGAAAAGTGTCGAATGACTTTTCTTAGTTGGGTTTACTCAACAACAAATTCTCTGAATTAAAGTTCTTATTTAAATCTCGGTCATTGAATTGTGCAACGAGGGGTGGATATCTACAAGTATCGTTGACAAAGGATTTTTAATAATAAATCCTGTGGAGATTTCCAATGATTTTCTATAGTTTTTGCTTGATTTTTGAGGATATATTTTCGAGAATTTCCTTTTTACGTTTCGAGGATTTTCTTGGATTTATTCGAAATTGATTATTTTCTGTGAAAGTTTTTTTTTAAATTTTTTGTTCGGTTAACAGAGGATTTTCCAGTGTAACTGCCCATGTTTGGCAATAATGAATTTTATTATTGAAGTGACACCCTTTTGCAGAAAACCTATTATAGAAAACTGATGGAAAAAATATAAGAAATGGATTAACAACAAGACGATTCTTGTTTTTTTTTGTTACAAACGAACATGGCAACATGACATTTGTTTAGACACTTAAATTCAAGATGAAAATAAATTACTTTCCGAAAATTGAGTTTTGGTTTTTAATGCAGTTGTCATTTTTTTCTTTAAGTGATTATTAAAACGAACATTTTATTTCTAATGTACTTATCGAAAGTTTGAGTGGATACAAACAGCTGTCTAATTTTCATGTTTGTTTTGGCTGCAATTTTATTCGAAACTATTTTTAAGTTCCTCACATTTTACCGAACATTAGTTGACTTATTGTGATGGACCCATTATCTGTTTTGAGAAAAACAAGATACACAGGCATCAATACTAGACACGCAATTCGACGTCAGTTCTGTACGTACAATCTTAAGATTTAACACGTATACAATGAATGCTTATAAGACTTTTACGACCTGGTAGAGTTTACTTTTCATCTTCCGTTTTTGTTCAAATCAAAACTCAGTCGAAAACGTTTTGATTTTTTGGGAAAATTTCGAAGAATTTGTTTATTTTTTCTAAATTTTTGTCAATGTATTTTTTTAGATTTTTATTTTATTTATTCATTTGTTACAAATTTTTGGAAATATATATCAATTTTTGCATTTTACAACCTGAACATCGTCTTTACCAAATTTATGTTTATTTATTATCACATCAAAAACCCCTTTAAAAGGGAAATGTGACGCAAGTCGTTGTCCCTTCTTCCAAAACTTACTTACTTACTTACTTAACCGGCCCTACAACCCATTAAGGGTCTTGGCCTTCTCCAACATGCTTCTCCAACCGGACCTATCCTCAGCTAACGTCTTCCAGCTAGTTACTCCCGCAGTTGTCAGGTTGGCAAAAGCTGCATCGCGCCATCTGGATTTTGGTCTGCCTGCACTTCTTTTGCCTTCCGGTTTGGTGATAAAAAGTTTCTTCGGGATACGATTGTCGTCCATACGCTGCACATGACCAAGCCATCGTAGTCTGTTAATTTTTGTTGTTCTAACTATGTCCGGCTCTCCATAAAGCTGCATAAGCTCATTATTAAATCGTCTGCGCCATCTGTTCATATTTTCGTCATATACTGGTCCGAAAATTGTCCGCAGTACCTTTCTTTCGAACGTGAGCAGCGATTGTTCGTCTTTCTGAGTCATGCACCACGACTCCGACCCATACGTAACTATTGGTCTTATCACAGATTTTTACAGTGCGCATTTAGAGTTTCTGCTTACTGATTTGGACTTTAAAATTTTTATCAGGCTGTAATAACTCCGGTTGCCAAGAGTTATCCGTCTTTTGATTTCGTCCATGATTACGTTGTCAGAATTAAGCAGAGATCCAAGATATACGAACTTGTCTATTATCTTAAATGTGTGTGTGTCAATTGTTACGCTTTGGTCGTGTTGTCGATTCGATGGGGAGACAATCATGTATTCGGTCTTTGTGTCATTAACCTTCAACCCGAGGTCGGTACCTTTTCTGTCCAAAGCAGTGAACTTTTCCTTAACAGCTTCCATGTTTCGGCCCAAGATATCCAAGTCATCAGCGAAGCCCAGCAATTGACTGGATTTGGTGAAAATGGTGCTGCTGGTGTCGATGTCCATGGTTCTCACTGCTGCTTCAAGGGTCCAATTAAAAAGCAGCGTCGCGAGCGGATCACCTTGACGTAGTCCTTCCTCAATGTCGAAAGCGTCTGACAATTTGCTTCGGATTCTTACTCGGCTGTTAGCTCCATCCATTGTCAACTTTGTTAGCGAGATTAGTTTTTTGGGAACCCCTAATTCCTCCAGCACTCTCCATAACTTCCTCCTGTTGACACTGTCGTATGCTGCTTTGAAGTCTACGAACAAATGGTGTATTTCCACGTTGTACTCCTTACACTTCTCCAAGATCTGTCTAATGCTAAACAGCTGGTCCGTTGTTGAACGACCTACACGAAAACCACCTTGAAATTCACCAACAGTAGATTCCATGTATGGAAGAAGGCGTTTGTATAGAATATTCGCAAATATCTTGTAGGCGATATTCAAAAGCGAAATTCCTCGATAGTTGCCACACTCCAATTTGTCGCCTTTCTTGATGCTAGTCTTCCACTCTCCCGGCAACTCCTCGACATTCCAGATGCGCTTGATGAGCTCGTGCATCTCCATACATAATGCGTTACCACCGTGCTTGAAAAGTTCTCCAGGTATGTTGTCGGTTCCTGGGGCTTTGAAATTTTTGAGCTTTAAAATTTCATGCTCCACTTCCTGTAGCGTTGGTTCTGCAATCTGTGGCTGCGCGGTCTGA
>CM055403.1:72078557-72143060 GCA_029228625.1 Pseudolycoriella hygida
CGATAGGTGCCACACTCCAATTTGTCGCCTTTCTTGTACAAAGGGCAGATGATGCTAGTCTTCCACTCTCCCGGCAACTCCTCGACATTCCAGATGCGCTTGATGAGCTCGTGCATCTCCATACATAATGCGTTACCACCGTGCTTGAAAAGTTCTCCAGGTATATTGTCGATTCCTGGGGCTTTGAAATTTTTGAGCTTTAAAATTTCATGCTCCACTTCCTGTAGCGTTGGTTCTGCAATATGTGGCTGCGCGGTCTGAAATGGTAAGTTGTTGTTGGTGTCGTTTCGGTTCGGTGGTCTGTTCAGGTTCAGCAGTTCCTTAAAGTACTCCGCCCATCGTCTGATGCACCTTTCCTCATCTGCTAAGACCAACCCATCCTTGTCCTTGCACAATAAAGGTTGTTGACTGTAACCTTTCCTCGATTCGCTTACTTTCCGGTAAAAATTCCGCGTCTCTTTTCGATTACCAAACCTTTCAATTTCGATTAAAACTTCCTTGTCATGTTGTCGCTTTTTTCTTTGGAATAGTTTTTTCTCGAAATTTCTCTTCGAACGGTACTCTGCCATGCCAGCTCGAGTGCATCTATTTAGATATCTCGCTCGAGCTGCATTTTTGTCATCCAGCGCTTTTCTGCATTCGTCATCGAACCAGTCATTTCTTTTCTTTCCCGTTCTCGTTCCTATCGTCTCTGCTGCGGCTTGCTCTACGTTTCGTCTAATTTGATTCCATGCATCGTCTACGTTTCGTTGTTCGCTTTCCACTCCGTCAATAATTTTCTTCTCCAAACTATCCATATATTGTTTAATATTTTCGTCCTGCAGTTTCTCGACATTCCACTTTTCCAATGCCGGCTGTCGATTGTGTGAAATCGAAACTCGAGCCCTAACAACCACCTTTACCAAGTAGTGATCTGAATCGATGTTCGGTCCCCTACAACTTTTGACATCCAAAACATTTGAACAGTGACGCCCATCTATGAACACGTGGTCAATCTGGTTTTTGGTTCGTCCATCAGGTGATACCCATGTCGCTTTGTGGATGTCTTTATGTTCGAAATAGGTACTGCAGACAACCATGTTCCTTGACGCTGCGAAATCAATTGCCAACGTTCCATTTTCGCTTGTCTTTTCGTGGAGGCTATATTTACCAATAGTGGGACGGTAGTAGACTTCGCGACCTATCTTGGCATTCAAATCCCCAAGTATGATTTTGATGTCTCGATTCGGTGCTCCATCATACACTTTCACCAGTTTCTCGTAAAATAGCTCCTTCGCTTCATTATCTTTTTCCTCCGTTAGAGCGTAGACGTTAATAAGAGTATAATTGAAAAATTTTCCTCTTATCCGTAGAGTGCATATTCGTTCATTGACAGGAGTGAAACCAATCACCGCGTTTCTGGCTCTACCGAAGACCATGAAGCCTGTTCCGTATCCTCTTGGGCTGTCGTTGCTCTTGCCGCTGTAATAAAACGTAAAGTCTTACTGATCATAGAATCCTTCCCAGGCCATCTAGTTTCCTGTACTGCTGTAATGTCAAGTTTAGTCACCCTTAGCGCACTAGTGAGTGATCTCAACCCTCCTGGCCGTAACAGAGATCTAACATTCCATGTTCCTAATTGTAAATCGTTGTCCTTTTTCCGTTGCCTAAGTCGTTGCCGTTTATCCGACGCAAGGGAAAAAAGTCGAAACTTAGCTGTATATATGGTTCCGCAGTCTACGAAAAAAAATTTCTGATTTTTTTGATCGTATGGGGACTTGCGTCACGGGCGCAATGCAACCGCGCGCCCATGATATATTTAATTTGTCTATATATCTATATCACAACAAAAACCTCTTAAAAAGTAGAGTGTGACGCAGTCCGAAAGTCCGCTTCCAAAATTAATGATATCGCTTGAGGTGACGCTATCGCTGATAATACGCAGAAGTTTGTTTGAATGGAATCTTGTGTTCAAAGTTATAATTTCCTGAAAAATTACAGCGCCTTTTTTAAAACAAAATTACGTTGTGTTAAAAAAAATTGCGTCACAAATGCCGGACCCACCAGCGGAATAATTTTTCAACACTCTCAGTTTTTACACGTAAAAATTTAAATTTACCTTAAACAATCTACACAATAAGAAACAAAAGTCAAATTTTTGCAGTTGCAAAAGCTGAAAGTACAGAAAAATTATTTCGTCGTTGGGTCCGGCATTTGTGACGCAATTTTTTTAACACAACGTAATTTATTTTTGAAAACAGCGCTGTAATTTTTCAGAAAATTAAAACTTTGAACACAAAATTCCATTCAAACAAACTTCTGCGTATTATCAGCGATAGCGTCACCTCAAGCGATATCATTAATTTTGGAAGCAGACTCACGGACTGCGTCACACTCTACCTTTAAAGAGGGTTTTGTTGTGATATCAGTCGTTTTGGAAGTTTTCAGTTGTTGAAAAAACTTCTATTTTTTGAAAAAAATTTTCTTCGAAAAAAAATTTTCTCAAAAAAAATTTTTTCTTAGAAAAAAAATTGCTCGAAAAAAATCTGGTCTGCGAAAAAATCTTCCAAAAAAAATTTTCTCCAAAAAAATGTTCTACCAAAAAGGTCGACAAAAAAACTTTCTCTAAAAAAAACCCATGTTCTCCGAAAAAGTTTTCGGCGAAAAAAAAGTTTTTCAAAAAAAAAATTTGTCCTTAAAAAAAATTTTCCCGAAAAAATTTTCTACAAAAAAAATTTTATCCAAAAAATTTTTCCCCGAAAAATATTTTCTTTCCGAAAAAAATTGTTTTCCAACACCTTCGGCTACCATCGGAACACTTCGTGTCACCTTCGGCTACCTTCCGAATACTTTGTAGCCTTCGACTACCTTCAACTACCTTCGGAACACTTCGTGTCATCAATTCTTCTCAGTGATTTATATAACTTTCCTGATGAAACCAACTATGAAGTCACACATCGGATTTCTGGCGAGAATAAGCAGGAAGCTACCAATCCAGCATCGAATTTTGCTGTACAAATCTATCATTGCTCCGCATTTTGAGTACTGTCCCTCAATATTGTTCATCTGCGGCGAAAATGAATGAAACAATGTTCTACAAGGGTCTTCAAATATTCAACAGCTTGCCGAGTGAAATAAAAACAGAAACGAACAAAAATCAATTTAAAAGACTTTTAGTGAATTATATAAAAAGAAACTATAAATTAAGTTAAATTAAATAAGAATTAAAAGTGAAAAATTGGACTGCACTGTAAAATTGTGTAATGTTATAGCAAATGCTTAATAAATGTACATCTATCTATCTAGGTATTCTTATTCAGAATTTAGCCAAAAATCCAGGATGGTGTCACTTTGACAGTTGGCAGCCATTTTCTTAAGATCCCAAAAAATTCTCCTGACCAAACTCTTATAGCTTTCCCGAAGAAACCAACTCTCTAGCTATTGTCACTTCGGAGCTAAAATTCGAAAACTTCGAGTATTACCTAAAAACCCTAAAAATTGACCACTTTTCCACATGCCACGGCTTTTCCAGACTTTTCCCGGAAAAGCGGCATATGAAATTTTTCATTTGGGGCCGAGACTGACGTTCCCTGAAAATTTTAAGGAATTCGTTAGGGCGGTTCCCGAGAAAAAAAAAGTAGATAGATACATAGATCGTGGACACACAACACAGGAATAAAATTGTTATTACTTTCAAAGATAATTTTACCATTTTTATATAGAAATTGGTCATCTTTGATTGGCGATATCTCTGCTCGTTTTCAACCGATTTTGATGAGTGTGGGCTCGTTGGAAAGCTGCTGTCACGTAGTCAATAATTTGGAGGGCGAGGTGAAAAAACTCAAAAGTTCGCCTATACATCGTGTCTTGTCCCAATGGTTTTTGTATGGAGTTTTTTGGGTTTGTGGACGTTTTTTGTGGGGTGTGGGGACTGCGTCACGCTCTCCGCTACCACTCCGAGCATGATTGCTGGCCTTTTTTAGGCTCAGTAATTGCACGTAAAATTAATTTAAATTTATGAAATTTCAGACGAGAAGTGGAACTTTCCCCTAAAAATTGCTAAAAAACTTCAAAAGGCAGGCAATATTCTTCTTCTTTTTTTATTAACCTTGACTAACTTAGCCTAATGTGACAATGGCACCGTCGAACACCACTTATGCACGTGACACATATCTGTGAAACATTGTGTGTGCCGAAAATCACCGCACTTTTTGTGCTTTTGGGGCTGAATATATTATGTGCACTTTCTGTGCTTTGCAAAATTTTACACAAATATAACCCTTCTCACTCTTAATAGTATATTATATCACTTGGACCAAAAAGTATGATTTTGACACAGACGTTGAAAACGTCCAAGGATGGATCGGAGCGAAGCGACAACAAATTAATCGGTCAAAAACATACATTTACTATACGCAACAAAAAAAAAATCAAATGGATCTACGCTTCAAAATTCAATGCAAATCATTGTATGAATAAACAGACGAATTGTAAAAATTGTTAAAATCTTGGTCGGCACAATTTAATTTGTATTTCTAAATAATAGTAAAAATGAAGGCACAATAAGTAAAAATTATATTAAGGGTTCAAATAATTTAAGTGGAGGGTGAAAATATTGATGTTAACATTGTATCGCATTCAATAATTCGCACACAATAAATTACAGTGTAACAAAAAAAGTGGGAAGAAAAAATTGAGACAAAATAAGTGGGCAAAAATATTGATGTTTCGGTTCTCCATCTGGTGAGGAAATGTGACGTTTTTGGTCCGCTTGAACATAAACATTATTTCGAAAAAAAAGTTGTTCTACACTATCGCAAAAGTTATGACGTTTTGTATTTTTAATTTCTTTTGTTCTGATTTAAAAGATTTATCACACACGAAAATTACTATATTGTCATTCTCTCTCTCTATTTTCTTCCCATGCAATTTTTTGTGATTTTCTCGCAAGAAGACATTTGATTCCAAATCATATAAAAATATCTTCCATAGCCATCGTGAAAGAGATATATTGGAATACTCGTCCGAAGATAAGGTGTGAAAATCCCAAAATTTTCTTAAAAAAAATTAAAATAAATTTTTCAAAATAAAAAAATTTGTTGTCTTGTTGCCACAGAACACAACATTTCCGCATCGGTCAAAGTCAGTTTTTCGTATTTTCTGGACGCAAGACAGTAATGTCTCACTGGGAAATTTCTTGTTTCGACGTGTGAACGTAGTCCTAGTTTTCGGCTCGAAATACAACCTTTCCACACGCCTCAACAAGAAATGTCCCAGCTCGGAAAAACAGTTTCGATCCTATCGATCTAAACACTATGGTTGGTGATATGGAGGTAGATAGACTGACGTTTGATCAACTGTAGAAAATTTTTTGAATTTTTGAACCAAAATCAATATCATCATACCCATTTCGACCAATTTCAGTCTTCCTTTTGAGGCTTATTTAAAAAATGGAGAACGGAGCGAGTGTCAGAGAGACATAGAATTTCAAAAGCTAGCCTGACACCTTCTGATCAAAATTCAGATTAAAGAGTGGCACTGAATATATTCCGTCGCCCAAAACTACTTTAAGTGTGATTGATGAGACTACACCAATTCATAAGCACAAGAAAAGTTACATGGGCGCTTACTGCACGAACAAATTCAATTAAATTTCACTAAATTTTGTGTATAAACTCTTTAATGTTTGCAAGCACCGGTTGTTATATATTTAGATGAAACTTGTAATCCACAATCGGTGGGCGGCAATGCGTTCAAATACATCCGGTACACCAGTGGCACAAGGAACTTGCCATGAGGCAATACCAATTAGCTGACCTCCTGAAACTAAACCACCTCCTTCATCTCCATAGCACGTTCCCTCAGTCGAACGAGTTAATGTGCATATTTTTCTGTCTGTAATACGATCGGCATTTAGCGAGTGGAATCTACCACGGCATTCGTCATTTGAGATTGTGGTGGTTGTCAATCTCTGCAAGTTATTTGGGGCCTGTCCACCACCTTTCCAGAAAGAAATAAAAAAAATTGCGTCAACAAAATCGGTCAATCTTTTGAATGAAACGAATACCTTGAGTATTAGTGCCCCATCCCGATATTTGAACTGATACACCGCCTGCAAATATGGTTGAGCTTATAGGAATCGGTTGCACGTTAACTGTGAAGGCCATGGCAGTGGCGGTATAGACGAGTGCAACGCTACAGAGGCAACCGTGAAAAATTGTATTCATATTATTTTGCTAGCAATGTCTTACTCATTATCCAATGTAATACGGTCATAGAGAGGGTGAAGTGTTATGTTAGAGCTGACATGAATAGCGCCACCTGTATTCAAGGTTACGGTACCAACGACAACACGGACTTGATTCAAAGCCCGTCCACTAACACATGTCGCAGATGTTAACACATAACGATTTGAAACAATGGATCCTCCGCAGAAATGGACATCTGTCAATGATCTCAATGAAGCCATGTGGGAAACCTGTCCAAGGTTCACAGCGACACCACCCAAAAGTCTGCCATCCACTCCACTTCGGCTGGCAACAATTGCTGAAACAATGACAACGTTCCATAAACCATTGACGATTTTATCTTATAACAACTTACGAGTTGCCGTCGCTGTGGATATTACAGCCAACAGAAAAATGATTACTCTCGACATTTCTATAGTCGGCTAGCCAACAATGACGAATAAGAACTAAGTAACTAATCGACGCTTTCAGCTTCTTTTATACAAAAACTGTTATCTTAACGTGACAAATGAATAATTCAAATTCAATTCGCACTTCCAGACATTCGTACTCGTAAAACACTTGAGATTTATCAAATTTGTTGTAACAGATTTAATTTGCCTAAGACTTTTTCGGTAGTAAAACCTACCTTATGATAAGATTAAAGCGGCTTTTCTTTTTGTCGATTTGAGAAATTGATTAAGTAATTTATTAATTAACAAAAGTAATGTCATCAGATTAAAGAGATCAATTTTTATAACTTATTTGATAATTAATATTGAATAATTTTGTGATTCTAGGAATTGGGTAAGCAAGTGAAGATTGATGTGTTAAAATGTTCAGTGCAAGAAGTTCTGTTATTGCAGTAGTGTTGTCATTTTTTTACAAGTTTGAGGTAAATCGGTTAATCGTATGGTCTAAGAACTCCTATCTCCTTGATACATGAAGATATGATCAATGAAATTACGCCATTTATTGAGAAAAGTTAAGCAACAAGGGAAACCATGAATTGGTGAAGTTGTTGACATAGTCATCAACCGCTACACTTCTTATTTGTCACTTTTTTCATTCGTTTTAATAGCTTCCAGATTTTCATTTTATGTGCGAGAGTGTGTTTATGTCAAGAGTAATAAACAATAATTGAGAGCGAATGTTACTTAAATCAAACGTCAGGTACCAAAACACTCTCGCGTATATTATAGTAAAACATTATATGATACTATGAACTCTACTCTACTAACTCTATCTGTACTAACACTCGGGCAAGCTCTCGTGTGCGTACATTTCTCGTTATATACTTTTTATAGTGTTGTAATGTACTATTCCTCTTAGCGTGTACGATGTAAAATATCCCTGAAGTTAACGTTTTTTCTGCTAACAATTAGGAATGCGCCTAATTGATTTGTATTTGGTTTTTATTTTATTCCGAAAAAAAGGAAAACAATGTTCTACGACATGCCTTTAGAGTATTGCAATTTTTTTTAAATTTAAATTTTAATTTCACATTCACATGTTGCCTAATTTTCTTCTGTTCCGATGTAAGCAGAAGCACGTGAACTAGGCACATAACAAAAGAAATTGCTAAGTGCACATGCTCTTGCTTACTCAGAATTGCCAACTGCATAAAAATTAACTGCAATAATTATTGCATTCACTGCAAACATACAGACTACATACCAAGAAGAAATCGAAATTACATTATATAATAGTATATTACAGTGGATGCGGCGGAAATCATTCATTACATTAGGGATCAATTTTGTGATACGAGCCAAACTCACAAGTGTGTTTTTAAGCAACAAGCTTTGGAAACTGTTGTTTTGACGAGTGTAGAGTTATACTGCACGAGTTATACGTTCCAAAAATGTTAGAATATTCTCAATCAAAGAGGCATTTGCTTTTTTCTATTCGTTTTTCTTGTACTAGAAATGTTACCGACGAGATCAAAACAAAAAAAGCCCGGATGACCAACGGAAAAGCTACATGTTATACACTTTCGCTATACATTATACACTATACATTTTACATCCCTTGGAACGAAAGTAACTTTCGCCACGGGTTGTTCCTAATATCCCGAAAGACCTTACATGTAATGAACGACTTCCAAGGGGGGGGGGGGCCAATATGCATGTAATGCTAAACTTTCGGAGGGGATAGTCAAAATAGTTATTTGGATTACAAGGGATGAAAGTATGAAAATTCAACCTTGTGCGAGAATTCAATTCAATTCAATGCAATCGCACTGGTTGAATTTTTATCGTCATTCCTTGTAATTCATATACTTTTTCATTACGAAAACAACGAAATAGTTATTTACGCAACAAGGGAGTAGGCCGAAAATTTTTTCCCGTGCTGCGTATTAATCTTAAAACTTAAATGTCTTCATTCGCCCGTAACTAAATTAGGTCTAATGAGGATAAAGACGTTGTCCATAAATGACGTCAAAACTAAAGGGGGGGGGGTTGAGTTATGTAGGAAGCGGAAAGGGGTGGGGGTGTGTCATGCGAGTCTGGCCGTCCGAAAATGAACTGCATCTGAGGAGCTTTTCAGATTTTTTTACATTCGAAACAGGTCACAACTGGAAACAATTTGATATGTTTGTAGTGACTTTTTGAAATGTAAATCGTTTGAATACCTTGCTGTATACTTATAAAGGACAAGAGCATCGAATATCATCATGTGAAATTTAATGAATGGACAGAAGTTCGTGAAAGTTGGGATTCGCAGGAAAGCAGACGGCATGTAATTGAACATGTAATAAGACATCAGGGTCAATATTTTCAACTCACCAATTATCCTGTTGCTCTAGCTCACACCAGATAAATTTTCACGTGCGAAGGAAGATACGTGATAAAAGTGACATAAGGTTCACACCAGTTGAAAAAAGAGGTCCAGTAATGTTTTCACCAGTATTCACACTATCGTACAATGATGTCAAAAAAATGTGTAGATAATTCTGGGTAAACATTTAGCAGAATTTTTTTTTAATCTGGACGTCATTTATGGACAGCCCCACACGGCATGTACCTTAATTCGGCTGACAAATTCAAAATTTTGTCGCCTTAAGTGTCATATTGTTTATAATAATAAGAAATTTGAACTGAAACGAATTGCGGCTCTCGCTTCACTGACCACACCGCAATCTTTTACTATAGTTGCAATTCCCTATTTGCTTCCTTATTGCAAATAACCTTTTTTGTTTATCACTTTAATCGCATACCAAGAATTGTTCATTTTTTGTTTTATATTTGGAACATCAGAACACACATTAAAATTTAGTGCAAACAGGAACATTCATATGAAATTAGTGAAAGCTAAAAAACTCTCCTATTTTTTGTTGTAAAAGTGCTTCAGAATTTTCCAAGTAAAGAAGTAAATACATTCGGTGATGCTTAATAGACTCACTCCCTGTTTTCAAAAGAAAAATATAGAAATAAAATTGGTTGAACTTTCAAAAATTTATAAAATGATACCAAAAACAATCCAAGCATTCCACCGATGTAAACTGCATTTAAAAGAAAGTTTTGATAAATAGATATGTATTTTCTCCACAAGCGTTTGTGAAAGGTTTTTCGGTTTTCATTATAGAGAAATTGTTAGATACTTAACGGGCAGCATAGAACATTTTGAAGTTCAATTTTATATTTTCTGCTTGAAAAAAGCTAATTGTTCAGCAAATATGAAAAGTTGAACTGTCGACGAAAATATTCGCATTTAATCAGCTAAAAGATGAGCATAAAGATACCCATATTTCATTGTTTTACTATCCCTATTACAAACATCAAACTTTCACAGAGTTCACGATACTGCGAAAATAATTTATCTTTGTTAAGCTTTTACATTACCAAGGGAGGAAAAGGTGAAAAGTCAAGTTGTCACACGAAAACGAGAATTTTCTATTTTCTCCGAAGTTACGTATTGTACTTTACATGCTAAGGTTGTCGAAAGTTCATGAAGGTCAATGAAACATGAAAAAATTATTAAAGTTATTTCATGAAATGTGAATTGATATTTTGTTCCTATTATGAGCGTCTGTTGGGAATTAATAATCCAGATGTTATTTGTTTTTGAATAAACTTATAAAAGAGAAAGGATCGACACAATCCGCAAGGAGGCTGTTAGTGTAACTTCTACAGAATTCATGGATCTTGGAAATGAACTTCTTTACTTTTTTACCTTTTGAGTTAGAATTTCTATTCGAGTTAATCACAATATCAAGCAACCCACTTCTGAAATTGCGTATATATCGCAAACCGATCGAAAAATCTGTTAGGAAAGTTACAGATGGAACAGTGGGTAGCTTAAAAGCTTGCGCCCACCAGTGAAATGATAAGTTGGAATTACTGCAACATATAAAAGTGGCATGTTGAACTGGAAGACACAGTTGGGTTGGGAGAGAATTACATGAGTTTACTCTGTTATTTACTCTACTGTCATTCAACATGTCCATTCTATCTGGTGTAGTGGTACCAACTTTTCATTTCTCTGGCGCACGATAAACTCATATACTTCACACTTTTTTGGAAATGATTCTCTAATGAATAAATTTTATGCCAAGGGATGATACCTTCCCAGAGCCGGTGGCAGGACATTTCTCTGCGCAAATAACGCCCGGGCGTTAATAACACCCGGGGCGTTATTAACGCCCGCCCAGGCGGAGTGCGGACGTTAATAACACCCCGGGCGTTATTAGCTCCCGAAGTGCGGGCGTTAATAACACCCCGGGCGTTATTAGCGCCCGGAGATCGGGCGTTAATAACACCCCGGGCGTTATTAGCGCCCGGAGAGCGGGCGTTAATAACACCCCGGGCGTTATTAGCGTCCCGGGCGTTATTTGCGGCGGAGAAATGTCACGTCACCCCAGAGCCCTAGTTTTCAGAGAGAACTTTCTCTGCAAACAAGTACAACTAACATAAAATGTCTCATCGATTTCGAATCGTAAGTGAAAGCTGGAAGTGTACAAATTATAGCTTTGGATTTTGTGAGCCGTAAGTAAGTATTAGAGGCGGTGTGAGCAATGTTACAGATTGTCTATTAAAACTGCGTCAACATAAACTCACAGAGTTTTTTGTTACAAAAACAGAGTTGGCAGCAATGACTGCATTCATTAAAACACTCAATAAGCGCTGCTAACGTTATAAAAATGAATTCCTCTGACTATGCAGGCTTTCTCTGACAATTTAAAATAGACGAGAAAAAAATTCTAAATTTAAATGAAAAAAGTTACCCAATAAATCCGTGAAGCCGAAAATAAGGTCTCGCTTAAGCTGCATTTTTGGGTAGTTGCTTATACCCCACTGGAGATTAGCCCCCAGAAACCATGGCCTGGATCGCTAAGAAATGAATATAGAAAGGTATGTTGCACACTTAATGATTTTTTTTAAGTTTGTTGATAATTTTTGTGGGATCGGGTACGGTCTCATCGGCAGAGTTAACGTAATTGGACAAGTCAAGATCTCTGTTACGATTGGTAAATCCAAATGTTCTTATCTGCGGTTTGATTTAGACTGAAATATTAACAACGATGATGTGAGCATCAATACTCAATCAGAGCGGCCAACGCGTGAATCTGCAATCGCAGCATTAACGTAGAACTCTACCGATTATACCAACCCGAATCATTCGGCCGACTCCAGACGTCGTATCTCCTGACTTATTTATTTATTCAAATCTTTCCTCATCTGCGGTTCGCCTGAACTAATTAACAATTGACGTAGAGCTCGGACTGTTCCAGATTTCGTTTCAAAAATCGTTTTCACCACGTATACATAGCTGTGGTGAAAGCGAGGTGAAAACAATTTTACAATTGAGGCTGTTATAATCAAAAGTAGGTCTTTTCCATTTGTCAAAGTGTCGAAAAAAAACTTGAAATAGTCAGATAATCCTTTATTTTTCCTCAATTCTGATGCTAGTATAAAATCGAGGAAAAATAAAAGATTATGTCACTATTTCAAAAAAAATTAGTTTGACGTTTACAACGTCACTTTGACTAAGGGAAAAGACCTACTTTTGATCCAAACAGTCTCAATTATCTTCTCTCAGAAGGAACGTTTGACATAACAAAAGGATATCACACGGCTAGTTGACCCGTACCAACTACTCGGCAACCACATTTATAGCACTCGTTCACGAGAGGGGATCGTTTCTCAGTCGATGCATGATCTATCCGTTCTAACTCTTATTTTGCCCTCCAGTGATCAGAGAGCAAAACATAGAAAATGGAAAGCAAACAAACATTTGATCATATTTTTTGCTATTCACTTCTTATTTCTTCCATGTTCTATAGACATTGAGAGAAGAGCACTATACTCTGTTATAGACCATGTCCTGTCACCGAACCTCAAGTGGTGTTTTTGATGTTTGATGTTTTTAACATAGCTGAATTAACTTCTCAACATAGAGCTACTCACTTTTCTAGTGGCGTCATCCATGCTTTAATAGCTGAATACGGACAAATATAAAACTAATGACACAATCTATTATGCGTCGTGTAGACAACCTTACGAAAATAGGATTCTACCCCAAATATCATTAGGAATATCCTTTTAAACGTTTTGTCTGGTGAGAAAATTATTATTTTCTAGTTCTTGTTCTATCGTGGGTGGAAGCAAAATAGATATTTCTCGCCCTGACCTGTCGCTTTGTTGTTGTTTGTAAAAGCGAACCGCACTCGCTTATAAACTTTGTGTTCACCTGGGAGAGTGATAGACAATTGCAAACTTCGCTTTCGTTGGAATTTCTTACTTTCTCTCCTTGCGAATAAATAGTTATTCTATAATATATGAAACAGAAAACGTGATACACTTTGGTGCACTTTGTGGTACCTTGTCTCACCTTGATGCAACTTTATCAAGTTGATGTGCTTGTGGTAATTATTTTAGCTCACGAGGAATTGTTATTCACGAGAGTTGAACTAACTCACGAAAAATTTTAATTCACGATTTACAACTAATCGCAAATCTAAAAAAAAATTGAAAAGATTTTACTGTGATTCCTCCGGGTACCGATACGATCCTGGAATCACTGCTCGTCCTTTGATATTTCTAAAAACTACAATTTCACCTAATCGAATTTAATTAAGAATATCTTTTCCTTTTTATTTATCATTGTCTCCTTTTCGTAATGAAATTATACCATTTACACATAAGCAAACATCATAATGAGATGTCGTTAATGTAATGGGTCTCTTTGTCGATATAATAAACAATATAAAGGCAACATTAATAAATCTGAGACATTAAACTTGAAAGGTATACAACATGCCCTCTACTCGTATAAGTAAGTGGCATCATATCCCAATACATTACACAAAACATGGCATAGAACATCAATTTCTTAGTATCAAAAAAAAGAGAATTCATATTTACATAGTCCTGAACAAAGAAATTCGAATCGTCACAGTTGGCCAAACAGTTGCAATTAATTTTCATTTTATTTGATTTCAGAGTAATCAATTCATCTGGAACATAAATGAACGCCAAGAGAAAAAAATGTTGTATATTTATATAGCGTTAAGGTTACTAAATCTCTAGTCTGGTTTTTTTCGTATACCTTAAACGAAATATTCAATTATTTCCTATCTGAACATAAGGCATCAGATCTTTGATACATTTTTAATAAATTACCTTTAATGGTCATCAGGCAAAGTAAACCTTGAATGTCACAAACGTTTCCCAGCTTTTCACCATGTCTACCTGCCGGAAAAATGATGGGAGTTTAAGATAAAATTGTGTTTTCTGAGAAGAAGGGCAAAAATAACAGCATGTTTCAGGAGGGTATGCAACGTAAAACGTCGATGTTATTATTATTTCATGTCTTCGATGAGGCTAAGTTATCCGGGGGTTCATACGTTTAGTTAACAATTGTTCTACTGTTATGAAGTAAACGCTTCGCGTTGGTGACATAGTTCTTGTAATCAGTAGTAGTTCCCTTATAGATAGTCCGAGGAAGAGCTTTCGACATCAGATAAACTGATGTAGAACGGAATGTGGACTACTAGTTTTCAAACTGGAAATGGAAAGACTGGAACCGTAATCTCGAATAGAATTTTCAACATCGAATCGAATTACCAAAAAGACTGAGGCACAAGATTTCCAAGCAGAGAGACGACTCGATAGGTAGCTGACTTATTAAAAGATTTTGTGGAATTAATCGATGGATTCAAGTCCTTCGGAGGATCCGATGTATGCTCCTGAGAAGCTTTATTTTCCATGTAGGAAACTTTACAAACGTCTTTCAAGTCGAAGTTTTTGCAGTACTTACGGCATAGGGATCGTCCCTAAATTACGTAACGCAAAAACATGAGACAAAAGATGATTTTCGTATGCGATTTCGATATTTTGTCTCATGTTTTTGCGTTACTTAATTTAGGGACGATCCCATACCGCCAACGGAGGCGGAATGAGAAGGTCTCGAAACTTAAGTGTGCAAAGTCCATATTTGATCGGCACACGAAGCTTTTTTTTTCCCGAAACTCAATTTGAAATGGGCCAAGGAGACATTGTGGATTGAACGGGCACATGAGTAAGTTGAGGTTATCCCTTACTTCCAAATGTAAATTCAGTAATCTGTGACTGTTCTAAGTTCTTTCTACTGAGAAGCAGACTTCTGGGAAAGTTTTTCGTACAACCATTCGAACTCAAACATAATTAAAAGATTCGGGATCAAGTGCTCAAGCATGAGCAAAGGCTTACCAAGCAAAAGCTTAAAATACTTCAGCTTTTACTTTTGCTCATGCTTCGTAAGTATGAGCACATGCTCATTTGCTCGTGCTCAAGCAGATGCTCAGGAAGGGAGGAAATGACTGGAAAAAACTGGTTCCAGATTCGTGTTTCTTCATCACAAACCTCTGTCGGCTAGTGTTATTTGATCAATTAGTAGATCAGGTTGATTTATTAGGAATTATTATAAGGTCTATTCGATCAATTGTTACAAATGACAGCGAAATTGACACTCGATTCGTCAATTGACTCAATTCACTTCAGGGTAAATAAAAGGAATTGGAATTGAGTGGAACCCCTTTTTATCGAGATGTTAACCCCTCGAATAACGTTCTACACCCAAAAAAATGGAATTGGGCATGTACAACTCCCGAGAGCATTTTTACGACCGTTTTACGTCTAAGACGTATTTCATGTATATCTGTAATATTCAATGTACACACAACATGCAAAATGTACATTGTGCTTGTTTAATGAACGATTCACTTGTACAATGTACGACATCGAAACCAATGGTTTAAGCCGACTTCTGGGTATCAAAAGGCTGTCCACAAGGAGGAATACTCTCTCCGCTGCTCTGGTGCATCGTTGTCGATTCTCTCATAAGGAAACTAAATGAAGAGTGATTTCATGCGCAGGGTTACTCTGATTACTTGACCGTCTTAATTAGGGGCAAGTTTGAGAGTACCCTAGGAGTTCGCCTGAGAAGCTCACTGAAGGTAGTGGAGAAGTGGTGCCAAGAGAAGGGCCTGAAGGTTAATCCAAAAAAGACGGATATCGTGCTCTTTAGCAGAAGAAACACGGGACACGCCCTTGTGGGGAACTTTAGGCTCTTTGGTAAAACCATAGATCTCAGCCCGAATGTAAAGTATTTGGGAGTAATTCTCGACCAAAAGCTCAAATGGATCGAGCATGTCAGATACATCGCTTGCTTTCTCGATCTGTCTTAGGGATTTTGGAAGGGACTGGGGTATACCGTCTAGAGCCATTATGTGGATTTATGAGACGGTCATCAATCCGATGTTGAGCCATGGATGTGTTGTGTGGTGGCCCAGGCTAGACATCGAGTGTGCGAAGAAAGAGTTGAATGAAATTCAGAGGCTTGCATGCATCTGCATAACAGGAGCCATGAAGACCACGGCCACAGCGGCCATGGAAGCGCTTATTGCGTTACCACCCATTGAGACGACCATAAAAGCGAAGGCCTTTGCCGCGGCAGATAGACTGACGCAAAATGATCTCTGGATGAGGGGCTTAGACTCGGGGCACGGAAGAATCAGACAAATGATAAACAGTCAGGTCTGCCGAATGCCCAGAGATCGAATGGTACCTACAATCAGTTTCGAGAGGCAATGTCCGGTATGACAGGATAGGAATGACTGGCTGGGAAACTGATGGACCGAAGACTGAGCAGGGAACGGGAGCCGTAGTCTATACGGAAGACCCGGAGAACGGTTATAGCTTCCACATGGGAAAATTAGCTAGCGTCTTCCAAGCAGAGACATTTGCTGCGCTTATGGGGGCGATTGAGTTGGTTCCGGAAGGAACAACGGCTAATAGAACACTAATATGCTCGGACAGCGAGTCGGAAATCAAAGCACTCGCGTCACCTGTCCAGATTGGTTGGTGAGCTAAAGGCGACTCTAAATCGACTGGGAATGAGCAATCAGATCACAGTGGCTTGGGTCCCAGGGCACGCCGGCGTAGACGGCGATGAGAGGGCAGATGAGCTGGCCAGACAAGACTCAGCAAATGTTATCGTCGGTCCAGAGCCCTTCATCCCAATACCTTCAGAGATCCAAAAACTAGGACCTGTTGCTTTAAACAGATTCCTAGTGGGAACTGGGAGGTTCAAATGATTTACATAATGAGCAGGATGAAACAAAGGATCAATAGATCTGTGTTTCGAGTCCGGAAACGGACGTCCTAACCTGATAAATCTAAAAAAATGGTTTAAGCGACACTATGTACAAGTTGCATGTAAGCTATGAACAAGTGATACATACAATGTACAACATCATTTTTTTACAAGTGGGATGAGCAACGTACACATCCATTGTATAATGAACGAGTAGTATGTACAATGGACGCACTCACGTGATGAACAATGATATGTACAACGGATGCTTGTGATGCTAATGATATGTACAATGTACAACGGAGTTTTTTTTTTACAAATGACACGTACAATGTACAAAGCCATTATATACATCGAACAAGTGACATATACATTGTACAAGTGAGTTGCACAATGAAGTAGCAAACTATCAAAAGAAGTGGGTGTATCCAATATGTAAAGTTAGCTTGGTGGAAAAGTCGAGGACTGGAGATGTAGGTGTTGATGTTGATGGTTCGAATCCAGATTATGTCGAGGAATTTTGGTGAACAAAATACGGCAGTGATGAATAACAAGGAAGTAAATAAGCATGTGTAATACTAAAATTGAAATCGTATATAGAAACGCTTTTACAATAAAATTTTGTGAAAACATTCTACATATAAAATGTACAGCCAAAGCTTGCACATTGTACAAGTATATAGTATAAGGTACGTCCAGCTAAGCCAATGCTTTAAGCGGCACTATGTACGGGGCAGACGTACAAATGTACAAGTCTCATCTCTCATCTCAAATTTTTTTGGGTGTATGTATGAGAATCTATATGGTGGCACTTGTACAGAGTGATTCCGTAAGTTATTTGATATTTGGTACAGTCAACCGATTCTTTTTTTCGTATTGTTATTGTAATTCTTTTTTCACTTAAGTATTTCCAAGAATTTTTGCCAAAATTCTTAGTTTACCGTAAAAAAAATCCAGATAAATTTTAATCGAATTTTTGGTGTACCTTTGTTTTCTTCTACTTAAATCTAATATTGTTTTAATTAATGATGTCGATGAAGCTTTTATCTCGACAACAACAAAAAAAAGTTTTCAAATTCCTTTATGTTCCGTTTCTTTTCCGTAGATTCCGTTTAAGTACCCAGAGGTGAACTTGAATCCATTTATTTTTTAAACGAGCTCTATAATTGATAAGTCGAAAAATTTTACATTCAAACGACTTTGGATTGGAAACGAAATTATTCAACGTAACCTAAATTCGAGGCAACTAATTTATTAAAAAGGTCGTGTGGCTTACAGATATGAATCAAAGTTTTACCTTGACCTTACCTTTGTTTCGATAGAAATGAGGAAAACAACCGCACATCCTTGTAGCTAATGCCATACGACATTCACGATGACATAAATTTGCACTGTATATGGGACTCGTCCGCATAATTTCAGACTCATGAGTAAATCTGCATTGACGCTGTGACACAGTTAAACTAAAAAAAGCAAACTTTTTAACAAAGTTAGGTAAAATTTTCAACTCTTCCAAATTATTCAAATTTATGAGAATAGTGTTTTTGCATTGAAGTGTCGGGATGACACAGTTTTATTTTTTGCACTAACGATTAATACATGAGAATACTGCCCTTTAATTCATTAAACTCAGATCAATTTTATACCCTTAAAGTGGTCTCTTATTCCAATCCCGGATTCGAGCTGAAAACTTACGGGAACGTGAACAAACAACTCAATTTTAGACAAAATAGACATTAAATCCAATTAAATCTCATTGAATCTCCTGTACTCGGAAGATCTGAACCACTTGACTTATATTGAAATTATGGAATTCCTCTCTTCATGTGGCGTAAATATCTATTCACTTACGACATAAATGTATGTACTTACTCTTTAGCATTGTCCGATGTTAATATTTCTAAGCCAAGTAGTTCGACTGTTGTATAATCAAACGCTCCAAATGAATAACGTTGTTTTGATATATCCGGCACTTCCGTAGCTCCATGAAAATAGACTTCGTATGCAGAAGATAGATTTATAAGCTGAGCGTAAATTTCGCCATCAAGCTGATGTACATAAACCGTGCTGTTTGGCTTAATCAGATCCCATCGATTTTTTCTCCAATAACTTCAATATAAGGACATTTTTAACAATAGAAAATGAAAACACAAATTTTTTATTTATATTCACTTGTAGTCGTTATACACAGAGATTTTTGAGTTTGTTGAAAAGCAAATTCCCATTTCAGTAATTGTTTCTGAAGAAAAAGGAAAAACTGAAATACTTTTCCTTTCCAAGAAGATTTGAACATTTCATGAGTTTTGATTCTTCAGAAAGTTCCTGTCTGTACGTACCTTGGATGTACATTTTAGCTATAGTTCCGCTGCTTACTTCCGGCTTATACGCTGATGACATATTTGCAATTAGGTCTAGATAGTCGCCGCCAGTAATGCCAAACGTCCTATTCCTAATTGGATTTAATCTATCGAAATTTTCGTATGTCACTGTTGATATAACGTCCATGAAATAATGAAAATCTTTTTTCTCTTCCTCAGTCGGAAATCTATGTGGAAACATTCTGTTCAGAAACAAATTTCTTAGTATTTTATCCGTTTATGAAGATAAAACAACATACTTTATGTAGTCGTCCACCATAGCTGCGTCAATCCTAAACGTTTTTATTAATAAATTATTTTGTAAGCTTGCAGACCTTAAAAAGTCTTCCGTTCGAACGAAATTCATAAACTGCAAACGCGCTCAGCATTTCAATTACCAACATTGCATTATGCTGGAGATGACCAGGTATTTTCATCAGATTATTGATTTCAAACGAAAAGGCGACTTTCCAAGATTTTCTCATCGGTTATTATATAAACAAATCTACGCCTTAAAAAGGATAACGTACTTTTCTTCCCGCAGATCAATCGACAGCGATAACAACCGCATTAGGTACTTGGAATATGCACTCAAATTGAACAGAATTTAGGATCATTTAGGAGTCATTAGTAGGTAACTCTTGTTGTTAGGGCTTTGTAATTTTAAATAGGAAAAAACTCATTTTCACAGCTTTTGCTCTCATGTAGGGCTAAAACGAAATTTTCTCACCTGTCACTGAGTGTATTTCAAAATGAAAATTGTCAAAATGATAACTTTGATTTAAATTTGATGAAAATTGGATGTATATTTGATGTATATTTGATGTATTTTCGATGTATTTTTGATGATTGACGATGATGACGATGATTTTTGGTGTTGTACACTTGATGTGTTCATAATGTATGAGTTGCATGCGTGATGTAAAAAGTTCTATATATATTTTAAAACAAAGCACCACATCCACATCACTCATACAACACTCTTACATCTCAAGTACATCACTATTACATCACCAGTACATCACTAGTACATTACCAGACATTGCTGAAACATCAAATTGATGCATTTTTGATGTAAAATTGATGTATTTTTGATGTAAAATTGATGTATTTTCGATGCATTTTTGATGTATGAGTGTTGTAAAGGTTGTATTAGTGATGTGTTGTTGTTGTTTGGTGTTGTCACTTGATGTGTTGATGATGTATGAATCGCATTCGTGATGTAAAAAAAATCTACAAAATATTTTAAAACAGAGCAAAAAGTTATAATAAATTGATTTTTTTTTTCATCATCATCAATCCTTATTACCTTTCGGTGTGGGTGAAAGGTCTTTATGTCACAACCCCTGAATGGTGAACTATTGTCTTCCATGTCCTTCTATCGCCCGCAAAGGAGATGGTTTGTTCGCCCAGAGAAAGCCTCTAACTTTTAAATCAGATTTAATTGAATCTACAAACATTCTCCTTGGTTTCCTGTGCATCCAAGATCCTTTTCCCATCCTTTGAACGTGCCCCAACCAGCTAGCGCAGACGACTGGCCCTTTCCGCCTCTTCTACTGACGAAATCCTTAAATTTTCCCTAATATCGACGTTCCCAATATGATTATTCCACTGCTCCTTCCGACGTGCGACCTCTGAAAAAATGGTTCTTAAGTACTAGAATTCAGAAACCTGTTCCAGCTCCTCCTCATTTGAATTGCAAGCCATCTTTTTCCGAAATTTGTCGACATGCATAACCTCAGTTTTCCCAACACTTATCTTGATCCCGTACTCCTCACTTGCAGCATTCAGGTAGTCAATCCCAATCTGCTAACAGAATCAAGTCATCCGCATAGGTCAGGATTTTCATTATTACCTCACTCACCTCGTCATTTCCCTGTAATTTTGCCCGCTTGATGATTTTGTCCATGAAAATTAAGAACAGAAGCGGGGGAAGACGAAAACCCAGACGAGCGCCTTCATTAACCTCAAAAGCCTCGCTTATCTCGCCATCTATTCTTACGGCGGCGCTGCTCCCTGAGTAAATACTCTTTATGACACGCAGTAAACTCCCATTGATACCGTAGTCGCTAAGAACAGCTTCTGCCTCCGTACACGGTCGAGCGCATTCTCCAAGTCATTGAACAAAGATGTTAAACAAGCTTTAAGCCACTCGGTTGTTGCAAAACGTCGTTCAAAGCCCTTGTTCTTTTCATAAAACTTTTCGATAGCCTGTCTGAGGCAGAAAACCTGATCCTGACACCATCTCAGAGGCCTGAAACCTTCCTGAATCCAGTACACATTCCTCTATGTTTCTAACCCGGTCAACAAGTACACTCGCGTAAACCTTACGGATGCCCTTCTTATAAATCGGAGCAATAATGACGAAGCTCCAGTCAGCAGGTACCGTAGAAGACTTCATGGCCAAGTTGAAAATCCTACAAAGCCATTGGATCCCACCTGATCCGTTATATTTAATAAATTCCGTCCTAATTTCACCTTCCCCTGTGGAATTTCCTGTCCTTAGCCTGCCGACCTTTCGGAACATCTCTTCCAGCGTAAGTTCTTCTGCCGCCCCCAAACTAGGACCTGCCTCTCTATCATTTTCCCCTACCTGATTGACAGATGATCTCACCAAGTCTTCAAGACTTCACCTTTATCTGTAATGTAAGGCGGCGGGGCCTTTATCTAAAATGCTACTACATCCCTCCTTCACGCCACCGCGCCTTATGTATGTAATCATCGATCAAAATTTCTTACCCCTGACCTTGACCTGCCTTTTCCAATTCCTCCTAGCTATTTTTTCAGTTAAAATTAACTGAAGCGAATTTGGAATCTTAAATAGAGTTGAAATTAAGAAAGGAATCATTCTGAAATTAAATCTGAAAGGAAAAATTTGCCAGAACCTTCAGCTTGCCGGGTTGATGCTCTTACCGCGGACATAAACGCCTATTCACCGTTGCGTCAAGCGAGTAGTGGCCCTCGCTTCACTCTGGTTGCGAACTTTCCCTATTCTTCTAATACCATTTTTTTCCCTCGGATATCAAATAACTTTTAAATTCAAAACTGGATGAAAAGTACGTTTTCCATGACAAGGAAAGTACACGATTCACCTTTTATGTGGACAAACCGTCAGTGCAGGAAATGTTGTGTTCCATGCAAACTTATCTCGATCCATGGATATGACAATGGGCGAAGTTTGAAAACGATTCCATGTCCTTTGAGCCAACGACGTAGTACTATAAATCGCAATGCAGATGCAGATAGCCCAAAGTAATCTTTCCATTTCATATATCACGAAAAAGATGAAACAAAACAAAGTGCAGAAATAGATAAAAGAAGAAATTTTAAAACTAGACTAGTCATAATAATATACTTGGTTGAAAAAAAAAATCATCAATTGCACTGCTCATAAGCACAAAAAAAATATATAAAAAAAATACAATTTCTGCCGAGGAAAATCGGTTGTTGAAATATAGAAGTTTGTTTTTGTTTTTGACCACAATCATTTACTGTACAATTGCTACCCAAGTGAAAATGGGATTTTTTTATTAATTATTAAATCTGAAGACTTTGCAGTCCCTAGGACAAATTTTAAAGCTGCAGCTAAGTTCACTGTAAATAGCAATATGTTTAAAGAGTTGCGATTTTGACAATTCTTTTTTATGAAACTCTTCACTCTGGCTAAAATGACATAAGTGTGTCTCGTCTCCTCTCACAGCACATCAAACTGATTCATTTGAAAGCCAGCAAACAGTCAGAATAGTCAGAACATTCAGTTGACATTTAAACAACGTAATGTCATCCGGATGGTTGATGAACAATTGCATTCGTCCGCGTTTTGTTCTGTCACACCTGGCTGTCATTTTCCTTGAGCATGAATCGCAAATTTCTGAAGTCCACATATTTGATGACACTTTTTATTGATACTGTCCAATCATTTACTCCAAACTTTATTTATTGTTATTGCACAGTGAGATGTTAACGCTAGAATATGACATATTTCTCGAAATACGAAATGATAATAACAAACGAAATGGTTTTAATAATTTCAAAAAAAGTGGATAAAGAATCTTAGACGAAGTAATTCGTTATTCGCAAGATTTACTCCCAAAACAGCATATCAACGAAATAAAATAAAGAATGTCGTCTCTTGTGGAGTATTAGAAAATGTTTGATTATAACGAACTTAAAAGAAGACTTTTTCATTTAAAAATTAAATTTTTCGTTGCAAAAATGACCCCGTCCATAACATGCACCCAAGCATAATGGAAAAGTAAAAAAGCAAAATGCATTGCTAGCCATATTGGCGATGGGTTATGTATGTATACCGAATAACGCTGAGACTATAATATTGAGAAGATATGAGAACGAGAACATGAGTGCTGCAAGAGGATAATAATAAAACTAACTGAAAAGTAGATTCTATTTTCCACCATATAATGCTTGGACGTTTGGATTTTATCCAAAACTTTATATTGCGTTTCTCGTCGAAAAGATGCATCCATGTTCTATATAACAGTAACTGAAACATTATTGCACAACGCTAGCATCTTTTTTATTTCATTTTTTTTTCGTTCATATCATTTTTTAAGTGTTTTGTTGATTTTTTTTTCACTGTTACATAATAATACATTTCCGAAAAATTCATGATTTATGATTGAAATGCATATAAAAAAACTAAATGCTAATTTGGCTGCCATCAGATGTTTATCTGCAATGTCTGCAGTTTATATTTAAAAATCCAAACAAAAATCGTTTATATTCCCGCGTTGAGTTTGTATTTTTCATCTTAACATTTATTTATGTCATTTTCATTTATGGCTCTCTGGAAGCCTTCGTGGGTTTCCAAGTAAAACGGTTTGTGAAAGCCCGTTATGTTCCCCAACGGTTAACTGGGCGCTCATAACTTACAACTCCGATATCAGATAATAAGAAACAAAGTCAATAATTGTTGGTTGCAATTTAGTGTAGAAAAGTAAATGGGATCGGAGAGTGGTCCCCCTTACCTCATATTTTAAATACATTATGCAGATAAGAGTGGGCCGCACGAAACTCGACTAATAATCCAACCCGAACCCGAACTAATTTGGTCGGGTCGGGTTTTCATTTTCCTTTTCACTCAATTATTTTCACAAAATTGAGTTGAAAAAAATTTTTAATTTTTATTTAGGTTAAAAAGGTCGACCCGCACACCTCCAACATTAATTCTAGTGGGGCTTCAAATCAACATTATTTTTTCACCAAATAACTAAACGAGAAAATGAAAAGTGTCTATGGATATCATAGTTTGAATGCTGGTTATGACCTTTAACGGTTTCCATTTAATTATCTAAGATAAATTGTCATTTTGTACAAGAAAAATGTTCCCTGATCCAGCCATAAGGGATAGCTAGATAGCTACCTCATTCTTTTGAACTTGGACAAAGACACACGGGAAACTTTCAAATACGATTGAACAAATCACTAATATATACAAAAAACACCCGGGTGGCTGTTCATTGTTTCAATGTCATCATTCACATTTCGAATCGACGTGAACTTTGTGCTCAAAAAAAGAAAAGAAGAAAAGGAAGGATAAGCTTAATCACAACAAAAACCCTTTTTAAAAGGGAAACGTGAAGCAAGTCCTCGTCCCTTCTTCCAAAACAATTGATATCAATTTGAGTGACGCTTACAGCTTCGGACGGAACCCAAAAAATTCTTTCGGAATATTTTCACTTTTGATTAAAAAAATGCGTCACAAATGCCGGACCCCCAATGTTATAGTTTTTCTGTTCTTTCAGATTTGATACGAAAAAAATTAAGTTTTGCGTGATGTGTGGAGTACGGGTAGCCAAATTTTTGGCGTTCGAAATCTGAAAGCGCAGAAAAGTTATTACGTTGGAAGGGTCCGGCATTTGTGACGCATTTTTTTTAATCAAAAGTAAAAATATTTCGAAAGAATTTTTTGCGTTCCGAAACTGTAAGCGTCACCCAAATTGATATAAGTTGTCTTGGAAGAAGGGGCGAGGACTTGCGTCACGTTTCCCTTTTAAAAAGGGTTTTTGTTGTGATTAAGCTTATCCTTCCTTTTCTTCTTTTCTTTTTTTGAGCACAAAGTTGTGATATCAGTACTTTTGGAAGAAAAGAGAAAACAAACAAAACGGCGAAAAAAATTTCCGGCGATAAAAAATTTTCGGCAAAAAAAAATTTTCAGCGAAAAATTGGTGAAAATAAATTTCGGCGAAAAAAATTTTCGGCGAAAAAATTTCGGCGAAAAAAAAATGCCCGGCAGAAAAAAATTCCGACAAAAAAAATTTTCAGCTAAAAAAAATTCCGGCGAAAATTTTCGGCCAAAAAAAAAAAATTCCAGCGAAGAAAATTTTGTGGTGGAAAAAATTTACGGCGAAAAAAAAAAATTTCGGCGAAAAAAATTTCAGCGGGAAAAAAACTTCCGGAGAAAAAAAATTTCCGGTGAAAAAAATTTTCTGGTGGAAAAAATTTTCGGCAAAAAATTACCTTTGCCACGAAACATCTATCTCCAACTTAAAAAAAATAATTTTCATTAATCACCGTCGGCCATTTTGTTGGTCACCTTGACACACTACTCACTCAACCCAATAACTTTTCCTTTGACACCAAACATATATCTCCATCCTAACACAGTCCAACAATTTTGCTCATATTTGACCCTTACTTTGAATACACTCACACACACATACAAAACATTCTTTTATATGGGCTTTATATGGCGCCTTCTAAGAGCCCTGGCTCCCAAAAGTTATCGAGCCGTTTTCGAACACGAGCCAAAAAAGTTGGTTTTCATACAAATGGCTCTGGAACTAATTAACTCACTAGCCCACTAACTAACTAACTGACGTAGGATATTTTCATTTACTATGGATTCTACGAAATGGCACATTTTGTATGGAAAATGACGATTTTCTAAAGGTCATATCTTCGGATCCATGGGACCGATTTTAATGATATATTAATTCGTTCAGAAAAGTCTTAGTAAACTTCATCTGATGCAATTCCACGGAGGTCGCTGCTGTCTCCGGAAGTACTTATGAAGGCTTGGAAAGACACAAACAACAATACCATGTCAATGCATTCAAATCCAATTCATTAATAAACCGATAAAATCAAATGCAAATTCCAAATAATTCAATCGTCGTAATGCTGTTGAATCCATTAAAGAATTTTGTAAAAAGAAACAATGTTAGAAGTAACTGAATACTATTCGAAACATAAAGCAATGCGGAGGTTTTTTTCTCAATGAGCTAAGCTTATTTTGTAATGGAAAAGAAATGTTTTAGTTTTTGTAATTACTTATTTTCTTTTATGGGCGAGTACGGAACAAAGAAATGTTGTCTGAATAGATTGTATACATTTTATGATCTAAAAACATATAAAAATTTGATTGAGAAAATCAATTTATGTGACTCTACTACAAAGCAACAAAAATGTGTTTTCGATCTTTTTGTGTGTGGAGTGCATTAGATCCATTTGTACGTTACCAAAAAGTCACATATGCTACCAACATTGCGATCCATTTGAGTCATGATTTACCGCTTTAATTTTACGAACTGTGCTTAGATGCAAGAAACATTTTAATATTGCAGTTTAGTTTCATTATCTTGTAAAACATGATCTATGAGTTTGTTGGTATTTTGAGGGATTTCGCGATGTTTTCCACAGCGACCTCGATTGCGACATTTCCTGTCTATGGTTTGTGTTTGGGATTCTCCCCCCTTAGCAAATAGTCGAAAGTCAGCTGGCTGTTTATACCAGTTGACCTTTGCACCTATCGGAAAAATGATGAATCATGTTATGATTATTTGAGCGCATTTTTAAGAGTTGTTGTACTCACGTCGCCTTCGGGTGAGGACGTTGTTAGCAATAAAGATAAAATCACAAATCGACATTGGGTTTTATTCATGGTCCTTCGAGCAGGAACGATTCATCATTTTTCCGATTGGTGCGAAGGTCAACTGATATAAAGAGTCAGTTGACTTTGGACTATTTGCTAAGGGGGGAGAATCCCAAAAAGTTGTGATGTCCTTCGAACAAAATCTCGGCAGAGCACTGTGGACCACAATTTGAAGATTTGTGCCAAAAGTAAATTGGTGAATTATAAGGAAAATGAAATTTCCAAGCTGAATTTTTTTCTGTAGTTTACATTTCAAAACGTAATTTGACGTTATATCTAACTAAAAAGTGAATTTCGTTTTGCTTATAATTCACTAATATACTTTTAGCACAAATTTTGAAATTCTTTCTTATAGTGCAGAAGTGTCAACTGGCGCACGTCAAATTAATTAAGCCCTAAGAAATTTATTTCATACGGCGACAGAAAATATTCTTGAAATTCTTAGGGGCTCTATAATAAATCATTTTTTACGATTTTTCAAGTGAAAAAAATTGGAAATCTTGTTTTGTCAGCTATTTTCTGATTTCGCCGGTGCCACTCATTTACCCCATTCAAGGAGCAGAAACTCGTGCATTTTGGGTACAAAAGGATTTTCTCAGGGTGTCAAAGGATTTCTTGTCAGACTTATTTTCAGTGACGTTGCTATATTTTCACACTTTTGTCGAAACATCTACACCAGGCGCAAGTTGGTTTCTCTCATTTCTCGAGCCTGGTGTTACTTTGTAAAGTATAGTGAAATCCCTAGATTAAACAGGTTTCAGCATTCTTAGATATTAAGAACTTAGCTACAATCTGGCTACACAGGGCTCTACTACAACCGGTTTTCCTTTGCGAGCATACTTTTAATTTTGGAGCTTTTCGCACTCTCACTTCACACCTACAATATATTTTTTCCAATTCACCGACAAAAAATTCGCTTTTTGGTTGCGTCATTTTGTTGACGCATGATGTCACTTTTTGCACCGCCTAAGCTCACTCGGATTCGGTAGTACCCATACACTATTCATCAGCGTCCAAAAACACAACATTTCCCACCTGGGAAGCCCAAATTTTCGAAAAGTTTGTTTTCCCATATAATTTTGAACACCCCTAATGTACACCTCGTTGCGCAAGTGGATGCTACAAACATTCTCTTTGTGCAACACGGTGTACAATATAATATTTTTCAGTCCCTCCCTGTAGGTGGCGTTCCGTTCATATCGTCGATACGCTTTCTGCAGATAACAAAGAACATTAGTGCAAATTTCAAAGATTGTGTCTCTTCCCTTCCCTCCCTTCCCTTCTCTTCCCTTAATAAAATATTCCTGGAAAAATATAGTCAATTGAAATGAAATGATTATAGGTTTTCAGGTCTATCCATCTTGTTGAAAACGTTAATTTAACGATTTTTCTTTTTGTATGTTTTTGTAAAAAAGACGTTCGCCTTTAAAGTTTCAACTTGTATTAACCGAATGATCAATGTGAGACTGAAATAAGCTTAAAACCTGGACATGAATCCATAAAAGAACAAATAAATTTAAACTAATGCGAGGATGACAGGCGAACAAATGCGTTACGGGTTCATACTTTTTACGTTCACACTAATTTTACAGTCAGTGAGCTCACTTCGATAGCGAAATGAAACGCAAAGCGAAAACATAACTAACCGAAAAATAAATGAAAGACATCGCACATGTTACATTTGAATTTTTTACCCAAGAGCAATCCCTCTTAATCTCTGCGTAATCCTCGTATACCAATAACGTAGCACACAGCATTCAAGCTAAATCTAAATCAAACGAAAAATGATAATTTACCTTTCAGTGAAGTGTAAGCCACGATTCATCAAATATACGACTCCATGGATGCTAGATGTTCGCGAGAAATTTATAACGAACATGTGAACATTTGTGATTAATTCAAATATTGGACGTTCGAGCTGTTCAGCCTTTGAATCTTGGTAAATTTTTGAATTATCATCTATTAATTGGTCCATGTTGTGAATCGGTACAGGATTAACGTTGCGGCTGTGTTACACTGTTTCAGATGCAATTTCACCAATTCCACTTATATTCCGAATCTGCAATGTGCAATTGAAAATCGCAATATTTTTGTCAAAGCCGGACAAGACATTAATGCGAATAGATTAGCGGCTTTAAAATTATATTGATTTCTCTCATAAAACTATACTCGAAAATTCGATTTTTTTATTAAATTAAATGGACGGCATGTCTATCTTATTCCACGCAAAGATCCGGGTTCGATCCCGTGAATGACAATGATAGACATTTTAGCTTACGTTTTTTACTTCATTTCAATGAGTCAAAGAGCTTTGCTCCTTGTGCGTATGCACCGCTTATATACAGTACTGTACAGTAATATACAAGTATACAAAAACAACCTCGAAGATGGTAATAGAGAGTTTGGGCAAAGCGACTTATCGCTGTATTTGTGACATATATATATATATAGCGGTAAGTTATAGGCTATAAGTTAAAAGTTATATGTTTACGTTACAAGTTTACGTTTTAAGTTGTAAATTTTTATAAGTTATAAGCTTTTAGTTACAAGTTTTGGAACTGATCAGTACTGTTTCAGATCAGTTTTGAAACTGATCAGCACTGATGCATATCAGTTTTAAAACTGATCAACACTGATGCATATCAGTTTTAAAACTGATCGGTACTGATCCAGATCAGTTTTGAAACTGATCAGTACTGATCCCTATCAGCTTTGAAACTGGTTAACACTGATTCTTATCAATTTTGAAACTGATGAGCACTGATTCGTATCAGTTTTGAAACTGATGAGCACTTTTCCATATCAGTTAAAAAACTGATCTGGATCAGTACTGATCAGTTTTAAAATTGATACGCATCAGTGCTGACTAGTTTCAAAACTTATAACTTATAAAAATTTATAACTTAAAACGTAAACTTATAACTTACTCATAAAAATTTTTGACTTCAAACGTAAACTTATAACGTAAACATATGACTTATAACTTATAGCTATTTGTATATGTTATAAATTTAGCGATAAGTCGCTTTGCCCAAGCTCTCTAAACTAGTTTTAACATTTTTATGAACTTTTTTTCGGCGCAGGTGATTAACACCGCAAAAGCGTGCGCAGAAGTAAAAAGTTCACAAAAATATTGAAACGAGTTTAATGTCGTGTTTACATGACACAAACATGTAAAATAATATTTACATGTTTCTGCTGGGTAAATGCGTCATTAGAGAGTTTGGGCAAAGCGCCTTATCGCTAAATTTATAACATATACATATAACTAGAAGTTATTAATTATATGTTTACGTTATAAGTTACAAGTCTACGTCATAAGTCATAAGTTTACGTTTAAAGTTATAAATTTTTGTGAGTTATAAGTTTTAAGTTATGAGTTGAAATTTTTTATAAGTTAAAGAATTGGTTTCCAGTTATAAATTTTTATGAGTTCAAAACTAATACGGATCAGTACTGATCAGTTTCAAAACTGATACTGATCATTTTTAAAACTGATACTGATCAGTTTCAAAACTGATACTGATCAGTTTCAAAACTGATATTGATCAGTTTCAAAACTGATACTGATCAGTACTGATCAGTTTCAAAACTGCTACTAATCAGTTTCAAAACTTATTGTTAAAATTTTTAACTTGAAACGTAAACTTATAAGGCAGGTGCTATTTGCAGTTGACTGCAAATAGTCAATATTTATGCTACTTGCAGTTGACTGCAAATAGTCAATATTTATGCTATTTGCAGTTGAAGGCAAATAGTAAATATTTATGCTATTTGCAGTTGACTGCAAATAGCCAATATTAGTACTATTTGCAGCTCACTGCAAATAGTCAATATTAGTACTATTTGCAGTTGACTGCAAATAGTCAATATTAATGCTATTTGCAGTTGACCAACGTCGCAGTGATGATGAAATAAGATCACTGCGACGTTGGTCAACTGCAAATAGCATTTTCATCATTCCAACAACGAAAATCGTAATTTTCTCTTCCCAACTGGTTGAGATTTTACTTTTCAAGAACTAATATAATAAACTGTAGATTTAGAAAAGAAATACAAAACTAATTTGTTTTGAAATACTGAGAATACTGAAATTTTGTATACAAAAATTTGTAGTAATAGTATTTAAACAACATGTTAGTGGAAAATAAGCGCTATCGGTAAACTCTCCGTATAAAATCTGAATTTTATCATATTGTAATCTGCAATTTAGCAAGTAAAGAAGTGAGTTTTAAGTTTTTTGAGCTTTGGAATCGACAATTTTTTAGGTTAAAATCGCAACCTATATTAAGTAAAATATTTCAGGTTCTCTAAAGAGGGCCGAAAGTTTTTTCAGTTCCCGAAGAAAGCCTGAAGAATGCTTTTCACGTGTTATTTTGTTAATGACCTTTACAAAACATCCTACGACGCTGGTTAATTGCGAATATCAAATGTGTAGGGACACTTAGGGACACTTTGTATTTTGTAAAATTAATAAATTGCCCTTCACGTGGTATTATGCAAAAGAAATAATTTGCCTCTCACATGCCCTTCATCTTCAACAAATGAATTAGTTGCCTCTTATGTCAAATTTTTCAAATTCTATATCACATGAGCCTTCAATAGGGTCAAAGGGATGTTAATTGATATCTCGAATACAGGAGAGTAAAAGTATCCGATGACGTAAGCCCGAGGGACTTTTGCTCATCGTGGTGCAAGATATCAAACTACATCCCTTGTAAAATACGATAGCTTATTGCAAGAGGGTCTCACACTTTGGCAGCTAGGACATAATATGCATAATGTCCCGAATGCAATAAGGCGATGAATTGCACCTCATCAGATATTCTGTTAAAGGAATAAATAGTTCCTCACATTGTATTGTAAATTGCACTTCACGAGAGGGAATAAGGGGAATAAACTGCCTCTCTTGAATTGGGTTGGGATTTTATTAAGTTTTGGTAGGCAGTATTTAACACAACAAATGAATTACATAGAGCACTTTTAATTTGGAGTTGACTGCAAATACCACTCCTTCAGCATATTTGAACAAGTTGCCCATAACGTTTTAGTGTGAATAATTATGCAATTTGACAGGACAAAACCGACATTCTATCGTCGTTGACTGCAAATAGTGCCTGTTTTGCTATTTGCAGTCAACTGCATATAGTGTCCATATTGACTATTTACAGTCAACTGCAAATAGTGTTTATATTGACTATTTGCAGCTAACTGCAAATAGTCACTTCGAACTTATAACTTATAACGTAAACATCATTTAAAAGCACTTTTAGTTTTTCGATTTTTGTTTAACAATTGGAAGTAGGATGAAGAATTGTGAGTGGCTTTTAAATGTTGATTCAAGCGGGTGGACTTTAATCTGCCGAAGGTACAGCAGCCATAGTAAAATATTACTTCTATGGGTGCAATTGTACCAAAACGAGAATTTTCTCAGTTTTTACCTTAACGTAAACATATAACTAATAACTTCTAGTTGTATGTATAATATACATTGTATATGTTATAAATATAGCGATAAGTCGCATTGCTCAAACTCTCTGTTATATCCTCGCATGCGAGTCGGAAACGAATTTGTTTCAACAATCAACAATCTCCTTCAGTTCATGCAGCAAACTTCCTACGAGTCAAAACAACCTCGTAGGAAGTTTGCTGCAAGAGCCGAAGGCGAATGTTGTAATCCTACGAGTCAAAACAACCAATTGGGAAGCACATACGTTATGTACTCTTAAGTTATCTTAAAGAGTGGGTTGCAATGGTGGTGTAATATTTTGTTTGCGAGCAGAAGGGAGGGTTTCTAAATGCAATTATACAGATGTATGATTAGGATTAGGAAACGAAGACATTTCTGGTTTATGTAGTGCAAAAAGAAGATGCATGCCGGTTATAATCCGACAAGAACTTATATTCATGGAGGATTGATAGGAAAAAGTTAAAAATTTTATTGGTGTTAAAAGTGATTCCGCTTCAATCGAAAGTTCCTGTGTGGGTGTTATTGTGTAATTAATTGAATTATATAAAAAGAAGATATTTGACTAAGATGTAAAGTGCTTAATGTTTGTTTAATTTATCATCATTGAAATAGACAAATATTTGTACTCCGCTTATTGGAATAATTTTAACCAAATGTTCTTGCCATTATTTACCCCCAAAAACCATTGGGTCATGTCAAAAACTACCCTTGTACGCAATAAACATTGAATGTATCATTAATTTTGGTATTAAAGAATGTCTATTATACCTTGTATTCAACATTTAAATACAAAACTGAGTCGGTTGTAACAAAACGAAATAAATTAATTACAAAATTTCCATGAGAAGTAATCCAATTTTCACTGTGAAAATGTTTCGTTGAGAATTGGTTTTTGTACTTCCTTTCGGGTGAACCACACAAATCATTTACATCACAAATTGTTCACTTAACCAACCCCTTCGTATGAAAACACGGTTGTTGTTGTACACAAAATGTACATGCAGCTTCAGCTTCAAACATTTTATGGTCGTCTTGAATTCATGGTTTGATAAAATGTTCGTCTAAGTCACATAAATACCAGTAAAAGATTGCGATGCGGTTGTAGTATTGAGTAAAGCACAACGGCTTGCGGTTTACACGGAGTGAACCATCATGTTATAGTGTGAAAAAAGAAACGAGAATTTTCAAAGTCTCATAAAAGTTTGATTTGAAAAACACGGTCTGGTGAAAACAAATTGTTATATCACAATGTTCTGTAACAGTATGGATGGGTGTTATGGCACACAATTCTCATATGAATTGTAATTTCAATTCGTTACGTATGATGTGTTGTTGTGCGGGGGCTAAAGAAGGACTAACTGGCATTATATGGAATTGTTACTCGAGCGGAATGACAATGTGATTCCTTTGTGCGTGTGAAGACCCTTTTCCGGTTTTGTTAAAAGGGGTGAACAAATTTCAATTCAAAGCTTTTCAAAGTTAATTCAATTCTCTATGTGAAAGATTTACAAAAATTGTCGAAAAAGAACGAAACAGCGGCCCATTGTGATCTCTGGTTGGATTTCTTTTTGTATATACTCCAAGTTAAACATTAGCTATTGTCATGCTTTTAAGTCGCCAATATGTGATTGTAATACAGCACTTAGAGCTCTTAGATTTATGTTCAAAAGAAAAAAAGAAAATACCTCAATTGGTCGACTTAACAAAAAACTCTCAGTTATTCCCCCAGTGCTATTCACTTGGACTTTCTGTCCGCAAAAGTGTTTGTAATGAAGAAATCAGCTCTTCTAAGATTAATGATATTTAATGGCAATGTGACTAATCGGCATTCCAGTGGCGTGGTGAGTTTGCTAGATCATGGACGCGCGGTAGCAATGCGACCGTGACGCATGTCCACACACGAACACAAAATTCAGAATTTTTTTTTTTTCGTAACTGCGGAACCATTATATAGCTAAGTTTTCACTTCGCTCGAAACTTTTCTTGAAATTTTGCAGGGAGCTTCCGCTGGGCATTCTACGTCATATGAGATTTAAAAAAAAAGGGGTGTACCGGCCTGTCAAAGAATAATATGTTGGGTTGGGTGTAGTGTATCAGGGTGACCGCCGAAATGGGGGAAAATAGGTGGGGATCATTTTCACCCATGGAAGTAGTAGCCGCCGCGCTTCAGTTTGGCGACTGCGGCGGCTCGAAAAAAATTTTTTGATATGTTGTAGAGGAAGTTTTGGGCAGGGGGTGACAGTCCTTTGTTCTGAAACGTGCAAATGCTATTCAGGGTGAAGTTAGCTGCAGTTGCGACCGTAGCTAATTTCATTACCAACAAATCAGCTGATTTTTTGGGTGCCGCTACAAAATCCGGAGGCACAAAATCCAGAGGCGTCAAAATCCGGACAAAAATCCGGAGGCTACAAAATCCGAAGGCTACAAAATTCGGAGGCGTCAAAATCCGGAGGCGCTAAAATCCGGAGGCGTCAAAATCCGCTGGCGTCAAAATCCAGAAGAAAATAAAAAATCGGGATAAAATCTGGACGAAATACGGACGAAATATGTATTGTTATTTACAGCAGCTACAGTTTATTTATACGAATTGTTTTATGAATATGTATTGCTGCGCCGCAGGCCGTGAATAAAATTTGAAAAAAAGCGGGGAATATCCCCCTTGCGGGGTCTAAGGATCAGAGCCCTTAGCGGGGTTTGGGGCAGAGCCCCATGCAATTATGGCCGCTTGCAGGGCGTAACCAAGCCCGCCGCAGGCGCGGGGTGAGGGGGCAGAGCCCCCCAAATATTAAATATAATTAAGACCGTCGCGTCGCCAATGAATTACAATCATTCATTCGCTGTGATATATTTTAAGTTAAATGTTAAATTTCTAAAAAATTCAAAATAGTTACAGTATTGCATACTTAGTATTAATAAAAATCCAGACGCAACAACATCATCAGGTCAATGAATTACGGACAATTGCTCAATAATTTATTTTATTCAAATAGCCAAATATTTCTCCCTTAGTTTAAGGGCATCTTCAGTGGCTGAAATAAACAATAAGAAATTTTGTAATTTATATGAAAACACATAACAATGACAAACATGACAAAAATGACAATGACATCATCAGGATTTTGATGCCTCTGGATTTTGACGCCTCCTGATTTTGAAGGCTCCGGATTTTGACGCCTTCGCCTCCGGATTTTGTAGGGGAGCCGATTTTTTGAATTTATCAATGAAGTCAGCTGATTTTGGTAAATTTGTGAATGAGATCAGCTGATCTGTTTGTAATGAAACTAGCTACGATCCCAACTGCAGCTAACTTCACTTTGAATATCATTTGCACAAAGGACTGTCACCACCCCGGTTTTGGGGATCATTCTCGCCCATGGTAGTAGTAGTGGTTCAGTTTAACGGCTAAAAAAATTTTTTAATATGTTGTAGAGGAAGTTGTGGTGATCATTTTCGGCCATTTTCGGCGCCGGCTCGAACAAAAACAACTTTTCTACTTCCAAAAGAACTGTATTCACAACAAAAACTCCTTGTAAAAGGGAAATGTGACGCAAGTCCTTGTCCCTTCTTCCAAAACAACTGATAGCTTAAAGCTTCGGAACGCAAAATATTCTTTTGAAATATTTTCATAATAATTTTTACCAACGTAATAATTTTTCTGCGCTTTCACACACGCAAAACTTTGGCTATCCGTACTGCATACATCGCACAAACCTAAATTTTTGGGGTGCGAAATCTGAAAGGGCAGAAAAATTATTACGTTGGGTTGGTCCGGCATTTGTGACGCAATTTTTTAATCGAAAATATTTCAATAGTAATTTATGCAACAAGTTGCAAAAAGAAAATTTTTGTCAAGAGATGTGAAGTACGAGCGTAGCGAGTATGATAAACACATCGTGTGACAAAAATTTTCCGTTTCGCAACGTGTTTCATCCAACGTTTTATACAAAAAGTACTTGGGAGTGACAAAAAGTATAGATGAAATTCCTTTTCGCAACAAGTTGCATAATGTAATTTCATACGTATATTTTTTGTCACTCTCAAGTATGCGTTGCATAAAAGAACGTTTTGCGATCCGAAGCTTTAAGCGTTACCCAAATTGAGTTGTTTTGGAAGAAGGGACGAGGACTTGCGTTACATTTCCCTTTTAAAAAGGGTTTTTGTTATGATTTAATAATCTAACAATCTCGTAACCAAATTGACTGCCATAATTTAGTATGCTGTGAACGATTTTGTATCTTCGGCTTTATAAGTTCAATATAGATGCACGTTTTTATAAAAGTTCTTGTGTTTTACTGTGCAGAGGAATCTAGCAAAGTTAACAGAGTTGAGGGGTCGACGTAACAGAATTCGAAACAGTTTTCTTGTCAAATCTTCGGAAAAATGTCACCGAGTTGTTAATTTACGTGCGTATCTAGCGTTAAGCACACTTATTTATGGATATTTTTGCAACCCTTTTCAGGCGGTTTGAATCGATTTTAAATTGCACTGGTGGCTGAAACGGAAAGTGTCGGTGACGGCTAAAGACAACGGCAAAAGGAGCTGCGCTCATCTCTCTTCAAGGTCCCTTAGAAATTGAGAGAATGTATTTTATGCAACGCCGTTGTGAAAAGTGAACTTTTTCATGCATCGTTTCGGTGACGTTAGAGAGGTCGTTTTATAACTGGTTTTACTTTTTATCACTAGTGACAAAAAGTAACTTTTTATCACTCATTTGGGTGATAAGAACTTACTTTTTGTCACTAGTGATAAAAAGTAACTTTTTGTCACTAGTGATAAAAATTAACTTTTTGTCACTAGTGATAAAAAGTAACTTTTTATCACCCATTTGGGTGATAAAAAGTTCATTCAAAAGTTCACGTTTCACAAGTTGTTGCATAAAGTATTGTATGAAACACGTTGTGAAATTGGTTGTTTTTGTCACACGATGTGGTTATCCAACTCGCTTCGCTCGCTTGATAACTTCACATCTAGTGACAAAAACAACTCCATTTCGAACTAGTTGCATAAATAACTATTGTATAGTGTACCAAACCCGTTCCCGTATATACGAGAAAGAAAATTAACACAAATTCTCACATCAACGAACCTTTAAGAGAGTCGTTTATTTTAAACGATGCGTCGATTGCAACAAATGCACAAATGTGTGATAAATTCGGTAATGAAATTAGTTTCGTAATTTTTACATTGAGTGTATTTTAATATAACGTCGAAAAGTACATCCAAGAGAATACTTCCAAGATTACGCTGTTGAACATCCAATCAAAAAATATGAAGTGAAACTCTGATTAAGTAAAGTTAATGTTTGAAAATGCAGTTTCCTACGACTAGGGTAGATTTTAATTATAACTTTTTGCCATGCACTAACTTCGTAACCCGAACTAATTTTATTTTTCATTTATTTCTTGTAATTATTAGAGGTATTTTTTTTCGTAATCCGACGCAAAACCATTAAAGTAGTTTAAAAGATTTTTCTAGTAATAACACAGAGAGGCACACCACATCTGGGTTACAAACTAATAACTTTCCGGGAGTAAGCAATCCTTTGATGTTATTATGAGTTTTGAATTTTATTTTTTATTTAATTTAAAAATTCCATTCTACAAGAACAGGAACGAACTGTGCCATCTGAATGGAATATTTCGTTATATTACCGTATGTTGTACACGTTCTCCATTACCCTCTCTAGTAAAAAGCTTAAAACCGCACATACAATAGTTTTAAGGATGGTTTCCAATGTTCGCATTTTTGTTTGTTTTATGCAAAGTTATTTGTTTCTGGGGTTTAACTTTACAGATTTAGAAAATTTATTTTGTTGTTTAAAATAAATTCAAGGTATTAACATTTACTGTACATCTCGAATCCATTTCAAACGATTGTTTTAAAATTAAAAATATATTTCAATATCCGACAACGGCGTTTCAATGAAAACAATGGATACCTGCATATGCTCCAGTAGTTCACGCATTCACCAACAATGCCAAACTAAATCCCATTCACAATATTTATTGGTCTATGGATTGGAATTACAGCTGAACTTTTTTTTCCCACCCCCACCCGTCTATCTAAATGACCTGAAGCACAATCGTTTGGATATTTTATTTTATGATGGTCAACACAAAAGCGAATACACCTAACAATCGGTGTGTTCTGAAACAACGAAGACCTCGAAATGGGGTACAGCCGTTGAATCTATGAACCAAAAATGAATTATTAAACTTTTGTGCCATTGGTATTTTAGTTTCGATTTTATCATTTAATTGATTTGCTGGAACAACCGAACGCTCATGTTCAAGTTATGTATAATTGATCGCATACATAACAACATGCTGTGTTAAAGGGCACCTACCCAACTCCATGCCTAAGGAATTCATTAAGTAGACGGCAGAGGTATGCTTTTCATTAGTCCAGTCAATTTACCAATTCACATTGGCAACCCTTATTATTAACTACACACCGGCATTATGTGGCTGATGAATAAATATTTTTTTGGAAATATGATTTTTCTATTACGACACGATAATGATTCAATTTATGAAATAAAGTGAAGGGATATAGGCAGGTCACGAAGTAATATTGGTTGAGTCACGCACAGCCAAAATTGTATTTTTATGGGAAGTGAATTTTTTTTTTGTGGAAGTAGATGGAAATTGAGATCGGATTAATGGGCGTGCAAAACGCAATGAACTTTCATTGAAAGCTGGGGTTGGCATGGCAAATAATTACAATTTGAGAGAACAATGCGAAATGTGCAATGCAATTAATCGTTTTGTGAGAACATAATTGAATATTGAGGGGGAAATCTACCGATGAAATTTTATTACGATCGCATGACTTTCTTTCCATTATTGTTTTTAGACTGGACACTCACATTTCTCCATTCGGTGTTCGCTTTTCTCAATTTACTGAAATCTTATTGACCGCTAATTTGTTGTTTTCTTAGAAAAGTTGGGGTTTTCAAATTGATTTCTATTTTCGAACTTTGCAAAATTTTAGACTTTCTAAAACTAGAAAAAATCGAATTTTTTAAAGTACTGTGCAGAAGGACAAAGTTCTCTTTTAAATCTCGCTCATTGCATTAGAATTTCGAATTTTAATGTCGAATGTTAAATGTCCAATTGATCGCGCTAACAAATCGTCATGTGAATACTAAGTTTGAAAATATCCATTCTCTCACTCTCATTTTTTATATGAAGACTCAAAATGAGAGTGAGAGAATGAATATTTCCAAACTTAGTATTCACATGACGAAATGCTTCCCAACATTGCGAGATGAGAGAATAGCCCGATTCAAAGAGAGAGCTTCGAACAGTTCCCGAAATTTTCGATCATCTTGCCGTACTGACACAACAGTGGTACTGTACATTCGGTCTCCTAATTCGGGCATTTCCGAATTCTCTCAAGTGAATCGATCTATTGGTATTAGTAAATTACGTTCTGCCTGTAATTTTGTTGTTCTGATGAGAGGGTGGCTTGTAGCCCTAGCCGAAGGCAATAGTAGATTTGAAGGGGGTGGGAGGCATACAGTTCGTAGAAGTTTCCACTAAACAATAATTCTTAGTAGATTATGAAATTCGTCTTTACGTACAAACATTGCAGTTCTACTCGACTATGAAGGTATTCAAAGTAAACGAATATATATGGAAAACAACTTCTGTTGAGCATAGATTCCTCATATCCTCAAATGAATTTTCCAAATGTACATAAACACACAAAACATCCTTATCCGTTTACAATTTACATAGAAAACAATTAGAATACACACTCGACACGACGCAACGACGGTACAGTGCATGCATAATGATTCCATTACATTCCAACAACACAGCCTACACAATCTAATGTACGTATCGTACGTTACAAGCTCCGAAATCCATCTGATTAATTGTTATATTAGTTTCGTGATTAGTTTTCGTTACTGTTTATTAATGTTTCCTCGAGACGATTCAATGATAAATATTTCCATAAAAGCATAAATTATTGTCCAACTGATATGCATTTGATTTAGTTTGGTATTATTCGTACGTTACATATGGAGCTGTGTGCTGTCATTGTCATAGACGAAGCATGGGTAATCAAACATCTGGTAAATCGAACTCTTCGATGATAAATCACAATCAGATAAAGTTCTATTGAATGTTAGAGGGAAGGACGAAGCAATTGTCGGTTGTTATAAAAACTTCTTCAACAACAAAGGATTGTAATTTATATAATGCACGCTTTTATTGTGTCATTACGGAAATCCGGTTGTTTTACGATCAGATTTTACGTTAAACAACTGATTTCAGGTTATTTGTCAAAGAATCCTCCGGCACACACTCATGTAATTCAAAAATTTATATGAATCGTGAAAACTATTCCTTTAAACTGTACTGTACTGTCAAGGTGTGCACAGTTTTGGGAAAAATTTTTAAGACAGTAGTTTCATTGATGAGACAAAGTTGAAAACACTTTCAGAATATTTCCGCTCATGGCGCGTCGTCGGCTTGTGTCAAAGTAAACACAACCACACAAAAAAACTCCTCACAGAAGAGGTTAGACGCAAGTCTTTTTGTCTTCTTGCTAAAGCTCGGAAATCAGAAAAGTGTGACGCATTAAGCTTCTAACGAAAAATGATTTTCTTCCAGTTACAAAAGTTCTGAAATCAGAAGAAGATGACGCATTCAGCTTCGATACGCAAAAAAAAATTGAGGCGAAGTTACGTTGTGTTTTTAAAAAATTGCGTCAGAAATGCTAGACCCAACAACGAAACAATTTTTCAACACTTTCAGTTTTCACTCGCAAAAATTTACATTGGCACAGTACAATCCTCAAAAGTCAAATTTTTGCAGTGTAAAATCTGAAACCATAGGAAAATTATTTGCTTTAATTTTTTTTGCGTATCGAAGCTGAATACGTCACCATCCTCTGATTTCAGAAACGTTGTAACTGGCAGAAAATCATTTTTCGTTGGAAGCTTAATTCGTCGCCCTTCTCTGATTTCGGAACTTTTTCAAGTAGACAAAAAGACTTACGTCACACCTCCTCTGTAAGAAGTTTTTTTTTGCGCGGATATCAGTACTTTTTTCTCTTCAAAAAGCCCTAAAAATTTTGCTCAATTTGAATATCTGTCCAAATTTTGTCGAAAATGACCGGAAAGGCAGTATTTAACTGCTAAGTAATTTTATTAAATTGGCAGTAAAATTTTAATCCAAAAGCAATAAATTTAATAGAGTGGCAGTAAAAATATTTCTCGGCACTAGAATAATTATGGGCAGTAGGTTTTTGTAATTAATAATTTTTTCAATAAATTTAATATTTCGACAATAAGTTTAATGTTTTGACAGTAAGTTTAACATTCTGGCAGTAAATTGTTGTTATATGTTATATAAAATAATTACTTTAGCAGTAAAATTAATCGTGACAACAACGTGGCTAAGGACTTACCTAACAGTTTTTAAAGCGTAACATAATTCGCATTCGTAGCATTTCGTAAAAGGGATCATCAATCGCTTACGTAACATTTCGTAAAAGGGATCATCAGACGCTTACCTAACATTTTTTTAAGCGTAACATAATTCGCATACGTAGTATTTCGTAAAAGGGATCATTAGTCGCTTACGTAACATTTCGAAAAAGGGATCATCAGTCGGTACCCTAACATTTTTTAAAGCGCAACATAATTCGCATTCGTAGCATTTCGTAAAAGGGCTTATCAGTCGCTTACGTATCATTTCGTAAAAGAGATCATCATTCGGTTACCTAACATTCGAAAAAGCATACAATCGTATGATACACTTAACTAAATGATAAGAATAATTTACTGCAAAATATATAAATATATTGCCAAAATATTAATTGCAAAAACCTACTGCCCATAATTATTTCTACTGCCGAAAATTATTTTTACTACATTAAATTTACTGCTTTTGGATTAAAATTTTACTGTCATAAAATTATATTTATTGCCCTTTTAATTTGTAGCCGACAGGAAATATCGAAAAACCCAAAGGAAGTTGAAAAGTGCTAGAGAAATCCACATTTATCTCAAAATCTAAGAAGCATTGGATGACTTCAATCATGTTGAGAATAACCGAAAAATATCAAAAAACATGATGCATCCCACAAGCCCCATTGGATGAACTCGCTCATGTAGAGAATAACTGAAAAATATCATTGTGGACGTTCAAAAGTGCTAGAGAAATCCACAGAAGGCTATTTTTTTAGATTTTGTTGCAAACTAATTCTTTATTCACAAAGTATTGAAAGCCATTGAAAACACCGAAAATATTTTTTGATTTGTGGGTTTTCTGACATTATTCGACTTTAAAGCCCCGTCAGCGCCACCTACATGAGCGGAGTGTTGCGAATTTTTTTAATTTATTTTACAGCCGCTTCAAAGTTACGTTGAACACTATTATGAAATTTATGACTTTTAAAAGTCAAAGGGAATGGGATGTGTTCACCAAATTCACATAGAACACGCCACGGGTATGTCACTTCAATGGAAAGATTCATCCAAAAGTTCATTATTGCCGAAGAAGAAACAATCGATTTGTAACTCGATTCGGCCATGCAACGCGAAATGTCGATGTTGCCGAATCCTATAAGAAGCTGAAAATTAAAAAACGATATCTATAAAATATAACAGAAATTTCAAGACACGAAAAAATTGGCGTAGACAGTATGAATATGTTTATAGCAAGTGAACCCCCTCTGGAACACGCGTGCGTTCGATGCAGAATTCAACAAAAGAAAATGTTAACGTGAACATATCTCATGTTGTTGACAGTTAAAAGTCTAATAATTCATTTAGTGCTCAGTCTAACTTTGATGCGTCTGTATTTCCTTTCCAACGATACCACACACGATATTCTATGAGCGCGCAAGTATTTTATACAATCGTTTTTTTACAAGCCTGCCACTGCTTTTTTTTAGCGTGATTACTATGTGAATGTTGTATGTTGTATGTTGTATGTTGTATGTTGTATGACTGTATTCTAATTGATTACTTCATTAATTTTTATTTTGTATAACTCTTTCTATTTTGTAACTTATCAATGAATGTGATATTTACAGTGTGATAATTTAACTTATATTGTGTACTGATGAATCGTCGACTGCACTAGTCTGACGTTAAATAAATAAATAATAATAAATAATAATAATAATAATGGCCCCTTAAATGTATGTTTACGGCCCTCCCACCCACAGACGTAGTTCGCTACATGATGTTTATTTTGGAATATTTTTTACTTGTTTAGCGACGAGGGGTAAACAATTCTTTTGAAAAAATATTTAGACTATCAGTGTTATTTTTTGAAAGAAAAAGCTCATGTTACTCGTTGTCCCACCGAAACCTTGTCATTACATGTACCCCCGGAAGTTATTCATTACATGTTGTTCATTAAATGCTATTCATTACTGTAGGGGCTGTCCCTAAATTACGTAACGCTCGAGGGGGGGGGGTCAGAGAAATTGTTACGTCTTGTTACACGGAGGGGGAAGGGCGGAAGTGTATTTGTGGCAATGTTACGTAACAAAGTTATGTTAACGAAAATTTATATTTTTCACTGAATTTTTTAAATTTGTAACGATCTCTCATGCTAAAGATCATCTTAGAGTTGCAATGGGAATGTCAAATAACGTTTCAATGTGTGAAAATAACAGTTTCTAGAGCGAGTTTCTCGAAATAAACGAGCGAGTTTGCAAGTGGACAGAATTGTGTCCGTAGTAATGAATTATGTAGCAGGGTCAATGTACAAGTCCAATGCGAAAGTTTAATTTTACATAAATATTTACGAAAAATGTCCCCAGAATGTAGCACCATGTAATGGATCATTTTGCTATGTATTGCTCAACTTTGGCATGGGCAGATAGTGAAATATTTTACTTACCAAGTGAATGAAGCTAATTTACGTTCCAAGTGAAGGAAAATGCAAATCTACGCAGAAACGGATTCCGCTCCCACTTGCCACAGTTTCCAAAGCTTGTTGTTTAAAAACACTCTCGTGAGTGTTATATCACAAAGTTGATTGATCACCTTGCATCCAACGTAAACAACTATTATTGGTAATTAGCGCACTTTGGCACAAGGTATAATCAAAATGTAGGCTGTGATACCATAGAGAAAACTTATTATTTGCACCGCGTGCCAATAGTCACTTGGTTTTTTGTCAATCGTTGACTGAATTAAAAAATAAAATGCGATTTCTCTGAATAAAAGTAATTTATTCTGAATAAATTCAGTCTTGTATAGAAATAACATTTTTTTTATCATAAACTTATATATAATCTGTTTGTTTTTATTTTATTTTTAATTTTTGTTGTTGTTGTGGTTGTTATAATAATATATTTTATCTTTTTATTTAACTTTATCATTTTTAAATTTCCTTTAATTATTCATTTATTTATGTACATACATTTATTTATGATTTAATTACTAAATATTCATACATTGGATTCGGGTAAAAGAAGAAAAAAGGAAAATACTCTAATTTATTTGTTTTAAAAAAATGTACATTAATTTCGATATTAAATCAATAAGTTAGAGTATAAAATTGTGTTTTTTATATTTAATAAATATTTATTTATTTTAATCGTGTAGTGTAGTAGAAGTGTATTTCCGAACAACGTTTTTTTTGGTCTTTTTATTAAATATTTTTAAAAACCATTTAAATTTTGATTTAATTTATTTTACTTTTATTGGAAATATTTTATGTTAAAGATTATATTGCTAGAATAAATGTTTATGAATTAGTAAATGTACAACCCTAATGCATTGCTTGTTTTATAATATTTTAATACATTCTTACATTTATATTTTGACTTATTTTTCCGAAATTACTTGAGTAGCAAAACGTATTAACGTAAAAGAATGATAACTTTATGACACAGATAAAAAACAATGAATTGCGATTTCGTTGACATAATAAGAAAGTAATTGCGAGTTGTTTTCACCAATTTATTTTAACGTTTGTTGTAAAATATTCTGACGATAACATCGCCCACTTTAAATTACACTATTTGATGGTAGATCGACGAGTTTGTCATCGTATACAGTGATGTGAAAACGTCGGTAAATATTAGGGACAGAGGCGTCGACCTGGCTAAAGCACAGGTAAACATTTTTTTGACGAATTTGTTTTCAAATAAAAGTTAGACGACGCAACGTACAGCACAAAAAAATCCTCCTAAGCTAATTTTTGGACAAAGAAGATTGATATCGGTCTAAATCGATGGAAGTTCCAAGTTTTTTTTTTAAATTTCAGAATGTTTCAAAAATTTTCTTTTTTAAAATTCGTTGTTTTTTCAAAATTATTTTTATTCACCCAGTCGGACAAGTGTAATAGAGAGTTGGGGCAAAGTGACTTATCGCTGTATTTATAACACATACATACGACTATATGTTATAAGTCCTATATTTACGTTATAGGTTATAAGTCTACATTAAATTTACGTTTTAAGCTATAAATGTTTGTAAGTTATAATCTTCAAGTTATAAGTTTTGAAACTGATCATTACTGATGCGTTTCAGTTATAAAACTGATCGGTACTGACACAGATCAGTTTTGAAACTGATCACCACTGATCTCCATCAGTTTTTAAAGTGATCAGTACTGATCAGTACTAAACCGTATCATTTTTGAAACTAATCAGTACTAAGGCGTATCAGTTTTAGAACTGATGAGTACTGATCCATATCAGTTTTGAAGCTGATCAGTTTTAAAACTGATACACATCAGCACTAATCAGTTTCAAAACCGATCTGGAACAGTACTGATCGGTTTTAACACTTATAACTTGTAGCTTATAACTTATAAAAATTTATAACTTCAAGTCAATCAAGTATTTATTTCATTATATGTGTAAGGACTTTCGGCCTTTTAAGTTACATACAATACCGTTCAAAAAAAAAAACGCGAGAACAATAGTATAATAACGATCACAGTCAGTTACAGAAATGAAGTTAAGATCAAAAAATTTGTATCAATAAAAATTGGGATAATAAATGGTCGATTAATGGTCTATTAATCAGCGCTGAGGTAATAAGGCGATAATTAGTCAGAGGAGCCCTTAGGCACTGAAGTAGTCCCTACAAGTAATTTTAAAGCCAGTTAACGTCGGTTTCCTCTTAATCTGAGGAGGTAATGAATTATAAATCGAGACTCCGCTGACAAAAAACGATCTAGACAAAACATCGGACCCAACTCTCGGCAGAAGCATATTGAAAGTCTTCCGATTGGAAGCAGGGGTTAAAAGCTCGTACAAGTACTCAGGTTATTTTGTCAAAACTGTTTTGTGCAACATCATGCTAGATAGATAGTCAAAATAACTGAAAAGGCCACACCCTAGCAAGACGTCAATATTATCCGACGTGGATTCATAGCGGCCAAGACCGCACACGAACCTAACGCAGGCCTTAAACGATTTCAGCAAAATCTCTTTCGTTGATGATTGAAGCCTGCCCAAGATCTGCAAGCAGTAGCTATAGTGAGGCAGAAGGAGCGATTTCACCAGCAAAAGCTTAGTGGCCCGAGGAAGGTAACCCGCATGCGGCCACAGGCAACGCAGGCCAGCGAAAACTTTGGCGGACACATGCTGAGCGTGCGACCGCCAATTTAACTGATCATCGATCATTATTCCGAGTCCGAATAACCGATCGCAACACCATTAAGCTCTGCAAAATCATTCGCCCACCTTGTAGTCGAGAACCTAACCGCCATTGTCTTCTGTGCATTGAGCATGAGACCATTTGCTCCAGCCCAGAAGGAAATCGAACTAAGGTCTTGAGACATCCTCTCCATGTCTTCCCGAAAACGGTCCTTTCGAATGCCCATATACAATTGGACATCGTCTGCGATCTGAGAATGCTTCACAACCTCCGGCAGATCATTTATGATCTCCTCAAAATCTTAATGGCGGGCGTCGAAAAGCGAAAATGTGATGCTAGCTTACCAAGGAGCAAATTATGCCTAACTGTATCGAAGGCCTTTGAGAAATCTAGCAGCAGCAAAACCGTACTCAGCCCGCTGTCAAAGTTCATCCTAACGTCGTGCGTAATCTTCAACAAAGCCGTTAGAGCGGAAACCTGACTGGAAGCGATGAAGAAGACGAAACTCATCGAAAAAGTCCGTCATTTGCCTCTTCATTAGTCTCTCGAGGGCCTTAGACACTGCTGGCAACATATTAATCGGCCTGTAATTGCTGATCTCCCGGTTTTTGGTATTCTTGTGCAGCGGGATAACTTTGGACATCTTCCACTGATCCGGATTACACGACTTGACAAGTACGGCATAAAAAATGGATGTAATCACCGGAAGGACAACAGGCACCAATAACTTGATAAACGAAATAGGAATCCCATCTAGACCCTCTGCGTTCGATTTCACGCTGGAAATCGCTCCATATACTTCCGAGATATCGAATGCTCTAAACGAAAATTCTCTTGCCTCCCTGTCATCCGTACGTGAGCAAGGCAACTTGGGAGTACCAGTAAGATTTATGAATACAGGAAAACTCGAGTACACCCCACGGGTAAAGTGTTCATTAAACTCTTCGGCTGTGAATGGCATTGAACCACCGTTAGAACTCGAAGATGAGGTGAGCCCGAGCCCCCGCAAGCAGCCCCAGAGCTTCATTGTAGGCTTCAAGGAAGCAAACTAACGCGCATAGTGCTGCCGCTTAGCTATGCGGGCACATTGGATTGCCCTGTTCCTGCGATGCCGCTTCCATTCTGCATAGGCGAGGTCTCTCTCGACCAACGCTTTACTAACTTCATTATTTGAGCAAGGTGATGAGAATTCTCTCGTGGAAATGGCTGAAGGGGAGCATGGGAGTTCAACAGGCGAGTAACCTATGTATTGAAACATTCAACCTTATCCTCCACGTCTACTCTACGCGAGATGTCGTTCCAGTCTACTGACAGAGCATCCGCCATGAACATGTCCCTGTTCACCCCCTGGACATCCACTGAGGCTAATCTGCGAGAAACGAGTAACTTTATTGGTCCTGTTAACAAGGAAGTTGTCACTGCAAGTGGACGTTGAGGCGGAAAAATGGGTAGGCTGAGTTGACACGAAATGGAGAGACAAAGCACTCGCTACGTTGATGAATCTCACCGTCTTAGATGACCTCGCGATCAGGTCTTCGTTGAAGTCCCCGACCCCGGCTTATACATGACCACAAATAGCACTTTCTGCGACGCAACGCATAACTCTACACAGATGTACTCGAGCTTCCGATCCGACTGACCGATTTCAAAACAGTTTTGGATGCAATTCCCTTCTTGACATAGAGGGCTACTCCACCGTAGCGTCTAAGTCCTCTGTCATTTCGGTGAAGCACGAAACCACTAAGTTCAACAGATTTGTTGCTCATATATGACTTATAATGCGTTTCAGAGATTGCTAAACAATGTTCCCTTGACCACATTTCTAAATTCATCTAACTTAGGACGTAGCCCGTCTGGGTTCAGGTGACAAATATTCAGGGACGAGTCACTCTTCAGAAAGGCCGATTTGAGGACAATGTTTTGCGTCGCGACCGGTGTGCCAGCTTTTGTCCTACGATTATTTCTCATTTCCGCAAAAATTTCTTCTGTATTTCTGTACTATTACAAGTACAATTTCTTCTGAACTTAAAAGGTAAATTTATAACTTATTAAAATTTATAACTCATAACGCTCATAGCTTGCAAAGTATAACTCATAAAAATTTATAACTTAAAACGTAAACTTATAACTTATAGCTATAAGTATTATGTTATCAATTCAGCGATAAATCGCTTTGCCCAAACTCTCGAATGAACGGCGCCGCACAAAAATCTATCTTTTGTCTTTAAAGTTTCCCATTAACATAAACACAGTTGCAGAAGCTTAAGCTTTAATTTTTGAATTGTACTTTAGTCAATTTTTGCCAAAATAGTTTCTCTTGATATTTGAACATTTACATTAGGGTGTAATGCGAATAAATCGCGTAAGTTTTGTTTGAAAGCTTAACTTAGGAGAGTCATCTTGATTTCTGTCAAGTTGAGCTTTCAAACAAACTTTACGCGATTTACTCGTATCGCACGCACACGAGCATTTTCAAGGTATTTCAAAGTCTGTAATGGCGCTGCTGTCTATGCAACTATTTGATACTCACATTTGTGCATGTGGAGAAGTCAGTTGCCATCTCACCGTTTGCAATCTTTGAAACAGAGAGGAGGGTAACCGATATGGTCAAATTTTGGGCCACCAGTGACAAAAAGTGTTATAGCGCGTCAGTCCAAGCTGTCACCTTTCTGAAACTTTGTCACATGGTTTCTCAATAGACTAAGGTGGCTTCAAAAAAAAATTTGGCGGAGGTGACAGCTTAGACGTAAAAATCAACTAAGGCCCATTCGGTTTCTGGCATTGAGTGATATATACGACTCTGTTTACACATAAAATCCATTAAGAACGAAAAAAAAATAAAATAAAAACCGACTTAAGATGGCACAAGAACTATGTAAATGTTGCAAAAAGTTCCGTTGGAAAAATTAATTCAAAACTTTCAGGTAGTTATTTATTATACCAAATTTGTTATTTATTAAACACCCTGCATACGTAAAGTCTAGTACATAAATAATAATTGTTTCAAAACGTCCATAACCGTACTAAACAACAAGTGCAATTTATGGCTACTCAAGCATTTCTTCGCTATTACGGTTTTACGGGTTAATGAATTCGGTTAACTATTTTCTCTTCTGTACATAAATTCCAAGTGATTTTTCTTCTATAAATATACTAATTTTGTTTCAATAATAATTATTTTATTTTATACACGTTTTCTCTGTATTTATTCAATTATTTTTAATAATTTTATTTTTACAATTTTCAATTTTTTTTTTACACCACATATTGTCATTTTATTTGTATTCAAAACAATAGCTAATTAAAATTAAAAATCCATATTTGTATGTTGAGAATAATTAATTAATAAAAAAAATCATGTGAAAAAGGAAAAAAAAAATCAATTTTGAACAAGCGACGATTTATTTTTTCGTCTGGTCAGACGTATCGAATTTCAATATTTTCTATCGTTTTTTTTGTTGTGCTGTGATTTTTCAATTTCTAGATCACAAAATAAAGGTTCATTATACATACATTTGATGTTTTGCTACATCCAAAACCATATCCTGTTTAACGAAGCCGATGATGACTCCCTACCCTCGGCTTCAGTAAATGTATACATAAAACCGTCATAAGCACACCAGCAGCTGGAAGGCATTTTATAAATCATAATTTAATTTAATGTTTAAAAGCAAAAGCTTTCGTGAAATTTATATACATTATTGTATTTGTTGAAAATATTTGAAAGGATATTTATTACGAAAACGTTCCGCAGATAGAGAGCTCGTGGTTTTTTGGTGTGGTTTATCCTCAAGGACTTTTCATTACGTTTATTTTTTATTTATTTATTATTATGTTAGAAATGCTTGCTTTGCCACCATTCATTTCCACAGTTTACCATGAGAAATTAGCGTCACACTTCATTCTGCATGCATTTCAATTTAAATTATATATAGTTGAAACAAGTGAGCGTGAAATGTTAGAAAAAATTTTCATTAAACTGCTGGAGAATAGGAAAAATTTTTTTAATCAACTTTTCGTTGAGGTTTTCATAGTTGTATTTATCTTGCAAATATTCTCGTCCATGTTTTCAAGCTCTAATTATATTAGCCTTGCGGTGCGGTGTTTTTTTTATTCACTTTTTCTTTTTTGTCTTATCCTCACAACCAGGAAGTCATTTAAAAAAATCATATTCAAAGAAATAATTAAGTGTGAGGCATTGCTTTAGCTTCATTAAGATCCTTCGTTACAAAAGGTGACAATGTATATTTTTATGATTCGAAAGTGGTCTATATCAAATCTAGGGAGGAAATGTAAATTTGTTTGATCGTTTTCGTATGATTATTGGCATCGAATGCGTCAACAACAACAAAACTCGTACAATACTCGTACTTAACTTTTTATCTTTTTATCTCTGGTCATTTAGTAGTTATTTGTATGTGTTTTTTGTATAAGCTAGCTCGCTACCCTGAGCCGTTGTACCTCAAAGAACTTTTACAATATTATCGTCCATGAGACAATAATATCGTCTGCTGATGCGATAATATCGTCCAAGAGACAATAATATCGTCTACTGATACAATAATATCGCCAATGAGACAATAATATCCTCTAGTGATACAATAATATCGTCCATGAGACAATAATATCGTTTACTGATACAATAATATCATCCATGAGACAATAATATCCTCTAGTGGTACAATAATATCGTCCATGAGACAATAATATCGTCCACTGATACAAATAAAATACCGATAGAAATGTGTAACATGTCGATGGCACCTTTACCATGTATGGCATTTCAAAAAGGGGTGAATTCCCTAAGAACGAACAAAACGCCTCCTCGTTACATTTTGTAAAAGGATGAATTCCCTATGAACGAATTCCCCAGGAACGAACAAAACGCCTCCTCGTTACATTTTGTAAAAGGATGAATTCCCTATGAACTAACAAAATGCCTCCTCGTTACATTTTGTATTATATTATTGTCCATGATACAATAATATCGTCCATGAGACAATAATATCGTCTAGTGATACAATAATATCGTCCATGAGACAATATTATCGTCTACTGATACAATAATATCTTCCGTGAAACAGTAATATCGTCTACTGATACAATAATATCGTCCACCGATACAATAATATCGTCCACCGATACAATAATATCGTCCATGAGACAATAATATCGTCTACTGATACAATAATATCGTCCATGAGACAATATTATCATCTAGTGATACAATATTATCGTCTCATGGACAATAATACACTGGGGATGTGCATGACAATTCCTCGTTTTGAGTTGGCAATTGGTAAGAAATCACTTTTTGTACAGGGTTTTATTGACTGGAACTTAATTCCAGCGAAAACGAGGATGGCACGTTCGATTAAGGCTTTTCGTGAAGGCTGTTTGCAATTTTTTAACAGACGTTGTAATCCAACTATCAACGACTGGGGACACCATGGATGTTTTCTAAAAACCTCACATCCTTCTTCTCTGTACCCATGTCGTTATGTTTGGTATGAGTCTATGGGTCTACCTTCCCTTGTCCGAGGAGGCCCACTCTTGCTGCCACTGTCTCAGTGATTCGGCTCTTCGGATACAGAGAAAACATGGAGAGGTTAACTTCCAACTGACACAGTTTCTGTCTGACCACGGATGCTTCAGGAAGTACCTGCACAGATTTGGATTCACGGAGTTACCTTTCTGCACGACATGTGAGAGGGAGGAAGAGACTGCGGAGCACGTGTTATTTGTCTGCCCCCGCTTCGAACAAGAACGAGGTGAGCTGATGACTGTGAGTAGGTCAGATGTAAGTGCCGTAAACATAATATCGGAGATGTGCCGCATTGAGGAGGTGTGGAAAGTGGCGGATAATGTAGTTGCGAAAATAATGACGCAGCTGCAAATTGCAAAGAAGACTGCCAGTTGAGCTGAGAAAGTAGGTGCGACAGCACAGTTCCTCCCCGAAGTAATGCTGTGAGGCGGTTCCGGGGAGAAGAGAGCATGGAGACTAAGGAAGGAGGTTTTAGTTGGTAGGTCATTAAAGAATAGAACCCAACACTACCTTGGTCCAGGACCAGGTGTCTATGAAGGTTTCCTCACCCTTATAAAAAACACATCTTTCTTCTTTCTTTTCTTTATAGCTTCATACTAATTTGTTGTTGAGACTAATCATCAATTCTTTGGAGTAGAACTGGCTTTGATGATTTTTCTTACATGTTCACTTTGTGGGTCAAGTAACGTTTATTTGTATTTGGGTCATTAAAACTAAATTATTGTTTAATTGTTCCTACTCATTGTTTGTTTCTAATTTTTTGTTATTATTTTTTTAATGTAATGTTTATTATTTAGAGATATGTCCTGTTTGAGCTATTTTTGCTACCGAAATTATGCGCAATTTTTTATTGTTATGCATAATTGGGTTATAAATAAATGACTGAAAAATTGAAAAGTTCACATTGATCTGTAATCCATACGAAAACATGACCTCATTTTTGTCCCGGATTATTTAACGTACTTTAATGTTTTTCGATGTATATTTTTTTTGCTGTATAATCGAGAGTATATTGGTGTGTGTATTTGCATTACTAGGTAGTGAAAGCTTACTTTCACACACACACATCGTACACATCTCATCTGCATTGGTGTGCATTGATATATGCTATTACTTCTAGAGTTGATATAGGTCTATTTCGATCCAAGTGAAAGCATATAAAAGCAGTACATGCTAGTCCTTCTCAATTCAGATTAATTTATTTTTTTGGCTTTTGGAGTTGTTTTTCTGATAGATAGTCGAGCCTAGATCAACGTTTACGAAGATCATTTTTCGAAAAAATGGGGTCTAGGTAGCCGCGGATGACTTTTGTTCTTCTATTTTAAAGAGACCAACTATATCTGCCTCTTTCTAACCAACGCTTTAGAATATAAGAAGAAAAGTCGTCCTCGCTTACCTAGATCCCATTTTTTCGAAAAATGCTCTTCGTCAACGTTGATCTAGGTTCGATTATCTACAGTCAGAAATATTAACAGAACTGCACATTTTGTGTTTCTTTCGTATCTCTTTTTCTCTCGCAAATGCATGGTAAATACGAAACGTAAAAACTCACGAAACAGAGTAAAAAAAATTTCGCAGTTCTGTTTATCTTGCTGATTGTACCAGAAAAACAACTACACAGGCCGAAAAAAAGAAATCAATCTGAAATGAGAAGGGCTAATGCATAGCATACCCGAACTGATATTAAAAACTTAGTAAAAACGCATTGTAAAGCCTTGGAGTTAAAAAAATTTCGCGGACGCCATAGAGGTAGAAAATGAGGCCTACAATTACGGTTCACAGAACTAAAAGAAATTTAAATGGATCTTGAACAAATCACGTAATTATATGCGGACATAATCAAAAATTACGTCATTTACTAGGGAGGTTCATCTCTCGTGTATGTAACACAGTGTTCTATACTATTCTGTTAAAAAAGTAAATGTAAAAATTGCGCGAATGGTTCTTTAACTTTCCTCATTTTGGCATGTCTCACGTTTCTTTCATTTAATTTTATTTTTGCTTTTTCTCTCTGCCATATGACACACGAACCGACGTTACAGTAAAACAATTTATATCAACTGACCTAAAAACAAACTTAAAAGCACTTAAGTGTAGATACTGTACTATTTGCAAGGAGGAAAAAAATACCATCATCATTCGACGACAGTCCAGTTTTACTTCAAATAGATTTTCAGCACAAAAAAATAAATAAAATTTAAATGTTTTCTTTTTCCCATTGTCCCCCCATTTGTTTTAGAGAAAATTGAGCAGAGTAGCAGCAAAACTCAAAACAAAAATACAAAAGACAACACAACCGATTCATCTTGGGCTGTCGCATTAAAGTTTGGGGTTGTGTGTGTTCATATTTAGAAAATGTTAGAAGCAATTTAAACCGTAATTGAATGGAAATTGTATGTCACTATTTGGGGGGGTTATCTTGTGTGTAGATCTGGAATTTATAGATTATGTTTGTGTATAAAATGCTTGCATAGAAGAATGTTTCATGGGCCATTTGGTAGAATAGGCAATAGGTGAAATTGGCCGAAACCATTATGTAATATATGGTTGAGACGCTAACATTGCCATTGACATAACGATCGTCAACAAGGGTAATACCTAGCAGGGTAAGAAGCAAGATGGATGAAAGCTTTAAGGAAATAGGAAAACTTTAACTAATCGAGAAATATGCGATACACGTTTTTGAGTGCGTTCTCTTCAGGACGACGTTTGTATACTTCTTTTGTGTTATTAAGCTCGGTTTCTTCATTGATTTCTACTTTCAACTTTACAACAAATGTAAATTTGCATAAGAAATTTGTAGCCGGACGAGAAAGGTTTTTCAAGCGTTAGATGTGTAATTGTCACTATTTAGACCAGAGTTATTCATCATCGAGTTGCATGCAACGTTTTCCACAACAAAACGAACGTTTCGTCTTTCAATTTTTTCACGCTGTGTGGATAGTAATTACGGGGCCGTTCACAATTTACGTAACGCAAAATTTGGCTTTTTTAGCGTCGCTAATTCAATCCTGCATTTTACCAAGAGTAATGGAAATAGAGTTAACAGTTTTTTATAAAACATCTTTCTATTCACTTTTTTACATTCGGACAAGTTTTTCTGACGTAACCTCGAGGCTCGGGCAACACTACGATTAAATTTGTCGAGGCTGAGCAACACTACGACTCGTCGGTGCAACGACAAACATTTTTTTCTCAATATTTAACATGTCTATGTAAAATACACACTATTGCCCCTTCTCAATCAGAAGTTCTGATGTAATGAAAAATGTTGAAAATCTTTTTTTATCTGATTGGAATATAGTGTTTTGGCATACAGTCCGGGAAATAACGTCATTTCTCCTAAGGAGTTTAAAAGATATCATTAAAGGGCTCGAAGTTTCCGTACTAAATTTCTTTCGTGGACCTCAGACCTCAGAAAATACTGAACGAAGTACTTCTCATCCTTGAGTTCTAACAATCGGAATAAAATGTGCCTTAAGGGGCGATTAAATTCTAGGAATTAACCTTTAGAGACATCAATCTCTATCTAAGTCTCAAAGAGAGATCAAGAAACAGAGGGAAGTACTTCTAGCAGAGTTCTAGCACTGGGACCTTGTGGAGATATGGAATTCTAGGAACTGACCTCTACGGACCTTTCACCTTTCCTCTAGTGAAAATGGGGTAAATCGTTTGAAACGCACATTAATTCTCACATTTTTGAAAGAAAAAATTGAATAGGAAATTACTAATCACAGGGCTGTGGCTCCTGACCCTTTGATATATCAGAGCTCGGCCAGCTATCTTTGATATCGTATACGAATATCTTTCCAAAACGTTCTGGATATCCTGGACCATTTGCAAAAAAATTGTTCCATGGATTATAGGTATTGAATCAGAGTTTCCGAAACCGTCGAGATCATCAAAAGATATTCAGATTTGACGGAGATATTTGAGTTTGAAGTTTTACATAAGACAGGTTTTAACCGGCTATTACCGGTCGATGAGGTCCAAGAAAAAAAAAATTAGTTAGTAAGCTTCGTCTCCACAAGTCGAAATTCATCTAAACTCTCTAGCGAGCGAGACGACTTTTTTTGACATAGTGCCCTGTACTCATATCACTATTTTGAAATAAATCATGCAATTTCGTGTCCGCATAAATCTTTCAAATTTTCCATTATCAAAATTCCAATTCGCGGGTACACAGCCCGCACGGGTCCAATTTCAGGTTATACTAAAGTAGACATAATCTTCTTGTAGAATCCTTTTACCTATAGCCCGTTAGACATGATGATGCTGATACTAAAAATCATTGTACCTGTAAGCTTTAATTTCGTATGACCTAGAATTTACTCGTCCCGAGATATATTCAGGCAACACTACGAAAAAATATAAAGCGGCGCCCCTGGACGTAACAGGCTCTTGTCCTTTGTATCCAGGTGTAAAATGAAACACTGAGAAGAGCTTTCGACTATTTTTAAACATTTTCAAAAATTTCGCGTTGAGTAACACTGAACTTCAACCCCCCCCCCCCCCCTCAATCGTTACGTAATTTATGAACGGCCCCTAATGGTACGTTTACTTTCACTGCCTTTAAAATTCATTCCCAAGCAAGAAAAATTACATATTAGAGGTTGGAGATTCTTATTTTGATTCGTGTGGGTGTATTGCTCGCCTTTATCCCGAGCTAAAAACGCCACACCTGCACCTGTCAAAATGGATAGGGTCAAAAGTATATAATATCAAAAGTCCATAATATCACAAGCCCATCTTTTCCGACTGTCAAAATGACGTTTAAGAAGCGATTTTGCAGGTAACGGATTGAAATTTATACCATGAATAAACGAACAAAATTTTTATTAAGCATCGATCGTATCCCGGGCTAACGATGCTAGCAAATTATAAATTGTTGTATTTGATGTTAGATTATTATTTACTAGTTTCGCTACTTTTGTGGCTCTACTATTTGAGATCCTTTCATTACCGAAAAGTTTTTACTGTGCCAGTGGTATGCTGTGCGACAAACCCAGTGCCATCTATGAGATGTACTAGGAACGAAACCATTAGGAGTAGAATACCGGCACCTCCCAACAATGCCTTTCACCGGTAAGCCTTTCCAATCAGCTTTGTTTTGTTTACAAATCTAACAATCGGAACAAATCGAACAAATCCGTCTGCGGTTGAGTTTCGAACCAACGCACTGGCAACTCGATCTCATAGTAGCAAGCAGACGTGTTAACCACTACTCTATCGAGTTGTTCCAGGATTGGGCCATATTTCCCCAAAACCCTGAAACACGTGTTCACTTAAATTTAATTTTCTACAACTTCGCTTTGAATGCGCGATAGAAATTTAAAATTTCTCGCCGAAATTTTGGTTATTTTTGGTACAGTAAAAAATAGTTTAATTTTAAAGTGTCATCTATTTCTTCAAACTAGGTAAAAAAGGAATGAACCGGCTGTATGTTGCTTCTGCTAATTGTTCGCTTACCTTCGAATAATGTCGTGACAGCAACTTTTGACTCGTGAAAATAAATATTATTTATAAGGAAGAATTTTTTATAACACTCGGGACTATAACACTTTCGAATCTTAAAGCCTTCTGAGATCTTAAATAAAAAATTATAGTCCTTACAGTATGGCACACAATAAATTTCTTATTTCCGTGTCTTTTACACCATTATCTCCACCTAAAGCCAGTCTACATATTGGTCGGGTTCCTAGGGATCCATTGATGAGAAGATAAGAAACCTGCAATTTTCCCAGCGAAATAAATAAAAGATCTCTAAAACTATTTTCCTACTAGAGCAATCGTTTGAGAATGCAAATTCAGTTCCATTTACAAACGTTTTGGCTTTTTACTTCCTGTGTATATACATTCAAACGATTGTGCAGTGTGCAGAGCGTTACGTTATGCTTTCCATTCAAACCGCCCGCCGGCCGGTCGAATAAAAAACATTATGCTACGAGGGACCCGCACGAATAACGTTGCAGAGGAATAAAGAAAGAAAGAAAATGTTAAAGAAATTGAAACAAAAAATAAAAAAAAAAGTTAAGAAAAATTGAATAAAAATGTAAAACAAAAATTAAAAAATTGACAAAATTTCAAATAGAAATTATAAAAAACAATTCGAAACTGTCAAGTTCCTCTCGAGTTATCGTTTTGACAGACGGACAATTTTTTTCCAGATTTTGCCTATTAAGACCAAATAACCCTCGAAATAACCCGTCACCGAATCTGGTTAAAAGCGTCGCGTCCGTCATGGTAAACGTATTAGTCTTTTACGCTTCGTACGGGTCTAAAAACGGTCTACCAAATTGTCCCTTTCATGTTTTAAATATCTCTCTAGCTACATGATGCGTATATTTTGTGTTGTTTGTTGAGCGCTGAGCTTATGCGGTCGTGTGATGAAAACAAACAAATCGAAATGAGGATTTTCAATCTAACGATTGTCAAATAAAATATGTGACCAAATGTGAATGCTAAATATTGTAAATCGATTAACACAGTTAGGACTGCCATTCAGTACGAAGCTTAATTAAATCGTTTGTGTGTAGAAAATTCCTTTGGCATTATATTGCATATAAACATGAATTGGAATTTAAATTTCCGATTGCTTTCATTGAGCTTTTATGGAGTATTGGTAGAAACGAGATATGACTAGGAAGAGACTGTACGGTACGTGCAATAAAATATTATTGTAGTACAGCTACCCATACGAAAAAAAACTCATTCCTATTATGAACTGATGGTGTATACTCAGTCGAATCATGAAAGTTATTGTGGAAATGTGATATACAAGTACGGATGGAATAAAGGATTCTATGATTTTCATCCTTTTTTTTTGTTTTTTTTCTTCCTTTTTAATGAAATGCCATAAAGTATTTTTATCTATAAAATTTTATTATGGCTATAAAAATGAAAATATTTAAAACTAAACGACATTCATTAAAATATCTGCGTTACCTAATGGTGCAGTGCTATACAAAACATCATTTACACAAAAAAGCTTTAATGGACAATCTGAGGATTGGGACTTCATACCGTGTAGTGTTGTGTTTTTCTGTATGTTTTTATATGTTGTACGATACATGCCATTAAGGATAATCATTTCGGTTTCGTGTTGTGTACCCCTATTTGTGGGATTTTTTTCTCCCGAAAACGTTGCAATGAAGCAAAACAAAAAGGTTCTTTAAACGCAATTATTTTCGGGTATATAGAAAACTGAAATGAATGTTGGTTCACTTCGAAATTATGGAAATTAAGATGCTTTTGGTTCAATATTTATTTTCTCCCATAAAGAATTTCATTTCCAAATCATGAACGGATGAATGCTCTTTGCTTGAAAGCAATATGAGAATTTCGCTGATCTAAGTCTTCAAAGGATAGACAAATTTAATTGAGAAATATTTTCAGAGCTTCTTCACAAGGAATGAGTTTTAGTGCTTTTTGTTGGTACCGGTAGCGACAACTGCAATGGAATTGTCGTAGCTTTGGTAAATAGATAGAATAAGCCACCTATCGAAACCAGGGCCCATTTGAAGGGAATTTATTTCCCAAAAAATGTAAAATAATAAAAAATCTCCAACTTCCTTAAAAATTCTGAAAAAAATATTATTTCTTCGAATTGAAATTTAAAATTAGTAAAAATTCGTTAACATTTCTAAAAATTGACAAGTTCCGCATTTGCATTTGTTTGATATTTTCACAAATTGGCTTTTGGCACTAAGCTTTTGCGGCATTTATAGAACCAATTGCAATTCGAAATTTTATACAATTTCCATCTTCACCACGATTTAACGCTTACCTACAACCAGGAATTTTCAAAAATACAGAGGCCCGTTCGACAATACCTTTCAGGGTTGTATTCGCTAACCGAGTTTTTTAGCGACGCTAACGCTAACGCTAAAAATGAAAAAAGTTAGCGTCGCTAACGCAATTCGCTAACCGGAGACAGCGACCGCTAATTCTCGCTAAACTCGGAGAGTGAAAATGTCAGTAAAATATCAGTAAAAATACCGAGTAATTGAAATTGTGGACTCATTGACTCGTTATTAGGGAATATAGGCTTATCACGTACAGAGTTACGTAGCACGAACTAGTTGGCCAACTTGATCGAAGAAACTAGTACATACAGTACAAATCCGTTAGGCATTTAGTACATTTTTGAGTCTCGTTGCATCTACTTGCATAGAAGCCAACTCCGCTGCAGTTTTCTTTGCATCAAGTGGAATAGATGTGATGCTGCTGCGAACCGAGATAGTTCAGTTTTGATAATTGCACTAGATTCGATCGCAGCGCTGCGATAGCCAACAATATTTATCTATATTTTTACGTCACCTTTTGTGTCTTTTACGTGATAAGCCACATTTCCTATTTGTTGAGGGAAATCAAGCGAGAGAGCAAATCCAATTTGCTGTGGCAAAGGCATCAATCTGTAATATTAAGTTAGTTATTATTTTTACTACATTATTTTATGTATGTCACATTCTGAGAAAAGTTGAATTTAACTTTATATTGTTTCATTAATGAGTAACAAGCCTAGAGAAGAAGACTAGAGCCACAGAAAATTAGTCCCAAAATCGACAAAAATACATAACATTTTAGCGAATAGCGAAATACAACCTCGCTAATTTAGCTGTTAGCGAAACGCTAGTCGCTATTAGCGAGGAAATTATAAATTAGCTTCGCTATTAGCTAACGATTAGCGACGCTAATACAACCCTGTACCGTATCTAGACTGCTTTTCCAGGGAGGACTTGCGCCCCATTTTTTTTGAGGGTGGGGCTAGGTGGTTGTCAAAAAAAATATTTTGTTACTGCACTGGCAACTTTTCTTTAGCGATTTTTTTAAACTGTGTTGTTCAAATGCTGCAAGTAAAGTTTTCATTCTAAGTGCCGCGGCAAAAATTTTGGTCTGCATTTATTTGTCCTTTAGGTAAGTAAAAGAGACGAAAATTTTTGATTGTAGGACTTCCTGTACTTAGAAGTGTTCAAACAATTTGTCATCTAGTCGCTCATTTCGATATAGGTGATACATAAGAAAGTGCACTGTTCAGAGAAGTGATCATTCTTTGAACGAATGTGCTGAAATGCACATAGTCTAGTAGGCGAGGTGTACTGATGAGATGTAAACGACGAAATCAGCACTTTAGTTTGTTAAATCTTATGAAGACGCTTCGTTTGTCAAAATGGAATTATGAAGGGTTGTTTAATGTTGTAGGACTTATTATAAATATAGGAATTTCAATAATTGATTGATTTCGTATTCGTATAACGCCGTAGTCGAAAATTGTTTCACTGGCTGAGAGTGGGCCAAAATCTTTTTCATGCATTTCGTTATATATAAAAAAATCTTGCTATGATTTAGATGTCGTCGAAGGCTCAACAATTTTCAGAAAAAAATATGAAAGAAGCTTCTCCTTAGAGGCAGATTTTCTCCGCCCCCTGATAGATAGATAGATAAGAACGTCGGGGTACTGGCACCTGAATCGATGATCCTTTGTACCACCCCCTAATTTCTTCGTTTATTAATTAAACAAAGGGAATACAATTACAAATAAATATGACAAGACTTCCATCGATGGACTCTTACAAAACAGTTTGGTGTGTTTTGCGCCCTCGTACTGCGACCAACCTCTGAGATGATCCTTTCGAAGCCATTCTTTGACTATGGCCTTTCTTATCGATATTGGAATACCGAACATGGGTTCTGTACCAACAAAAGCTTTACTGGCGCCTAGGCGAGCAAGTTCGTCCGCTCTTTCGTTACCTGGGATGCCGCTGTGACTTGGAACCCACAGAACTGTCACGGTGTTGGTCTTTCCGAGCTCGTTAAGGCTGACCTTGCAGTCAAGTACGGTTCTAGACCTGATGCAAGGAGAACTTACTGCTTGAATAGCGGACTGACTGTCGGTGCAAACATAGATATTTTCCCCAGAAACTTTGTTGATCAGTTCATCGCACAGTTTCGACACAGCAAAGAGTTCGGTCTGATAGACGGATGCCAAGAAACCGGTTGGGAGGCTGCCTTCTATGTTCAAAAAGTCGCAAGAATAACCGGCTCCTGATGAATCTTCTCCCTTGGAACCATCCGTGAAGCAGACGACGCCCTCAGCCGGAGGAAAGATTTTATTCTCACCAAGCCAGTCATCTGCTTCAGGGATAATCCAGTCGAAGCAATCGTCGAGCATACATTCCGCTTTGATTTGATCACTTGGCATAAGTAATCGTTCGTCCTTGACTACCCTAATTATGGCGGAGTGTCCTTCCTCAAAAACGGGAGACCACCAACCACTGCACCGGATATTGACAGAGGTGTTGAAAGCAACAGATTTTATAAACAGGTCAAGCGGCTGAACATCGAGAAGCTCTTCCAGGGCCGCATTAGCGGTTGAACCCTTCACGCCTGTCATGCAGAGACATGCCAGACGTTGTAGCTTCTCTAGTCAAGGGTACCCAGTTCTGAAGCGGTTTCGGCTTTTCATCTGCTGAAGAAAATGATTTTAGTTTTGATTGGGTTAACCATCAGCTACCATCTTTCAACTACCCCAATTGTGGTTCTCATCAAATCGCCTATAGTAGCAACGAAATCCCCACATATTAGGGCAGACACGTCATCAGAATAATCTTGGGTGAAAATACCTGAGTCGTTAAGCTTGACCAAGAGCGAGTCAATCACCATACACCAGAGTATAGGTGAGAGAATACCACCTTTTGGGCAGCCCCTAGTTACTCCGAGTTTGATGTTAGTCCCGCAAATGGTAGCTTCGACAGTTCTACCGCTCAGCATTCTGAGTATCCATCTGATGGCTAAATCGTTCATTTCCCTTTCAGCTGCCGCCCTTGTAATCACCTCAAAATCCGTATTATCAAAAGCCCCCTCTATGTCCATAAAACAACCGAGTGCGAACTTACCATTTTTGATCATGCGTTCAATCATTTGAGTCATCTGGTGCAGCGCGGTGTCTGTCGATTTGCCAATCTGATACGCGTGCTGATTGACATGTAACGGGAATTTCTTTAGCACTTCGCCGCGGATATAGAAGTCTAAGAGTCTCTCTAGAGCTTTAAGCAAAAACGACGTAAGGCTAATCGGACGGAAGTCTTTAGCTTTACAGTGGGACGTTTGCCAGGCTTAGGAATGAAGGCGACTCTAACCTTTTCCCAAAACTTGGGGATATATCCTAAAGCGATCGAACTCTTAAAAACAGACCTTAATCTATCGAGGAGCAAATTAATACATTCTTTGAGCAAAGCAGTAGGCGAAAATTGATTTACTGGCTGAGAGTGGGCCAACATCTTTTTCATGCATTTCCTTATATATAAAGAAATTTTGCTGTGATTTAGATGTAGTCGAAGGCTCAACAATTTTCAAGAAAAAAAAATGAAAGAAGCTTCTCCTTAGAGGCAGATTTTTTCCGCCACCTGAGATTCGTTACATCACTTCTGAGAACATTGTTATATATCAGAAACGGAGGAACAAATCGCAGGGGGGCGCATCCCCTTCTCGCCCACCTAGATACGGCGCTGCATCTAACATCGATATCGAGGGAGTAGATGTAATTCGACCAAAGATGTATCGAATGCATAGATGGCGGACGTCTATTGAGAGGAAGGTGGTTTTACTCTGTAAACTTTGACAAGTCTCTAACAGGTTTTGGAAGAGACAATGTCCAGTTCAGTTAAAAATTTTAAGATTTTCGAGTTGAGTTCCATTCAGCACCAGTTTCAAAAATATATAGATGCAAACAAATAAAAAAATAAAAAAAGAAGGATGCAAAACTTAAATTTGTTTTTAAATTACTTTTTAACTTTAACGTTTTTTATTGCTTATCGAAGACGTTTCTAATTTTTGTTATTTGCACTTTTATTTATAAAACTTT
>CM055403.1:72147487-72167761 GCA_029228625.1 Pseudolycoriella hygida
CAGTTTTTACGCTGCAAAAATTATCTTATTACATCGCTTAGGGTAAATTAAAATTTTTGCGTGTAAAAACTGAAAGTTCTGAAAAATTATTCCGCTGGTGGGTCTGGCATTTGTGACGCAATTTTTTGAACTCAACGTAATTTTGTTTAAAAATTTTCTTTGCGAATCGAAGCCTAATGCGTCACCCCCCTCTGATTTCATAACTTTTGTAACTGGAAGAAAATTGTTTTACCTTAGATGATTAATGCGTCACACTTTTCTGATTTCACAGCTTTTGTAAGCAGACTTAAAGACTTGCGTCACACCTCCTCTGTAAGAGGTTTTTTTTGCGGATAATTCATTTCGTGTCTTTACTAACATTTGTATACGTGTCAGAATGAAACAAAATCGGTCTGTCCAATTATTTCTCGAGCCTTTCGTGAGGCTTTTTCCTGGCTACGGGCCTAAGACGCCAATCGCAGCAAAAATATCAACTCTCTGAATTTTAGCATAGTAAGTACATGAAACTAGCGCGACAGGTTAGAAATAACGGCCCCAATATCCAATTGCTTCTTTCTGCATATATTGCTAGTATTCACAAACAACATGGTGATTACTTTCTTGTTACTCCTCACGTATATACGCAATTTTGAGCATTTCAATTCATTCGTGAAATATGCGAAAATATGGAATAGCTAAATAAGTTGTAATAACTCACTAATTTCCGATGCATTTGGTTATTCCTGCGATGGAAGTTATTACAATATTTACATAATTTCACGGGCTTCGTTTAATGCTATCGAAATTCTAATAAATCGATCAATTTTCAAATTCAAATGTGAAACTTTTAGTTTATTCAAATTTGTCGAATTATTTATTGGTTTGAAAAACGTATTACCGTTCGGTTCAATTTGTTAATGTAAATGCTTTGATAAAAATCGCTTTATCAAATTGCAAATAGATTATGACAACGCAACGAGCGCATTGAGTAATAGCATTTTGTGTTCCCTAATTTAAATAAATTCAAAATGAAGTGATGTAAACTGATGAATTTATTTTAGCCGAGCCTGAAGCGCTGTATTTCATTTGTTGCACAAAGTGGTGTTTTGTTTTGTAATTTAATGGATCGTAACATCGGTAGTTTGGTACTGTTTGAAATTAATCGTTAAATAATTTCACAGGACAAAAGGTTATCCCCTTTTCAAACATACTGTCCATTTACCTCATATCTGATCATATGCGTAGTCCCAAATACCATTTTAAGGGTGAAACAGATGAAAGGAATAAATAATGCCGCAAACAATTTCAAATGTTTATTATGTCATTATTTTGAATACTTTTGTAGCCATCGTCCAACAAGAAACGGACGTCTCCCCTCGAAAATTTGTCATTTTTTCTGACATTTATTACCGTCGTTCCCATTCAAGTTAATTTCATTATGATTTTTTTTATCGTTGAAATGTTTCACAGATATGGTCAAAATGGAAGAAGAGTGGGAGGGTCATGAGTATGAAAGAAGCTCAGGGGTTGAAGCTGGAAAAACAGAAAGTTAGACGCCACAACTTGTGTCGCGTTAAAAATTTTTTTGTACGAGTTGAAGCAATATGAATGAGCATTTTAGGTGAGCGAAGCTGATCGGGCGAGAACCTTCTCACTTGGGGGTCGTACACAAAGGACGTCCTCTCCTCCCGAAATTGAAATTTAGAAAACGACAATTAAAAATGAAAATATTAATACGATGAAAATCTACCACACATTTCGGCATGTATGAGAAGGATAGAAGGATTCTAGGTAGGGCTTATTATTCGGAATTTCTTTGGAATTTTTTAAGAATGTTTTAAGAACTTTGAGAATTTTAGGAATTTTTTAAGAATTTTCAGTTTTTTAAGATTTTTAAGAATTTTTTGAGAATTTTTTAAGAAAAACTTTTAAAAACTAGATAAGCGTGTCTGTGTGACTATTTCGATAATTAAGAAGAAAATACATTCAGAAACGGTATAATTAACAGCTGCCTAGCATTTAATTACACAATCATGACTAGTTGGCTTCTATACAGTTGCTTCTTCGAAAACTCCCTTATACCAAGAGTGTTGTTTCGCTTTCGAACTAGATTTGGGTCTTCGTTTTTTTTGCGATATCCAAAGATTGATAGCCGGGATAGGATCAAAATGTTCAAGTGAACAAATAATTGTGCAAAGTATAACCGGATGAAGCAGTTCGGTCCCAATCCTTGAACTTGTTGTAGTCACCTGCAATACAAGTAAACATATTTTATTACGCTAGACGTGTGCTATGTGAATTTACACAGCACTGTAGCTGTCAGCCTTTACTTACTTATTGACCTTCTGAATGAAGAAGATGAAACCCAGAGTCAACCAGACATTCAAACCGAAAAAGTGCTACGAAAAGAAAATCGCTGCCCGTCCAACTGAGACAGCAAGCGATCACGAAAATAAATGAATTTTTGCTTTTTGAAATAAAACACATTGAACTGAACGATTTGAGATTTTTTTTAGAAATTCTAAGAATTTTCAGAATTTTTTAAGAATTTTAGGAATTGTGAGAAAACAAAATTCCGGATAATAAGCCCTGATTCTAGGCGACAGGGCTTCCGACTATGTCCCACATACAAATTTGTAGAACTACTGTCGAGGACAACTTTGTTCAGTTTTGAGTACCACTTAAACGTGCTCGACAGATTTAAGCGGATAACTTAGATGTACTTCACAAAAAATGAAAGCCCCCTTCCCCCCTGTCACGTTTCTTCGTACCCTCACTCTCCGCTACTGTGAGGACGTCCTTTATGTATGACTTCTTGCCAACATATTCAGAACGCGCTATTACATTATTACATGCCATCTCATAGCCAATCGTTACTGCACAGTTTGAGACAGTGAAAATTCATATGCAAATCAATGTTACGGTTCGTGTGAATACAATACCAGCCTTTAGCTCGTTTCTCATACCTCACACATGTCAAAACAACAAACAATGATATACGCGCTAACGGCACTATCAAGAACACCGCTAACAAGCAAAATAGTTGAAAGACAACTTGCTTAAACGATCGTAAACTCGCCTTCGGCTCTAGATACAAAGTTAGAGCTTAGATATCAATTTCAAATTTCACAACAACTAATTAACACGAGACGAAATTGATTTAATGTAGCTGTTAATTTGAAATAACCGCAAATTAAAGGATGATATTTGCAACGTGCCTTTGAGCAAAACCGAAACATGAGTGCAGGTCACTTTAATACATAATATCGTTCCAGAATTTCTTATGCAAAGCAAACTACTTATGTGCAATGGTCATTTAGTTACATATTCGTTCATAGAATGCAGAGGAGACTATACAGTATAGTTATGTAGAGAGTAAATACATGTTCTATTAACTTAAGTACGTGGCGGTGAAAGAAGAGCTGTGCGCCGCCGACTTTACAAATTCAATTGTAGTAAATCACTACACTGACCAAATTTAAGAGGAATCTATTTAAAAGCTCGGACACCCCATGTAAATTCAATGAAATTTGCTCTTGAACACTTCTAAAAATCTTCATAAATAAGAACTTTGAACTTTATTTCATTAAGTGTTGGTCGCACTTTTTGCATTAATTAACATTTTTCACTTTGAAGAAATATTTTCTATAACCCTTGCGACTATTTCCAGATTTACTTCCACTTTTCTATTATTATTTTGCATATTCACCTGAAGCTACTATTTGTGAAAATTTTTTGCAAAAATTCCCTTCCAGATCTTGGTTCAGGTTTTTCGATTTATTGTTTACACACTTTATATTAATTTATTAAAATTAATTTGGAATCGATATTTAAACAAAGTACAACAATTTTTTCTTCTTCTTCTTTGAATAAAACGTTCCAAAATATTGACTGCTGAGTTCGACATTACCGCTATGACAGCTTCCGCAAATGACAGCGCGGGTAACATTCCTTTCAAAATTTGAATCAATTTCGAGTATATGACGGTTGGTGTCTCAGATATCTTCGAAAATTTCGCTAAACAGTATAGATGGCAACCGTCATGGGGTTGTGTCTAAACTAAATGGTATGGTGTCCGAGCTTTTAAATAATTCGCTCCTAAATAGGAACTTCATAAAATTTGTACTTATGCGCAGGTTTTTAACACCGCGAAAACTTTCGGAAAACCTACGCAGAAGTACAAAGCTCTTATTTAAACAAAAATCCCCAAAGCTAAAATTACCGTGAAAAAGAAAATCTCTAAAAAAAATTTTGAAAATCCAAAAAAGTCTTTGATTTTGAAATTTGAGGTCACACTAAAAAAATCTTTAAATTTCTCTACATTTCTACATTCTCTAATTTAAAATTGAGATATTCTTGAAATGATTTCACTTATTGAAGTCCCATTGGGGATCTGGAAAAACGTTTGTCGACTGCTGGTAAAACACATTGATGGGGCGAACCGGCATTCTAGGCCCTACTAACTTCCGCACCTAGTACATCATAGATGACACATTAAAAACTTCGGTAACGAAAGGATCTCGAAAAAGCTCCCATGTGAGCAAAAAAGCTCACAAAAAAATTGCGGAACTAGTAAATAAAATGATCTAGCCTCGGAGTCGGACGGGTTGTAACGGCGGAAAGGCTGTGGTGGTTAAAAAAGGCCTCTGTTTGTTGCAATTTTACTCCATGAAAATGTTCTACGAGACCATGAAATAAGGAGTTCACTCAGTAGACCGGTAGAACTTCTTATGTCACCGTCGTGTAGAACATTTTCATGGAGAAAAATTGCAACAAGCTGGGCAGCCTATGGCAATGTTGGAGTGGGGAACGAGGATATTACTATGCACAATGTTCCAACTCGGCACCAGGCTGCCTACTTGAGGAGTTTAAGTAGCCAAAAAGAACGCAGCCTCGTGCCGAAAATCTGTTAATGTCATCGTAACGGCAGTAACAAATACTATACGTGATATAAATTTTAACACGGCACCAGGCTGCCTACTTAAGATAGTCTAGTGTGAATGTAGAGGGCAGCACCAGTCTGATACCGAGTTGAAATTTATGTGACGCATAGCATTCCTTACTGCCGTTACAATGAGTTTAACTGATTTTCGGCACCAGGCTGCCTTTTTAAAGGCTACTCATACTTTTCAAGTACGCAACCTGATGCCGAGTCGGAACCTAGTACACATTAATGTACTCGTTTCGCCATTTAACATTACCATAGGAACTTTTTCGGCACCAAGCTGCCTTCTGAAATCGACCAGTGCAACGTTTGTTGCCTTTTGAAGATCTAGAGCTGAAATATTTTTGTCTAATGGACGTTATGTTTCGAATGAAAAGGCTACACAAATATAATACTGTGAAAAACACGAAGCAAATTTGTATGCATTTTATAATTTTTAGTCTCATGAGTTGAAAAAATGAGCCCTGAGAGTTTAACACCAAACGGCGCGGCGTATGCTGATTTTTGAACTTGGAACGGAACTGCCTCAGATCCGATTTTTGCCAAAAATTTCAACATCGCCGCACTTCTCTTTGGTATTAATATAAATAGAGGACAATGGACATCTTTCAACATAATAATTCATTTGTATATGCATATACATCACATAGATGATCACGTTATCAAGTTTCTTAAAAGCTTATTCAATCTCAATTTATTATAATGGACATAACTACATGCCTTGCACACAAATTCATAAAAAAAAGAAAATTTAATGCAGAGCTTTCCTGTAAAATATTATATAAAACCAAAGTAAAGTTCCCTTCGGTACATAAAGTATAAAGATTTAAGAGGTTTTATGCATGTAAGGATAAGGGTATACCTTACGGTATCTGTAATGTTGTATACATTATGTATTACCATTTTCATGTGTGTCTAATATGTTGAGGTATACTAATATAATGTGAAAAGAATTAATCTTCTTTTTTTTCTGCATTTTTGTTCCCACAAATAGTTCGTTTTTCATGATAGTGTAAGACAGTATAGCATGTGTATACTTTTATTATTACTTATTATTTTCCGAAAGGATTTTGATGAATGGGATTTCTGTGAGATTTTCGAAGGCAAAGTTAGATGAATATGAATGCATTGTGCTTCACGAGAACAGATTTATGAAATCATTTCTGAAAACAAACTTAATGTGTAGGAAGGTACGCAGGGTATACAAAAGATCGTCGAATGTGGAATTGTAGCCCAGCAGAGATGCGACATGCGAGTGAATTTAATGTTTGATTTTCCGATGTTTAATTTAGTTGTTGGGAATGATCAAAAGGTTGTAGAGAGATAATCTGTATGTCCAGCGATTCTGTGTGATTTTTGGGGAATAGAAAATTCGGTTCGTTTGAAGTAATTAATACCTGCAGTTAATAAAACTATAAACTTTGAATATTTTCTTAATGTCTTGCTTTCGTATATGGCTCAATTTCGTCCATTCCATTAATTCCAGTGCCCAGACCACTGACTCGATTTCACAAAACAAAATTTTCGAGTTTTGTGAGATCAAGTGACTTTATTTGACACCAAAATGAACAATTTCCGTGGTATACTTGCTGAACTTGAATTATGGGACATATGTACCTTTCAGTGAAAAATAGTTTAGGGCGATCGGTGCAGCCGTTTAGAAAAAAAACGATGGGACGGGCAGACGGACTTTTTTTCCCTGATTCGTCACCTCTAGAAAATATTAAATGCATTATTTTCACACGGAGCAAGTAGACCATGGTCCAGGGCGCTGAAAAATCGAATCCTAAAAAATGATACAACTGCTACTGTACCATACAATTTACTTAATTCTCTCGTATTGTGTACAGTGTCAGAAGTAGATGGTATTGTGATAGTACCAGATCATAAAAACGTGGAGGACACTTGTCGCGTAGTTGTTTCACTTTAGCTTCTACGACTCTTCAAAGCTGCACTTAAAAACAATCAAATTTCTAAAATTTATAAGTTTTTATGGCAAAACTCTCTTGACCTTCTATTTAGCTACCAAAACCGCCTGATTACAGAGTCGTAGTTACATGGATGTAAAGATGTCTAGCACACCCTGAAAATTGCATAGGTCACTCTCTCAAAGAGTTCAAAATTAGTTCCGAGAAAATATTTATGAGAGGAACGTGGTTCATAAAATTGAAATCCATTTAGAATTCTTGATGATACTTAACTTGGCACTTTAATTGACACCAAAAATAAAAAAAAACGTTCGTTTCTTCTAGTACTTCATACTTTCCCTCACAGTCGTAAAGATTATACTTTGTCTAATGTCTAATGTGGGGTGCCTGCAAAAACGTTGGTCGTCTAAAATTAGGGCTCGGAACAGATCAGATCAATCTGATTTTTTTCAGATTAACCTGAAATTTATCCGATCTGAATCTGATCTGAAAATTTTGATCTGATCTGATTCTGATCTGAAATCTGAAAAATTATATCAGATCTGATCTGAACTGATCTGAAATCTGTTTTAGAAGTCTTCACCTAGCTGAAGGGAAATATTTGCCCGTGTCAGTATTTTAAATATTGTATTTATAAGTCTGAAAAATAACTATTCGACGACAATGTTTAATAAACTACTGTTTTTTTTTGTATCGAATATTAGGGAGCGTCAGATTGCAACCACTAAATCCAACAAAAACGCTAAACACTAATTCAAATTAAAATTGTTCCGCTAATTTTATAACGAAAGTACACATCCAACATTTGGCTGCTTTAGATCACACATACTCATAATCTTATACTAGTGTATACTTTTTGTTGAAAGGGTCTAACGGTTTTATTTTGTAGCTTTCAGCATTTACTTCTATAGTATATTACAGAGGAACACTGTTATGAGTAATATTACAGGTGTGCGATGTAATATTACTCATAAACAGTGTTCCTCTGTACTATTTTTTAACATGTACCCACAAGGTAAGTTGAAATATACAAAACATCTTATTTCATAAAAATCAATTTAAGTTTCAAATTTTGTTTTGTTCACTCTACGAACGAATCAAAGTTGCCGCGTGCCAATTCATTCATGCTTCTTAGAAATGACTTTAGTTGTCGGTTAAATTTTTGTTCAGTATCGAGATTTAATTCGAGTTTTTCATCTTTATTGAGAACTTATAGGCGACTTTAGGGAACACATGTTTTGCCGTGAATTGAGTAATGTCATAAGCAGGACATTCGATTCCGTAAAATACCACCAATTTAAGAAATTTGAGAATCACAAACTTTCACTATATCAAAACAAACACGTCGTATAAGATTTACCGACTACTCTGACTACACGTACGTTATGAGCCAGTTACCTATCGCATCGCACACCGGTTATATCAACTTACCGAGTGGGTACACGTTAAAATATTGAAACGCAATCTCCGATGCTTTAGTGTAATAAATTTGATAAAACGATGATGTCGAATGAGATGTGTACGTACGCGCGGGCGAAGCCCAATCGAAAAGTACACATCGAGTGTGCATTGGGGTATTTTGAAAGAAATTTTTCTGTAATAGTGAGAGTGTGTTGGCGCACATACCGCGAAAAGCAACTCTTCGTCCCAAGTGATGGGAAAATATGTTCCGTCTCAACCAATATACTCTCACGTATACAGAAAAAATCTTTTTATTATTCACAGTCGCAACAAAATATTTTTTTGAGCATACGGTGATAAATGGAGTGAATAGAATTCGATCAATCTGATCTGATCTGAAAAAACATTAGCAGATCAGATTCAGATCAGATTACGTTTGACCCCGATCTGATCTGATCTGAAAAATTCAGATCGCGTTTTTTCAGATTCAGATCAGATCAGAACAAACTGTTCCGAGTCCTATCTAAAATGTTCTGTTGGTCGTTTCAAATGTACTTTTGGTTTTATCACGTATGTATGTATGTATGTATGGTATATTTATTAGCTGTGCTATTAGTATTCTTACATTCTTGTACAAAATTTGTATTTTAATTTTCAAACTTCAACATCATTCTCTTCTTTTCATTTTCTAGCTTCTTTTTAAAGACTTGGCACTGTGTACTGTAAGCAGGATGAAATATGTACAATCTGACGTTAAGTTTCTCCACTGCCACCTTGCAATTCACGCAAACACTGTTCCGTGCACCACAGTCTTTCATTAAATGCTCTCCTCCACATTTCAGACACGCCAAACGATTTTTGCACTGGCTCGACTTATGATTATATCCGCAGCATTTAAAGCATCTCCATATATCAATACACCCTACACCTACACCAGCCAATTTTTAGTTTCTCTCCATTTGTTATTTCGTTGTAGCACTCTCTATCTATTTCCAATATTGCACTAAAGTTTCTATCCTTTTTGTTCTCGAATAATTTTATTACTCTAATGTCTCTATTTGCTAAAAACTCGTTTTGTGCTTTGATTGTTTCAACTAAATTAACCTCAGAAAGCTTATCACTCATACCAATTACTTTAATTTTTACCTGCTTTTCGAAAAGTTCAATCGAAATTGATAAATGATGGATTGCGAATGAAAATTGCGGAAATAAAAAAAAATTTAGAATTACGGTTACATTCAAATCCGGAATCTGAAATGAAACGACAGGTTTGCCGTCTCAAAATAGACTGAATTTTATTCACCGAGTAGTTCATATTTAGACAATTTCTGATCTTCACTAAGTCTACTGTAAACTACTAACTCAATTCGACTACTACGAGAAATCACTGTATGAGTTATTCTATTGTAAGTCCAATAAAACTTTCTTTCTAAATTTCTATGCGGTCGAGTTGGTGCACTTCGTGTGACTTTCGCCAGCATCAAATTCGGTACCGTTGGAAAGGTGGGATCCCTTGCAACGATATAGAGTTAATGTCCACAAGGCGCTCCGTTTTATTGGTCCAGGGCGCTAAATATGCTAGATACGGCACTGCCCCTCACTCCCGCCTCGATCTACCCCATGTTACAATAAAGTGTCTTGTAGTAAACGTTTATCACCTTTGTACTTCGTACAAGTCCAAATATCTTTGACCTTTTCCCAATCTGCTCGCTTACTTGATAGATTTGACGTTTGAAACGTCATTGGAGTAGACAGTTTTTTGATTCCAAAAAACTCACATATGAGATGATTTTTACTGTATCTGATTCAATTAAATGAATTTTTAATCGATTACTGATTTTGCCGCCACTCAAAAATGTCCTTTTTCATTCAACAAATTCATATTAATCTACTCAAAACCGACTTTATTGATAAGCAAAAATGTAATTTCAAATACAATGAATATATTCCGAATGAAAAAACACCGTTTTGGAACATTTACTATAAACATGGGAGTAAGGGACGTAGCTGGAATTTGATTTTACAAAGTGAACGAGCCAAACTTATTGACACGACGAGAATCAAATCTTAGCGAATACGGTGAGTTTAAGTACAGCCACGCATTAATAACCTCCCGCATTTTCTAAGAAATTAATTTATGCCACAAAATTTAGATTAATAAATGCATGCGATACCCAACCCAAGTTATCGAATTGAAAGCGGATGCGTCACTTTGCATAAAACAGTGGTAACTCAAGCAAATTCGTAATGGTAACGCAGTGTAGAATGTGTTGTTAAAAGGGAACGCTGTGTTTTATCTCAATTTATTATGGATAGTGTACTAAGAGTGAATTGAATGAAAATAACGTTCCCTCTCAACATATGTTAACTTTTGTTTCGCATGTATCGCTTACGCACGGATCTACATTCTTGCATTTCGGAGGATAAATTGGATTGGTATATCATACAATGCGGGAAGTAATTGATGCATGGCTGTAGTCGGACGCCTATTGTTTTTTCACTGAGAAATTTTATTTTTCCGAAACATGGTTCGAGATCATCAAAAATATTAGAGCTCATACATTCTGATTCGTGTGGACCAATGGAACAAGACTCCATAGGTGGTGCTCGTTATTTTGTTTTAACCAAATCGGCTGTAATGGTGACATTGGAACTTTCGATGTCCATAATCATAGGTTGAAATGATTCTTGTAATCCAGCGAGCAAAAATGTTCCAATCCACTCGTCAGAAACATTTTCACCAGTGACGCCATTTAATTTATGTGCAGCGGACATAATCGTATTTGCATAGTCTTCCATGTTTTTATAACTCACCAATTTCGTCGTTGTCAACTGTCGAATCAAAATAACTTTTCTGCAAAAACCGGAATCTGCAAATGCGACTTTCAGGTTGGTCCATATTTCATCAGCAGTACTGCAGTTGTTAATGTGTATGTAGTTTATCGGCTTTACTAACAAAATTAGTTTCGATTTCGCCTTAACAAGTTTTGATTCATCGGTTTCCTTATTTAACACACAATCCCATAATCCTTCGTGCTCGAGATAGGCTTGTACGGCAAATACCCATGTGGTATAGTTATCTCGGCCTTCCAACCTTTCAATGGCGGGCGTTAAAGTTAACAAATTTGAGGACGCCCTATTAACAAAGGTGTGAAAAACTGAATCACTTGTTTGTCGCAATGAATATCGAAAAAATGTAGATATACTTCAAATTTCGTCAAAAAATATATTCCGTTTGCTCAAATATGCTATTTGAACGGCCCATAACCTATAGCAAAGAGCGAAGAATTTAATAAAACGTTTATCTTCTTCAATGAACAAAAACGGAATGTAATATCATGAAAACCTGGGCTCGATATAACACAATGAAGGGCTTTCATATGAAACTGGACACCGTATACGATGCTCTCAATCATTCAATGAAAGTGTGAAAGTGACGAACATAGTAAACTGTCCAGTTTCCCGTATACGATGCTCTCAATCATTCAATGAAAGTGTGAAAGTGACGAACATAGTAATAGAACATAGAATAGGTCCTGTATAAAATCGATAGGATGAAGTTAGCAGTTTAAATTCACTTATAGCAACAATTGACCTGGAAGGTAAGTGAGATGACAAGTTACCGATAGTTTGTTTCACATATTTCAGCAGTGGTCAACATGAGACCTGCCGCTCTGGATAGCTTCCTATCCGGGACCTAAGGTTTTCGAGATTTACATGATGAACGGGAAACGAAAAAAAGGATCGCTAGATCTGTGTTTCACGGACTTATCAAGGCCCGACCAAAAGTGATAAGTATATTTTTAAATCGGGTATCTTATGTCCCTGCCCATCTACGTTTGTCATATATTTTTCAATCATTTTTGACTCGATTTTACGTATTCCTTATCCTAGCGAAAGTTCAAGTGAAGATGATAAACATAGGGACAATACGGATTTAAATGTCTCAAGGTCAAATTTATCATACAAGAATACGATTGCATGTGTCAAGCTTTTGATCAACTTGAGCTTCGGAATGAATTCAGCTACAGCCCTGGACTGTCATAATTCTACTATGAAATTTATTTTTTCAAACAAATAACTAAATAGAAATTTTACATTAAAATTGAATCGCAGTTAGAGATTTTTTTAATTAAAATAATTGAGTCTGTCGACGACTGACGTTAGATTTAATTATTTTCGATAAAATTTTGCAAAAATTAAATTTGATGACAATGTGCGCGTTGACACCAGGAAAAAGTTATTAATAAGTAGATTACAAAGAGGGCAAGTAATCAACTTTTACGTGTGTTGGGAGAATTCCAAAAATAAAAAAATTAAAGAAGTGGGTCGGTATATTTATGCGCTAATTAAACAAAAATTATCCAGGGACGTGATTGGGCTGCTGGGCTCATCAGATAGACGAGACATGTGAGCGAATTTCACCATTATTTCACATTTCGTCGTCACGTGCATACATAGAAAATGGCCTTCACAACTATATTATGTTACAATATGGTTTGGAAAATTTTATTTTGACGAGTGAGGAGTTTGCATTCCAAGCCGAAGGCGCGGGATGCAACCATACGAGTCAAAATGAAAATTTCCAAAACATATTGTCGGTTATTTTACTTGCTAAGCCCCACGAAAATCAAAATTACCGCAACTGTCATCAGGTAATGACTCATTTTCGCGGGGTGCTGCAAGTAAATTTATTTCATTTATAAACAACCTCGCGATTTTTTTCATGGCTGTCTACAAATTTACTTCGTTGCGAGCGTGGCGGTTTTCCAGCTGATAGACCTTACAACCCTCAATGGTTCACGCCTCAAAAAAATCGATGTACTGGTTATTACGATGTCTGGATAGAATTTTCAAATATCTCATGTATGAAATAACTATGTTACAATATCGAGAAACAATTTTGAAGAACGTTGTTTCAAAACAGTTGAATTTCTGTGGTTTGAGTCGTAATTTTTGTAATTTCATTCGTCATATCTTTGAAGCATAAGGAAGAATTTTTGAGGACACTAGAAATCGTCGTTCTTAACAGCACGACACTAAAATTCTAATAAAATTCAAAGTATTAACCACACGCAACTACTTGCCCGGTTCACAGAGAGCTCGATTGTTCAGTAAATTAGAAACATGAAATAACTCCCGATTATGATTTCAGTAATTTGGTACAAGTACATGACCAAAATTCATTCAAAATTAACATAAATTGCTATTTACATGAAACATATGCGCTCATTAAATATAATGTAGTTTGTGACGGATTTATTATTTATTTAAACATTAACATTGTAATGTAAAACTAGTACATCGAGTTCCATCTGCAGTTAATTTATTAATTTGGTAGAGTTGGAAAATAAATTAATTATTACAGCTATTAGGAGGCCTCTGCTGTAATTTTTGGTTGAATTATTATAACACTTTCACTTTCATACGAATGTACAGAAAATTCTGTTTTTTTTAAAATACTTGAAAATAGGACTCATACAATATTTCAATTCAGAAACATTCGCGAGCATTTTAAATCATTTCTTTGAATAATACTTTTCAATCAGCAGAAGAAGTCACAGGCTTCGTTAGTAGCCAACCTAACTTTTACACACTACGTACACATTGGGGGTACCGATCAGGGCCGGATTGGCTACCAATCCGCCCATCCAGCGCTCATTTGCATCTGTACCGGGCCGAAACATTGATTTCTGTGGCATAAGCGAGAGGTTTTTTGCCATTGTTACGATCTTATCAGACTTGAACAGTTCGGAGAGGGCATACGGAATTTGTTAGATACTGAATCACAACAAAAACCCTTTTTAAAAGGGAAACGTGACGCAAGTCTCTTTGTTTTTTCTTCCAAGCAAAAGTTTGATTTCTTGTACCAAAATACGCCATACATCCCATAATGACAACGCAAAAATTGTGAAAGCTGAAAGAACAGAGAAACTATAACACTGGGGGGTCCGGCATTGTGACGCATTTTTTTAATCAAAAATGAAAACATTCCAAAAAATTTTTTTGCGTTTCAAAGCTGTAAGCGTCACCCCAATTGATATCAGTCGTTTTGGAAGAAAAAACAAAGAGACTTGTGTCACGTTTCCCTTTTAAAAAGGGTTTTTGTTGTGATATCAGTAGTTTTGGAAGAAAATAGGAAACGAATTTCGGCGAAAAAAATTCTATTTTTTTGAGCCGCCGCCGTCGAACCGAAGCGCGGTGGCTACTACTTTCATGGGCGAAAATGATCCCCCCCAACCTCCTCCAACATACCAAAAGCTTTTTTTTGAGCCGCCGCCGCCAAACTGAAGCGCGGCGGCTACTACTTCCATGGGCGAAAATAATCCCCTCAACTTCCTCTACAACATATCAAAAGTTTTTTTTTGAGTCCCCGCCTATTTTCCGCCATTTTGGCGGTCACTCTGATACACTACATACCAAACCCAACAATTTTCCCTTTGACACCAAACCTCTATCTGGAACACCCAATCTTGTCTCATACAAAATGTGCTACCATACACATTACACACACAAACACATACATATGGGCTTTATATGGCGCCTTCTAAGAGCCCTGGCGCCCAAACGAGGCTGGTACCCCCCTTTTTTGAGGAAATATTAAAAACCCGAAAAAAGCAACAAAAATCCTTCCGAAAGCTCAAAATATTGACGCCCAAATAGACAAAATTGATCACCTCAATTTTATCTATAACACAGCAATAAAAATTTTTTTTTGACAAGGGCCGACCTTAGGACCGACCTTGGGCCTTAAATAGAGGCTTTGGACAGATACTTCCATAGACAAAACTGTATCCCTCAATTTGCTCCACAACATAGCAAGGGCTCAAAATCAAAAAAATTTCTTCCATAAAATGTCGGTCATGCCAGACCTTTGAGTTTTAGACGAGTTATCGTTTTGACGGAAGGACGGACATTTTTTTATTGTTCATTCGTCTTCTAACGACCGTGATCGATGCTTCCTCTCTACTCCCGGGTCGAAATTCGACTGGACTCGAGCTAATTGGGCGTGCCAATTTCTCGCCCATGTGGGCCGTGCGATTAAAGCATTGCTAGGTACGCATGTTAATCTGCAACCTCTTCGTTAAGTTTGGCTGAGTTAATGGCCGATCGCCCATTTGACCAGTCCGGGCCTGGTACCGATAGACGGTATTTTAAGCTAAAAGCTAATAAAGTGCACCAAGGTTTCTAACTAATGATGGCGTTTCAAAAGCTATGGATAGTCAAATTAGAAAAAATTAATTTTTTTTTTGAGAAATGCTTACACAGTGAAGAAAATGTGTTTCCCAAAATAAAAAATAATTATCAAAGGATGTGGGCCGTGGGCCCATAAGCTTTTTATGTTGAATTTTGTATGGGAAATTGGAGAAATTCGTTTAGCCTGAAAATCACTCTGTGCAGAATCCAAAATACAATCAAATGCAAAAGATTTTATTACAAAATTTTATGGGCCACATATCGATCTTAGGAGCCTTTCTTCACTTTAATATTTTGCGGAAAATTTACGACGAAACATAAGTTTGCGTTTATAATGTGACACTGTGATATGTGAACCTCTTGTTAAGCAATTTATGGTGATATTTTCCTTTGGTTGAAGGGCTAAAAGATCTGCATAACAAGAATAGAAAATGAATTTCCCAAATAAAATTGAAGTTAGCAAGATTGCACTAGTCAATCAAGTCGCACAATCGTCAAAATTAAGAAGTGGTGTGAATTTGTATGATCTGGTGAATTTTTTCTCTATTGTTAAATTTGACATATAACAATTATAGCTTACAGTAGACATGATGACAGGGCGTAATATTCGATGACACCTTCTTTTACTCTTTTACTCAGAGTGATGTAAAATGCAATTATCTTACTTTATTTGAAGAAAGAAAAGAACATTTTTTGCACCTCAATTCTGAAGTGTCAATTATAACATCCTTTTTCCATGAAAACCCAAAAACTAAATATAAACGAAAGGAAAGGCAAAAATGTTAGGAAATAAGGATAAAACTCATTTGCAATTGACACCATGTTACTGGAGGAAAAACTTTCAAATTTTTGAAAATCAGGTCAATTTTAAATGTAATGTAATGTCACTGTAAGACCATTTAGAAAAACATCGACATGCTCTTACACGATTATGGCGTAGCAATTTGATGTCATGCATATGGAATGGGAAAGTTTCTTCATAATAAAAATACTCGTGTTGGATGTTGATTTAAAATATGTGCATGCCGTACATGCTATTTGTAAAGCTCTTTAAAATTATTTCCGCAAGAATATTTTCGCTTTGATGTTAAGCGTAGTTTATTTAATAAAAACACTATGAATTTTTGAAGTTTCCTACAAAATCCATCGCCAGGTGAATTTTCTAAAATAAATACAGAATATTGTGGCTGTGATAAAATGGGACACCATTTTCACACATAAGATGCAAATGTATGTGTGAAAGTCCTAATTGTCAGGCTTGGTTCACAAAACTGTCAAAACGCAGGTGCTACTCAAAAAACTTTTCTAATCAGATAAATCACATTCGAGTTCAAATTGTTCCATTCCATCGCCAATAGCGTCAGATTTCGCTAACGCCCCGAATAAATGACGCGCTTCCTATTGAGTGACAAAATTTTGGGGATTTTCTGAGGATTTCCAAGGATTTTTAATTATTTTCCTCACCGTTTTGAAAGGATTTTCTTTGATTTTCAAAAACCGGTGATAACAGGCTGCCAAAAAGAATCTTGTCTGTAGTTGTTCCGGGTGTTCGGTCCGGGGTTGAAAAGGGATAGGTTTATAGATGCCATAAGATCGGGTACAGATTTTAGCGGACTTTAAATATGCGGGCAAGCCTTGGCGAGTGATTAGTTGGCGGAGGGGAGAGTAACCACTCAGAAACTCACACTTATGCGGCGTTATAACGACATTTCCTAATTTGTCATTTTGCAATAAAATTAAACGCGACGAAGGAAACGCACTTGCATCGTCGATTCGAAAGAGTGAGCAAACGATAATCCAGACTTAAAGCATGCATGAAAACCATTCGCCTTTCATTATAGACGGCATGACAATTGAAAGTTAACTTAAAATCGTCAGCGTTGTTTACATGACAGGGGAATGAAATATTCTGGAAAAATTCAGTTTTTCCTTTACAATTCTCGTTTGTTTTTCAATGTTTAATGAATACGATCACGAATGGTACACAAATGACAAAAATGCACAAAATATATTTTACAAACTCGAGAGAATAATCAAAATGTTAACGTTAATACTACGATAATATAGTTTTGCAATACATTTTAATGTTAATACAGATATGCATTTGAAATCCTCTCATATAAATTAAACACATAATACTCCATCATCCATGAGTATCAACATAAAATATTACCATTGCACGTTATAATTTTGTTTAAATTCAAAATCCAATATTTATCATTCTGTGTCATATTTACATGAAATATTCATCAAAATACATTTTAATCGAGTCCCTTTATATCATCTAAGTGCAGCTTTAAATTCAATTTTTTGTTTTTAATTAAAATTTCCATATTTGCACAAATCGTGCTTAACCCAGACCATCCAAACTATTTTCTTGTGAAACGTTGTCCAAAGACTCTTTTTCCGGTCTATTCACTTTGGTGGCTCTTCCCATAAATACGTTCGATTACGAATATTTACCCAAAGGATTCGGATAAAATCCCACAATACAACAACACCCCCAGCTCGAATAGGCTTGCATATAAATTTACATTTTGATTGTAAATTATTCATTTTTTTATATTAAACTGCCCACTGTTATAAACAAAGTGTGGCGGAGAGTGCTTGGTGTACATGTAGTACACATATCCATTTGAAATATTCTTTAATTGAAAAACCTTTTTTTTGCTTTTTTTGTATCAATAATTTTTATTGCATGAATGGAGTTCAAAAGATGTTTGCGTATTTTTGTAAATGTTCAATTTTACATGTCTATTTTTATGTATTTAATGTAATTGCATGTTACAACACAAGGGCAGGGTTATAGATTTGTTGACAACTTGGGGAGAAGATAAGTAAACTAAGTTTTCTCCCTTAAGTTAAGAGAGAAACGAACTATTATCGACCCGTCAATAAAGAGTGTGAGTGTTTTAGCTGCTAGCCAGCTGATTCAGAATTTTATGTCGGAAATATAAATTTATCATTTATGTTGAGATAAATTTGATAATTGTGATATAAACTATTGAAATGTGTATAGGAAACTAACGATTACTCGGTGAACCATAGGTGATTCCTCAGCGAATCATCAGTGATTCCCCGGTGAATCATAGGTGTTTCCCCTGTTAATCATCGGTGATTTTCCGGTGTATCATTGGTGATTCTTATGTGAATCATTGGTGATTCCCATGAGAATCATTGGTGATTCCCATGTGAATCATTGATGATTCCCATGTGAATCATTGATGATTCCCATGTGAATCATTGGTGATTCCCATGTGAATCATTGGTGATTCCCATGTGAATCATTGGTGATTCCCATGTGAATCATTGGTGATTCCCATGTGAATCATTTGTGATTCCCATCTGAGTTATTGGTGATTCCCATGTGAATCATTGGTGATTCCCATCTGAGTTATTGGTGATTCACATGTGAATCGTTGGTGATTCCGATGTGAATCATTGGTGATTCCCATGTGAATCGTTCATGATTCCCATGTGAATCATTCATGATTCCCATGTGAATCATTCATGATTCCCATGTGAATCATTGATGATTTCCTGATGAAATATCTGTGGTTTCCCGGTGAATCATCTGTGAGTTTCCGGTGAATTATCTGTGGTTCCCGGGTGAATCATCGTTGAACGTGCACAGAAGAACGGACGAAAATTTAGTGTGAAAACATAAGGTAGCTTTCGCTACCTAATAAACAAGGTTGTATTTGCTTACCAATTTTTTTAGCGGATCTAATAGCGACGCTAATACAACCCTGCTAATAAATTACCCGCTACAACTGGACGTGTCGCTGTTGTTGAAGTTGTTTCAAGGTTCATATTTCATATAAAAGACTGTTCACAAACAGGGAAGAACGTATCGTCTTTTTCACATGACAAGGGAAATGGGACAGTGTTGTCTTTTATGAATCGTCTCTATTATCAACTGTTACAGTTCCAAAGCAAATGGTAAGTTCAAATTTTCTGGCATTAATCCATAAAATTTATCATGGTTCTTCGTCAAGTTGAATTCTGTCGAGAGTCGTCAACGCATTCCACAAAAAAAGCGAATATATAACTAACAACATCACTCAAGTCTGAAGGATTATTTCCAAAGGGAAAAAAATATTGCAGTGACATTATTGTCAAATAATATGAAATTGAAGTCACATAATATCATCATATAATATTTGCTCACATTTTAAGAAGAGTTTTAACGTTGGTGACTTTTCTTCTTCCGTTTTTAAATTAGAAACATAAAATAATATTCAACATTCGATAAGTTTTCAGTTGAGACGACAAATATATCTATGCTCCAATGATTTCCATTTTAATATTTTGACTTTTTTTTATCTTTCGCTTTGAATAAGTTTTGCTACATTCGACTTCTGCATTTTTATTTCCGAGATGCATGTCGAACTTTGCATATGCTGCTGAACGCTGTTATGAATTCTAAACCTTATATCATTTCTAAAATCCTTTTGTTTCTTTTTCCAATATTTTTTTTTCTATCGAAACTTATATGACAAGTGCGACATGTTCTGGTAAGGCTCATTTAGACCGTACTACTGCCACAGTAATACGTTTTGCTTTCGTAAGTTTAAATAAAATATTTTATGCAGTTCCTAGAAAAGTTGAAAATGGGAAAAATAAAATTTGAGCTGTTGAATCGCTGTTCCATGTTAAGACTTTGACATGCTTTTGTTTTTCTTAGGAGACAATTTTCATCAAAGAACAGACTAAATAAAATCTACTTCTCTTTGGAAAAAGTAAAGCATTTTTTTTTTTTTTTTTTTTAAATTGTAAAATTGTAAAATTGTAAAATTGTATAGGTAACCAAGTACAATAAGC
>CM055403.1:72168261-72294735 GCA_029228625.1 Pseudolycoriella hygida
TGGCCAACGTTTTATTATTACTAGACTTTTCTAAAGCGTTTGATTCCGTTGACCATAACAAGCTCCTTGAAAAACTGGGCAGCCGCTTTAGCTTTAGTTCAACCGCGCTGAGGATTATAAAGAGTTATCTGCATGGTCGGAAGCAGAAAGTAGTTATTAACGGATGTGAATCACAATTTTTAGACGTACAGCTTGGTTAGCCGCAAGGGTCAATTCTTGGGCCTCTGTTATTCTCGGCCTTCATCAATGACCTTCCCGATGTGGTGAAAACTCTCGTATTCACCTTTTTGCGGATGATGTTCAGTTGTACTGTTCGGTTAATAATCAGAGTATTAGTGAAGATGTGAAAAAGCTTAGTTCAGATCTCAAGGCTGTTGAGTGTTGGGTGAGAACTAATAAACTCTTATTGAATGTGGGTAAGACCCAGGCAATCATAATCTCTGACAAAAGTTGGGTATCCGAAATTCCTCAGGTTCATTTAGGCGGAGTCTCGATAGAATACACAGGGGTGGTAAAGGACCTGGACGTCTTCATTGATAACCAACTAAATTTTCTTCCTCACGTGCGTTCGGTAGCAGCGAAGGTCTTTGCCGGTCTTCGTTGCCTTTGGCCCCTGGCGCTAGATCTTCCTAAGGTTACGAAGTTGTTATTAGTTAGGTCCTTGCTTATGCCGCAGTTCAGCTATTGTTGCCAGGTTCTGGGAAAATTGAAAGTAGAGGCCAAGAATGTCTTGGAAAAAGCATTTAAAGCTTGTGTTCGCTTCGCTTGTGGCCTGTCTCGTTATGATTCCGTTTCTGAAAACATGAATGTTCTTTTGGGATGTGATCTGTTTTCGTGTTTTGATTACTTGTCTTGCATCTTAATGCACAAAACGGTACTGACGAAAGAGCCTAGATACCTTTTCAATCTGCTTTCTCAAACGGGAAATAGTAGGACATTCAACCTGCTACTACCTTCAGTGAGGAAGGATGTGCAGTTGAGGTCATTTTTCGTCAATGGTGTTTCCACCTACAACTCGCTACCGCCCACTATCAAAATGAAACGTTCTCTTGCTGGATTCAAGATAGCGTGCAAGAAGAATTTTATGATATGACTTCTTTATTTTTCATTCGTTGTTTTTCGTTAACTGGCCATAACGTGTGTGCAGAATGTATTTCTAGAGTTGTACTCTTTGAATTCTGGAAGTTCTGCCCCTGACATTTAGTAATAAATATAACCATTCGCTTATCGTCTGGGCATTCGAAATATGTTCATTTTAATGCGTCACTCATAATCATTCTCGGACTGAGACGAGCTTTAGAAGTCGTAAAAGTTATGTGTTTTATGATCAGGCTATGTCGTTCTTGTTCCATGTTTTTCTCGTATTTTATTGTTCATATTATTTATTTTTGTATAATTCCATTTTTAATTTAAATTTTCGTCAAATCGTATCAGTAATTCTCAATATTATGTGTGATTTAAAAGGCTTAAGGCCTCATACATATGATGTCAATAAACAATCAATCAAAAAAAAATATAAAAAAACTCGAGAAAAAATCCAACCAATTTTCAAAAACTTTTTTTTTCCTGAAAGGTAATCAAAAAATCTATTATGGGATTGAATCTGGGCACTGTCGGTACAAGGGCCGCCGAGCTAGGGCCGTTTAATTGGTTTTTAGTCTTTTGTACATAACTCAAGTAAATCTTTTCTGATTTTCATAATTTTTTTTGTTTGAAAGACCTGGGCATAGTCGACAATTTATAGAAGCAAATTTTTTGAATTTGAGCCCTTGGACTTAGCTAAGGCACTAAAAACGAGTCAATGCTAGGGCTCTATGTGTTTTTTGTACATAACTCGAGTAAATCTTTTCCGATTTTCATAATTTTTTTTTTGTTTGAAAGATCCGACATGGCCGACAATTTGTGGAAGAAACTTTTTTGGATTTGAGTTCTTGGAGTGGTTTTTCAATATTGCCCCATCGGTAATTTCCAATACAATTTAATGTGGGCGTAAGGCAATATTTGGACCCGTACGAAGTACAAAGGTCCTATACGTTTACTACAAATTCAGGGCTCCCACACATCCAATATTTAAAAAATTGTCCGTCTCGACTTTTTTTTCGAAACGGCTGCACCGATCACCCTGAACTTTTTTTTTCGCTGAAAGGTACATATATGTCCCATGGTTCAAGTTTAAAGATGAGCAAACTCGATCGGGTAGTTTCGGAAATATGGTTGAAAAGGTGTCCAAAAACATGGTTTTTTGGGGGTAGGCGAGACTTTTTCTCAGATATCTCTAGAATTAAGGCAGTTAGAAAGCTACTTTCTGGGACAAAACTGTAGAGAACTAAATTTTATCGAACACGTGCTTCAGGGTTTTCCCCAGAAACGTCCCGATCCTAAGATCTAGCCACTTCTAGAGTTGGGAGGGATGAGTCATGAGTCATATCTCAAGAACTATGACAGATGGAAAGTTGCTTCCAATGGCAAAGTTGTAGAGAATTAAATTTTAGCGAACAAAAGTTTCAGGGTTTTCCCTAGAAACGTCCCAATGGCGAGATTTAGTGACTTCTAGAAATGGTAGGGATGAGTCATATCTCAAAAACTATGACAGATGGAAGGTTGCTTCCAATAGCAGAGTTGTTGAAAAATAAATTTTAGCGAACACGTGTTTCAGGGTTTTCCCCAGAAACGTCCAAATCCCGAGATTTAGCCACTTCTGGAATTGGCAGGGATGAGTCATATATCAAAAACTATGACAGATAGAAAGTTGCTTCCGAAGACAAAGTTGTAGAGAATTAAATGTTATCGAACACGTGTTTCAGGGTTTTCCCGAAAAATGTCCCAATCGTGAGATTCAGCCACTTCTAGAACTCAGAGGGATAAGAACATTAGACAACGCGTGATTGGTGTCAGAGTTCAGAAAATATACTTCGGAAGGGCTTTCGACATTACTTTGGGTAATTTCTGAGAGTCGTTTAAATTCTGATAGTTCTAAAAGAACTTGACTATGCATTTTGATGCGCATTATATTTATGATAATAGTAAGAGTTTGGTACATCGAGGCTTTTCGCACGTGAAGGCTTTCTGCACGTGAAGGCTTTACGTACGGGTCTTTGCATATGTTTACTTAATACGTTCGAGTTTTTTCGTAACATCAACTCTGTTTGCCGCATCTATTCTGATACGTACGGGTCCCTTCATATGTTTTGTTCTTTGACTTCAAAAAGTTGACGCGCAAAATTTTTAGAAAATTGAAGAAAATATAGTTTTTTCATAAGTTTTCAGGATAGAAAATGAAAAAACTATAATTGGCTGGTCGTAGGCTGCAATTACGTTTTTATCGTCACTTTATCAGTGTTCGTACGTGTTAAGGAATTTTAAAAAATTTAGAGGACAAATAAGTCTGTTGGTATCGAAAGTCGGCATATTCCAAACGTCAAAATGACGTTTTAAATGACAAAATATTTAGATAAATATGTGTGAAATTAAGACACGGAAGAAATCTGAAGCAGGATGAAAATTGCAGTCTCGTCTCTAGGAATGTAAATACTTTTTCGTTAGCAGTAATAAATGAAAAAACACACAGAGCTTCCCAGCTAAGCTATAAAAATTGGAAAAGAAGTGACCGGAAAAAAATCAATATATGAATATGATCAGACCAACAGCATGAAAAATTTGGTTCTCAATAAATCAACAAGGAGTATTTTGTGTGATTCGATTGAGCAAACTGCATTTCGCTTTAGAAAATATCTCCAACTTTATTTGAATATTTTTCGTCGAATCATGTTGGGAATGAATATCTTATTTTATTTTTAAAATAAAACATTTGCAAGCGACAGTTTCAAACAAATGGTTCTTCAAAAAGTCAGCAATATATTATTAAAGAACCTTGACCTCGTTAAGTTTTCATGGGGGATTTCAATATGGTAAGTTAAGGATGATGCAATTGCAATTTTGAAACTTCAATTTTGCCATCAGGTACAGCCGTTCACATTTACATTCTACGTGATTATATATAAGCAAATATGTACATATATCGTCACACGATGCATTGAGTTAAATGCTCGTAACATTGTAATGTCAACCATAAGTAGTGATCTATTAGGGTCTGATTGAAGTTATGAATTTAGTTAAATTGTATTTGTCAAAGAAACATTAAACTTTATGTATTAATACTAATTTCGTAAGCGTAACCTGTGGCAAATGTGATTAGTTAGTTTCTTGAACTTTCATTCATTCATAATGTTAATGTGGTGTTCATATCTACAAGTTAGGTAACTTTCCCCACAGACTATTAGAAAGCAGCTCGGCATAGTTGCTATAATCATTTAGTTAGCAAAAACGTCAAAATTAGATGAAAGGCAATGGAGCATCGTTAATTTATTCTAACCTTGTTCCGAAAAAAATCATTTTACGGCTAATGAATGTTTTAGTATTTGCCCTTTCATCTCAATATTTCAAGTGACTGTTCGAAAACGTGTGTGTAAATAGCAAATTAGACGGAGATTTTGCACACAATACGCAAGCGGCTGAGGCGTAAGAGACACAAAACCCCGTCAAAGAGTTGAGTGTTCTCACAGACACCTGCACTTAATTCGGTTCACAGACTGCATCAGGTAGTTGCTAGAGTAAAACTTTTTTCGGGACGTTTGTAGAGCACAAAATGGGGAACATTTTTAGATCCGTACGAAGAACAAAATTCTTCGAAAAGGGGTCTATTGCGCTTACTACGACGTTTGTAACCAGTCGCATTTCGATCCGGGAGTAGGGCGGGAGCAAGCATCGATCATGGTCCTTAGATGGCGAATCGTCCGTCCGTCAACACGATAACTCGAGTAAAGCTCAACCGATTTTCAAAATTTTTTTCCCCTGATAGGTAATCGAACAATCTTTTATGGGATCGAATCTAGGCACTGTCGGCCCAAGGGCCGCCGAGCTTGTGCCGTTTAAGTGGTTCTTGGTCTTTTGTACATAACTCGAGTTTACATAATTTTGTTTTTGTTTGAAAATTCTGGGCATGGCCGACAATTACAAAAGAAACAGCTTGAGACTGAATTCTCTAAGCTCCGCAGAGGAGTTAAGGATGGCATAGAGGCGAGCTTTAAAGATTATGTGAACGATTGTGAGGAGAAAATCAAAAGTAACACAAAATGTTTCTTTGCATTCACTAAGTCTCTCAGAAAGACAAACTCACTACCTATAGTATGAGATTTGAGGGTGATGAAGCAGCTGACAGTGTATCAGTTTGTAATTTGTTTGCGAAGTTTTTCAACTCAGCATTTAATCCAGCAGTGAGTGTCCCCTCTGAGGTGGTTTTGGACCCCTTTATACACCAGTTAGATACTATTCCCGACCTCGAGAAGATATCATTCACTCCTGGTCAGGTTATTTCAGCGATTGCGAAATTCGAATCGAACAAAATAGCGAGTCCTGATTCCATTCCAATGATGTTTTTTATGAACCTCTCCCTGTCTCTAAGTTTGTCGTTGAGCATCATCTTCAATAAATCCCTTTCCGAAGGTAAACTTCCCACTCAGTTTCGTCTACAGACCAGTTAGCATTTTATGCGCAATGTCCAAAATATTCGAAAGGTTAGTGTTCACGAAGATTTTTGCTAACGTGAAATCGAACATTGATGATAGTCAGCATAGGTTTTTTGAGAAAAGATCAACGCAAACGAATCTTATGGAGTACGTGTCGACAGTAGCAGATGCAATTGTTGATGGGGGTCAGGTTGACACCATCTACACTGATTTTGCGAAGGCGTTTGACAAAGTGGACCATAATATACTTCTGATCAAATTGAAATCGTTTGGAATTCCTTCGAAGTTAGTGCAATGGTTCTCATCCTATTTGAGTGATAGATCACAATTTGTCGTGATATTGGGTTCTAAATCTGTTAGATTCACCCCCTCGTCAGGTTTTCCGCAAGGATCAATTCTCGGTCCCCTACTTTTCTTAATTTTCGTTAATGATCTGCTGGAGTCGTTGTCATCTTGTTCTGACTTTGCGGATGATCCGAAAATCTACGAAAAATTAGTTCTAAATACTATTATGAACTGCTGCAAGGAGATCTTCTTTAGATCGTTGAATGGTGTAAAACTAACGACATGGCTCTAAACGTGAAGAAGTGTGCGGGGATGTCCACTTCTCATAGTCCCAACAAACTGATTTTCTCCTATGCCGTCAACAACGAACAACTGGAAAGAGTGTCACCAAGAAAGGACCTTAAAGTGATTTTTGACGACAAGCTGTCATTCTCGGAGCACGTGCTTTACATAACCCGGAAATCACTTAGAACATTAGGATTCATTTTGCGATGTGGGAAATATTTTACTTCCGAAGAGAGCTTTCGCATACTGTACTCGTCTCTCGTCAGAAGTGTGTCTGGAATATTGTTCGACAGTATGGTCCCCATTTTACGACAATGCTATGAACCAAATTGAACGAGTGCAGAAAAAATTCATCAGGATGTTCTACTTCAAATTCCGCATATCCTACCCACGGCCACCCTATGATGAAGATGAACGCCTCACATACATGAAATTACACGCGCTTGAAACTCGTCGGATCGAAAATGATAAACTGATGCTGTAAAGCTCTCTCTTCGTCGACGTATCTATTGGCATCATCCGTCTAGGACTACACGTCAGAACAAAGTTTTCTATCTACCTAGGACAACTACAAATTTTCAAAGTAATGCACCCATTTACAGAATCCAACGGAACCACGATGAATACTTTAAAAACATTAACATAAAAGATTCTAGACTGGCAAGATTCAAGAAAAATGTGAGGGATTACTTCAAGTGGTGATTCTCATCTTTAAATCCAATTTTTTACATCTGTATTTTTGCGCTTTCTTAATTTATTCGTAGGTAAATAACCCATTGTAACTTTCTTTTATTTTCTTGGAATTTTTTGTAAATGACTGACTTGTCATTGGGCTTCAGCCTGTTAGTTTGGTCAATAAACAATTAAAAATAAAAATAAAAATAAAATAAAATTTATAGAAGAAACTTTTTTCGCTTTGAGTCATTGGACTTATCTACGGTACTAAATACGAGCCTCTTCTATGGTCTACGTGTTTTTTGTACATAACATCTTTTCCGATTTACATATATGGGTTTTTTAATTGACAGATCTTTGCAAGCCTAACAACTTGTAGGAGAATTTTTTTGAGATTGTGCCCTTGGAGCTAGAGCACTAAAAACGAGTCTCTGCTAGTGTCGTACATGTTTTTGTACATATAATGAGTAAATCTCTTCCGATTTTCATTTTTATTTAGTCGAAAGGTATGTCCCAAATTTTAAGGAAGAAAATTTTTTGATTGGACTCAGTCAGAACCCTAAAACTGAGCTTCTCCCAACGTGTTTCTTCACATAAATTGGGTGAATTCTATTCGATTTTGTTGATTTCTTTCTATTTAAGAGGTAACCGATTACCGAATTATGTTCAAAAAGAAATTTGGGCCCGGTGTTTGTGCTTTTAGGGCTCGGTCGGCCCTAACCAAAAAAAAGTTTTTTATTATATTGCAGAGCAAATTGAGGGAAACATTTTTTCTATGGAAGTATGTGTCTGAGGCCTCTACTTAGGGCCCTAGGTCGGTACTAAGGTCGGCCCTAGCCCAAAAAATGGGTTTTTGCTATGTTGTAGAGAAAATTGAGGAGAACATTTTTCTCCATTCGTGGGTCAATTTTGTGCTTTCGAAAGGTTTTTTTACACCGTTCCTTTGGACGGGTTTTTCAATATTGCCCTATAGGCGATTTCCATTACAATTTAATGTGGACGTAAGTCAATATTTACTTAAATACGTTCGAGTCTTTTTAACTCTGTTTGCCGCATCTATTCTGATACGGGTCATTTGGATATGTTCTCTGAAGACGCCTCAGCAATGTAAGATGCACAAAACCCCGTCAAAGAGTTGAGTGTTCTCCACCTGTGTACGAACACTTAATTCGGTTCACAGACTGCCCTCAAGTAGGTCTTAGGGTGAGCACTATTTATTTACGCAGGCCATTTATTTTTACTGTTCACCTAACAGCTGGGAACACGGAACAGTCCTATAAATAATTAACTATAGACTTTCTTCGGCACTTGTGGGACAAAGTTTGACGCATGACACATAAATTATGAGGTGAAACCATTTCGGAACTGTTTGTTATATGAAATTTAAAATGAATGTGATATAAGAATAGAAAATACATTTTATAATTAAGATTGAGTGTCATAAAGCAGTGGAAAAAGGATTCAAAACAATATTTTACCTTTTGTCTTAATAAAACGAAACCTTCGTCTAAGTCTAAATAAATCGCTGTCTTACGACTTTGAAAACATATAAAAAGCTTTCAAATCACGTTAAATATTTTCTTTAAATACATTTGCATATCATTTTACGTACTTTTAGTAACTTTGTTTCGCTTCAGGACAGGAGAATTTAATATAAATACATAGTTTCTTTTTACTATGCCAAGTATATCCCAAGCGAAAAAATTGTATAGCATTGGGGAACACGGAAAGAAAGCTTAGATTTATACTGACTTATATGCAATAACTTACCAGTTGCGTTGAATTGAAAGAAGTTACGGTTTGACTACTTAGACAGATTCAGTGCACTATTTCAAATAAATCACGAATTTTACGGAAAAATTATTTAATAATCAAAAGTGCGCCAGAAAGATAGGAAAATAAGTTGGTAGCATTGACTGCGTTAAGTAAGTACACGTAAAAGGCGCTGCCATTTTATAACAATGAATTCTGCTGACTATAGGCCTTACTTAAGCGTTATTTTATACACTGTACTCTCTACTTGCAAACGTGAACAATGTGTATAGAAATTTTCACTCCGGATACCCATCTTTAAGAGGAAGAAACAACGAAATTCGGTATAAACCTCATCTTGTGACATGCAGATGTAGAAGGTATTAACCTAATCTCACTTTGTAATTTATGATTTTGATGATACAATTTAGATAATGGAAACTAAAAATCCGAAGGACATTTAGTGTAGGAATATCCTGACAATAAAAAGAGACATTTTTAGACGCGTACGCGTACGAAGAAAGTATTGCGTTTGTTACGAAGTTTGTAATCAATCGATTTGAAGGGGAAGTAGGGGGGAGCATCGATCATGGTCTTTGGATGCGGAATATGCAAAAAAAATTTCGTCCATCAACATGATAACTCGAGTAAAACTCAACCAATTGTCTCCACTAGGGCACAGCGTGTTTTTTCTACATCAATCGGGTAAATCTTATCTGATTTTCAAAATCTTTTATTTTTTAGTGAGTACAGGATTGAATTTGGGCAAAGTCGGCCGAAAACTTTCGAGGTTACGGCATAAAAAGTGGTCAATAACCTGGTTTTTTGAAGGTTTGTGGAACTTTTTGACTTCTCTATCTCTATCTCTATCTCTGCGAAATTAGCACGGAAATCGCTTTTCAAGGTTTAAAATGAACGATATGGACTTTTATCAATCACGAAAAAAATAGTGATAATTGGTTGAGAGATACGGGCTGTAGGGTCTTTAGAGTTAGCTAGAGCCTGAAAATATTTTTTATTCATTAAATGATGGGAGATGGCTTATTCATCCGTAATTTGAGGTCAAAATACTATTTATTTAATTTTATAAAAGAAAAATCGTGGTTTAAGGATTTGCTGTAACAGTGTAATCGCACATGATCGCACCTTGTTAGTTTATTGTCTGGAGAAATGTATGGAATTTATCGAATTTGGTTGGTACCAATGGTCATGCTGTAAATGAATATTCGCGCGAATTATTTGAATGCATAAAGCTGAAATTGAATTTAGAAACAAAATATACATTTTCAAGATGTGTCGTAGAATCTTAAATCACTCATTTTGTTGAAATAAAATGAAAACTACCGAAATATTTTCATGCTCTAGGTTAATTAAGAGTTAACACAATATTTATTTACAGCTCGTCCAAAATGAATTTCATACGAAATGTACAAATGTTGTTGTTTTAAGCAAAAGATTTTTATTTTTCGTATTCTATGGAAACCTAGGTTTCTATGTTAAATAAAACAAGCGGGATCGATTGACTGTGTTATTTATTTTAGATGTTTACTGATCGAGTGTCTGTGATGGAATGACGAAACTACTTCGGATGCAATTACGATGAGATAATACAGATGTAATAGGAGGGTAGCGGGTCGCTACATTTGCTTCATTGCAACTAGTTTAATCAGAAGGTTGCGCGTTCACGTCACGTCGGGGTCACCAATGTAACATCTTTATGTTCTAAAGATATTATCTAATTAATCCACACTGTGTTCACAATTCACTTAAGTTTATTACAAAATGAATCTACAACTTGTTTAACAGAGCAAATTATATTTACGTCTTAAATCTACGACTGACGTGCAAGCAATGAATTGATCCTTGACGTCTAGCACATCGATTGAGTTAAATCGATGAATGTTGCTAGATGGCGTGAGATCATGTGATGTTCTAATGACAAGTTAAGGATGGTCACTGTACAAGGTACTGGTCACTACAGTTTCATTTTGGACGAGCTGTAAATACGTTCGAGTCTTCTCGCAATATCAATTCTGTTTGCCCCACATATTCTGATTCGTACGGGTCCCTAGCATATGTTTTAAAATTTTCTGTCCAAATCCAAGGAAAGTGTGAAGATATTTTGTTTAAGAGAAGCGAAGGCTTTTTCGCGACGTTTTTTTAAGCTCCTCACTATTGATATGAAAGTTTTTCCCTAAAGTCTACACTTTTATGCTGCCAAAGTGTAACGTGATTAAGGAAGTAAAGAGCAGAGTGCTAATCGCCTCTAAAAGCAATTTCCGAAATAGTAGCTTTCATAACCATGTCATTATAAAATGGTGTTTGAATGACCTGAAAGAAATTTAACAAAATGCGCAATAAAAATAGATTCTTGCTGGCATCACAACAATAAATGAATTGAAATACGACTATGAGGATATGTCGCGTTGAAAGGATGAAACCATTCTTATGCAAATTAGTAAATGTTGTAAAATCTCACTCATTTCATCAGTTGACTACTTTTTAACACTTCCACTGTGCCTATAATTTTACATAACTGTACTGAGTGAGTAAATCTAATTTATTACTTTTATGTACATTGTTACAAAGCCAAAAGCACCATTTTATACCATCGTATAAATACCACGCTGAGTTATTATGTCAGTGATAATGCTTGTAGCTGCAGAAAAAAAATTATACAATATTTATGAAGTTGTTATACGTTTCCCTCCATAGAACCCTAATTATGTAAAATAAATGTTCCATGTTTCGACTTTTTCTTTATTTAACAACGACTTAGTTCTTCTGGAAATGTTTCAAAAGAATGTTTTTCGCGTTGCGTGTCTCTATAGACACTGAGAATCATGCTGTATTGAAGAATATAAACATCAAAAGATGATAATATAATACAACAAAACATGCGAAGAAATTGTCAAATATTTATGCATAATGTACGTACTCGTACACGACTGTTTCACATGTATATAAGTTTTGTTCAATGTTCATTGAGCATCAAAGTTCTATTGAAAATGCCAAAGATGACACAGCCCCGTACGACTGTAACGACTACAAACCGCAAAGATACGCTTTACGCACATTTTTCACCTTTCTACCACCCCTTAGTACTTAATCATATAGTTTTACCCACCACGGTCATACCCACCTTCTTTGCAGAAATAATGTCACATCTCTCATTATTGTCTGCCTTCGTACGATTCCACTCGAAATTTCCAACGAGAGCGAATAAGTTGAATAAGTGAACAAAGGCTATTTATTTCGAAAATAGGGAATTCCAACAAGAGCGAAGCGAGGGCAGGACATATGGTGGTGGGTACATTAAATGAAAAATTAATAGAAACTTTGACTATTTGTGATATTTTTTCTTAGAATTCCATCGTTGAAATTAAAGTTCAATGAAATTCGAATCCAATTCTGAGAAAATAGACAGTTCAAAAGCATGAGTCCTTCGTACTTCGTATGGGGCTGAATCTTATAGGAACCACTGAACTAAGTCTTGTATTGAAATCTTCATATTTCGATTTTTCTTTATTCGTGGTATTTTTATGGTATAATTACAAACGGCGGAATTAGTTTCAAGAAGCATATTATAACTCTGTAAATGTGTACCCAGGAAACGATATAAATCTCATTAATAATCAAGATTCGTCTAAATTTCTTATTCCTCCGTATTGGAAGACAATTTTCTTTATTTCGAATTGAGTTTTCATTCGTTTTATCATTTAAAAAATCCAAATATTTCGCAAATTTTGAGTCAGAATTTCAAAGCAACATTTCTGGCAGCGATAGGCATTTTTTAATTAAATTACTTTGGTATAAGGATTTTCATTATTTGTCTTGTTTAGTATTTTGAATCACGTTTTATTTGCATAATTTTCTTTTTATTCCGTTGATGTTTCGGGTTTAGGGTATGCTATAAATTTTAAAATTGTTGAGGAAGAATACGATTGTTTGAACGTGTCCTCTTATCCTTTTGCAAATGCAAATGGTAAATTATTCATTTAGGTAAAGAGTTTATGTGGACAATAAAAGAACTGACAAATGAGGTGCTTGAAATCATTTCATTCAATCAAAAATTTAACGTCGCAGAAACTGGAACATCTCGTCGAATGGATTTTAGGATACAGCGAAATGCGATAATTTAATTGTGAATTGAAGCAATAAATTGGACTGCAATTGGGACATTTCGGTCTGTGGTTGATTTGTTCACCAATCTGCACAACTTTGAATTACCCCCTTTTCAAGATTGTAAATTTAACTTAAGAAAACGGTCACAAATTTAGAAAAACCTTATTTGTTATCCATTCGGAGCTGCAAATTCCTATTTTACCCGAAGGTAATACTATGTTTTTCATGTGAAATTTCAATTTTGCACCCTCCTCACCCAATTGATAAAAAGATGCCATTTTCTCGCAAAGGTTAAAATAATCTTATATCTGCACGGTTCAAATGAAAATGAATTCTGACAGAGGACTAAGTTCAGTGTAAGACAACATACAACCAATTAATAAGTAGCTAATTTATGTTTTCATCCTTACCGTCCGTCCGTGCACCGCCACAAAAACACGTCACAAATATGACATCATAAAAATGACGCCTCAATTATGATGTCATAAATATGACGTCACATATGACGACACAAAAAATAAAATTTTTAATAAACAAATTTGCTGAAGACAGCATTCAATCAATGAGCAATTGAACTGTCACTCGGTGACCTAAGCGCTTATTCTTTCGAAATTTAAAAAAAAAAGTTGCCTCATCTAGGCCTTGTATGACATTTTTCGTCCCCACAAGCAAAATCAGATGTAAATGTACTAGAATTTTCAATTGTAAAAGAGTGTAGATTACAAATTCAGAATTTGGTGATGACTCACAAATTGATGGCGTAATTTGTTACAATTTTTCTGAAAATCTACTTAACATCACGCAGTTATAGTTTTTTCATGCACTAACTTGATCCTTCAACTAGTGCATGAAACTACTGGATTTTGAATCTGAAGTACGCAACCTTCAGAAAGTTGCACCAAGCGGAAGAGTGTTATTAAAGCCGGGTGTCAAAAAGTGATGTTAGGAAATGTTAGAGACAATAGCGAGTGCTTTATGATAAAATAATTGTCAATTTTACACCAGGCTGCGTACTCTGTCATAATTCAAGGTCAATAAGAAGGCAGCCTGGTGCAAAAAATTTCATATCATATCATATCATATCATATCATATCATATCATATCATATCATATCATACATATCACTATGACGAGATTAACGATTGCTTTACAACGCACCAACTTTTATCTTAACACCAGGCTGCGTTCTTGAGCTATGTTTGTTTAAATGTAGATGGCGGAGGCACCCTGGTGTCAAGTTGAAATTTAGTGCGTTGTAAAGCATTCGTCGTTGCCGTCACGGTGATATGCTTCTATTTTTGACACCAGGCTGCCTTCTTTTTCATGGTTCAAGGTCACATAGAGGACAGTCTGGTGTCAAATTGAAAAGTACCGGCTACTAGATTCAAATTATCGATACATCATTTTTCGACACCAGCCTGTCTTCCCGGACTTGGTTATCGGTGCATGACCTTTCAATAGGATTTATTCTAGGGTGTTTATACACCAACTTAACGATATTCAAAGACCTAAAGGGGGATTTCATATTTTGCTTTTTTGTCAATACTAGGCTTCAATTACATTGTCGGAAATATTTAAATTGTCATATACATTTTCATCGAATTATCACACAGTTTGATTATCTTGATATTTTTACTTTTTGAATTTTAATGTATTTCTTTGTATTTTTACTATGCTATGATTATGTTACATTACTTTAAGTTGTATAATTTGTAACGTTTTCATGGTTTTTTAAGGATGGTTATGACAGCAGTCATAACTATTCTTTTTCCATGTCGGCTTGAAAAAAGTAGACGATAAAATTAATATCAATCAATCAATCAAAATAAACTAATTTTTTTATTCCTTCAGTTGTACGACCTTCGTATTTGAATTAGCATACTTTTTTCTTACGTACCTAACCGACACACATAAATAATTACTCTCAGTTGCTCAGTACTCTCAGAAGATTAGTACATTTCAACATCCCTCAGTACACGTAAGAGGTGTAATGTGTACGCACTGTGGTAGAGGCAAAGTGGACATCGAGTTTGGATTGAGGTATGCTGAACTATATTTTACTCTAATAGACAAGAGTGTGTTGGTGAGCTTGGTGCTCCGGAACCGCGCGTCTCAGATGGTGACTGCGGCGAAAAATAAGTATCTTGCTTTGAAGTATGCTAGAGTTACACCATCTAGGCGCCTCTGGAGTAGCTTGAGGCGGCTTGGTTTTGTGTTTGGATCTGATGACTCCTCACCACCTTTTACTGCTGACGAGCTTAATGTGCACTTTGTGGTACGCAAAAAAAAAAACAAAATTAAAAATTGCGTCGGAGTCACCAATATAGAACTCTGTGTGTTCTATGTGGAAAATGGAAAGACGAAACACGGGCGTACCGAATATGATGTTGCTTTATTGAATCTCTATGATGGAATGAATTATTTACAATGACAATGAGATGATGTTAAATGATAATGTTACATATGTGTGTGTGACAGAATGTGCAATGAAGTTGTAGGAACGAAGTCCACCACAGGTAGATTATTCTAAGTTTCCTAGGGTCCTCAATACTTCAATAGGTTCGCCTTCATGCTACCACAGTAGGCTATATGCTCCCCCTTTCTCGTTTCGTTGCGTCTCCAGTTTAGAGGTTGGTGACACTGTTTCCAGTGTCAAATCTAACTCTATTGGACTGGACTCGATTCCGATCTCATTCGTCAGATTATTACTACCGGTCATCTTACCGACCGTAACGCGTCTGTTTAATTCGATCATCACGAAATCCATGTTTCCTGATCACTGGAAGATAGCAAGAGTATCTCCTCGTCATAAGAACTCGCGAACCCATGAACTTGACGACTACAGACCGATAAGCATTTTGCCTGCACTACCTAAGGCACTCGAGAGGTTACTGAAAGAACAGATGATTGATCATATGGAAGGGTGTGACCTTTTGTTTAAGTTCCAGTCGGGCTTTCGTGGAGGCACGGCTACTGCTCTCTTACGTGCTACGAATTAGATTAAATATGAGCAGAAACATGGCCACCGTTCTGCTTCTTCTTGATTTCTCCAAGGCATTTGACTCGGTCTAGCATAGTTTGCTTCTTCGCAAGTTACAGTCTGAATTTTTCTTTGCTCCGAATGCCGTTCGGTTAATAAACAGCTATATCTCCAACCGGTCACAAATAGTGTGTATTAATGGATTTCGGTCGCAGACACTTAAGGTACACAGTGGCGTCCAGCAAGGGTCCTGTCCTGCTCTCTGCCTTCATTAACGATCTTCCGAGACAACTGAGACACTGAGTGTCCCATCTATTCGCGGATGACTATCAGATGTACAAGTCTGCTAGTGAAATACTCTTCGATATGAGTCTCTTGAATTCGGACCTTTCCGCTGTGTCGGTCTGGGCCAAAGAAAACAGATTGAGGCTCAATGCTGTGAAGACGAAAGCGATTGTGTTCTCGAATAAGAACTGGATAAGGGATATACCGAAAGTTGTCTTAGAAGGTGTGATGGTCCAATATGTTGACAGCATCAAGAATCTGGGTCTGACGATTCAAAGTAAGATGAGATGGGTCTCTCATGCTCGATTGGTAACTGCTAAGATCTTTGGTGGGCTTCGGAATGTATGGCCAGTTGCTCGTTTTATGCCTGTGAAGACACGAGAGCTACTGGTCAAATCTTTGCTGCTGCCTCACCTGACTTATTCTAGTCCTGTTCTCTGTGGGCTTTCAGCCAGTGCAAAGAAGATTTTTCAGAAATCGGTTCGTGTATAATGTTGGTCGCTACGAGTCTGTATCGGGGTATGTCGACCGTCTCCTGGGTTGTGACTTGTTCACTTACTCTAGTCTCTTGGTTGGAGTAAAATCAATTTTTTCTGTATACCTCAGAGTGTATTGGTTGTGACGGAAAATATTTTCCCATCACTTGGGACGGAAATTGGCTTTCCGCGGTATGTGCACCAACACACTCTCACTATTACAAAAAAAATATCTTTCAAAATACCCCAATACACACTCGATGTGGACTTTTCGCTTGATCTTCACCCGCGCGTACGTACACATCTCATGTGTATTGGGGTATGTTCATGTTGAAAAATATGCTATTTTCATCATCGGCTTACTTGCCGCACAAGAAACTATTTCACTCTAAAAAGTGTACTATTCGGTAGAGCGACACCTTTTCTTTAAGTTTGCGGAGTGTAATATAAATTTTATTCAAATATCTCGAAAACCGCTGTCACGAGAGTATAGTGTCGGCATTAATCAAGCATGGAAAAACAGTAAATGGTGAAATCAAATAAATGTCAAGATAGAAGAAAAAAATATTTAAAACATTTGCTATAATCCAATTATACAACACATAATTTATACGAGCTGTGATTGATTACTTCAGTTTCCTTCCCCTTTCTTGTAACCAAACGAACTAAATAAACGCTTTCTATATTTAATAAACACGAAGAGGTAGAATGTTATATTGTTCGTTCTCTAACAGTTTCCATATCAAACAAAATACGAAAACCATTTTCTACAAAACATATATATCCGAAAAGCTAAGCTTGCTTGAAATTTGAGACATCAGAATGAATTCGTGAAACATACAAACAAAAATAAATAGGATTTCGCCATCACATGAATTCATGGCATAAGAAGAAACAATTGTATGAAAGAAAACTGCCTCTTCGTCTTGAACATTTTCGTTTTATGTTCAACAAATTCATCCATGTTCAACCCCATAAACTCATAAGTGTAACTTCATAAAATAGGCAAACAACGACAATATAAATAATTGTGATTGTTTGTTTTATAACTTACCTTGAGTCTATTTTAACAAGTTTGTCGAGACGATTCAAATGAAGTTCCTTCAAATGAAATAAATTTAATAGTGCTACGGGCGGTAAATGGATGAAAAAGTTTCCGCTCATTGACAAATGCGATAGATTTGATAATTTTGACAATTGAAGCGTTGGCACAACCTGCAACAAACATAAAACATTTGATTAATACACATTGAAGGCGTATGAATTGTTTAAATTTGTTAAAGAATTCTGAAAATATGGAAATTTATAGTTATAAACAATAAATCTCAAATTCTCACTTCAGACGAACCATTAATCGGCAACATGGACGGAGCACTGGAATTATGAGCACTTCCGAACCGACGTTTCAAAGAAATTGGGATTTAATGAACGTGTCACGAATCATCAATCAAGATTTGATTTACACCAAATTACACGATATCGCCAGATTCAAGGCGCTTCAGAACATTGAATCGAATGCAAGGCTGAGTGCCTACCCGTCGAAAAATGTGGGCACATCTCTTGACAATAACACTCTAAGAGTTTGTGTAGCATTACGTCAATGAATATGGCACGCACGGGCTAAGCTGTCAAAAGAGCGCCGGTAGATCATCGAGGCACTCAGAACTGAATGGAATCCTATGTCACGCGTCACGCTCTGAATTCCATCAACGCTCCATCAATCTTAGAACCACCCGGTTCCCGGTCTTTGTCGCGACGATGGGAAGAAACCCGATGGCCAAACGCTGGTGCCTTGGTCTCGGGACCAGCATTTAATTTGGGACGCTACTTGCTGGGATACTTTAGCCGACAGCCACGTCCGAATTTCTTCAGCTCAAGCTGGACGAACAGCCGAACTAGCATCGGAATACAAACACAACAAATACCGCGATTTAGAAGCAGATAATTATATTTTTAATGCTTTCGCATTTGATTAACAGAATTGGTCCGAGGCTAGACGAAATAAGCGGTGATTCCCGTTCTCACAGCTACCTGGTCCAACGCATTTCGATGACAATCCAACGTGCAAACGCGTCCTCAAATGTGGGGACACTTCCAGTCTCTAAAATGCTCGATCAGGTATTTTATTTGTAAAAAAAGACAAAAAACAATTGAAAAAAAAATTTTGTGTGATAAATCCACATTGAAATACATCATAAATATACTATTTGCAGTATAAAAAAAAGAAAAATGAAACAAATAAGTAACTTAAGACATATATATGGTCAATTCCATAGTTAATTACGTAACAGATGGCGCTCAGGTAGATTTCATTTCCCTTCACAAGTGAATTAAATTCGAAAAATGTTGTCGTTTCGAACAGTCGAAAAAATTGAAAAAGAGAATAATCTTTAGTCGAAGGCATGTTCGGAATACACGTTAAGCATGTGGTTCTTAGTGTGTGTGGTAGTTACTCTGGTCGCTGGTAGTCGAACCTGTACTGCTTCTGACTAAGCAAAGCCATTGAAATTGTTATTATTAGTGAGTGAACAAAACTATAGAACAACGTCATTTTGTTGCATAATTGACGTCTTTCATTTTTAAAATTCATTTCAAAGTGACTTATACGCTTCTCTTTTGAAAGAAGCAACAATTGCAAGAAATAGTATATTATTAATCAAGGAATATAATAGTCGAGGAGACTATAATCAAGCTATTTGTCCCTTGGCTAATATGATAGTTTATATCATTTGGGTACATAATTAGCCATTCGACTCATGGATTTTCTTAAATTTTCATTGAGATATGACGTCATGATATTATAGTCGAATCGAAAATTATAGTCAGACTATAATGACAACTATAGTCGAGTCGACCATAATATGCCTCCCACTTTGTAACTCGACTATAATATGGTCATTATACCCCTGCCTTCTGATATATAAACGGCTAATTATATACCAAAATTACATAGAAAAAAAATGGATTCATAAGATACCGGCACGGAGTGAACGTATTGTTGTAACGTATTGGCTTTCCACCAAGAATATCCGGGTTCAATCCTGGTGAGGGCAAATTCTGTATTATATAGGATTTTTCTTCAATGTATAGCATGAAATTAACGTTCCTAGGGGTGTCAAATGGTGTGTTAAGCGTAATATAGTACTCCTTTATGTACCTTAGCCTCTGTCCACCTACTCCTACATCCTATCCTACCCGTGGTGACACCTGTTATAGTGAGCAACCCGCATGAACGATCAGGTAACCAACCCTGGGGTAGTAGTGTGGGTCACTTAGCATAAGGATGAGGGGGGCTGCCTTCGGGTAGTACCTAAACGGCACGTATAGGGAGGGCCGAAGGCAGCTAGGCGCTATCAAGATGGGATGGCGACTTAGTATGGTGGCGGATGATCTCAACAGCAAGAGACAACGGCAGCATACACAGCCCTAGTCAGATGGGCTACCATCACCACCTGGTGACTTCCCTATGGGTCATCGGGAGAAGGAAAGTAGGTTGGGCGCTTGGCTAACTCCCAGACACCGTAAAAACAGTCTTGTTATGAATTCCCCAACACAGCCTCGGATCGGACAGGATAAACGGCAACGACTCAAGCATCGGAAAAAGGACAACGATTTACAATTAGGAACATGGAATGTAAGATCTTTGTTGCGGCCAGGAGGCTTGAGATCTCTCACAAGTGCGCTAAGAGCGGCAAAAATTGACATAACAGCTGTGCAAGAAACGAGATGGCCTGGAAAGGACACCATGACCAGTAGCGACTATAAGTTCTACTATAGTGGGAAAAGTAACGACAGTCCAAGAGAGTATGGAACAGGCTTCATGGTCCTCGGCAGAGCTAGAAACGCGGTGATTGGTTTCAGTCCTGTTGACGAGCGATTGTGCTCTCTACGGATAAGAGGAAAATTTTTCAATTACACTCTTATAAACGTTTATGCGCCTACGGAGGAAAGCGACAACGAGGTGAAGGAGCTATTCTACGAGAAACTGGTGGATGTATATGAGGGAGCGCCGAAACGAGACATTAAAATTGTGCTTGGAGATTTTAATGCTAAAATAGGCCGCGAAGTATTTTATCGTCCCACAATCGGTAAACATAGCCTTCACGAAAACTCGAACGAAAATGGAACGCGGGTGGTTGATTTTGCAGCATCAAGAAACATGGTTGTCAGCAGTACCTATTTTCAACATAAAGACATCCACAAAGCGACATGGGTATCACCGGATAAACGAACCAAAAACCAGATTGACCATATTTTGATAGATGCACGTCACTGTTCAAATATGTTGAATGTCAGAAGCTGTAGAGGACCGAATGTAGATTCCGATCACTACCTGTTGAGAGCGGCAGTTAGGTCTCGAATATCGGTTCAACACAATCGACAACCGGCATTGGAAAGGTGGGACGTGGAAAAACTACAGAACGAAGACATTAAACGTCAATATGTCGACAGGCTGGAGACGAATATTATTGCCGGAATGGTCAGCGAACAACGAAGCGTAGACGATGCGTGGAATCAAATTAGACGGAATGTAGAGAGCGCCGCAGCAGAGGCAGTGGGAACGAGAACGGGAAATAAAAGAAATATCTGGTTTGACGATGAATGCCAGAAGGCCATGGACGACAAAAACGCAGCTCGCCTGAAAACTCTAAGTAGATTCACTCGAGCTGGCCAGGAAGAGTACCGTTCTAAAAGAAATTTCGAGAGGAAACTCTTCCGACGGAAAAAGCGACAGCGTGACAAGGAAGTTTTGATCGAAATTGAGAAGTTTGGCAATCGGAAGGAGACTCGGAACTTTTACCGGAAAGTGAACGAATCCAGAAACGGTTACAGTCAACAACCTTTGCTGTGTAAGGACAAGCATAGATTGGTCTTAGCAGATGAGGAAAGGTGTATCGCGAGATGGGCTGAGTACTTTAAGGAACTGCTTAACCCGAACAGACCGCTCAACCGAGACGACGAAAACGACGAATTGCCATTTCAGACTGCGCAACCATACATAGAAGAACCAACGATGCAAGAAGTTGAAGCTGAAATTTTAAAGCTCAAAAATTTCAAAGCCCCGGGGACTGACAACCTACCCGGTGAACTTTTCAATAACGGCGGCAACGCGCTATGTATGGAGATGCACGAGCTCATCATACGCATCTGGAATGACGAGGAGTTACCGGAAGAGTGGAAGACCAGCATACTTTGTCCCATATACAAAAAAGGTGACAAATTGGAGTGTGGCAATTTTTGAGGAATCGCTCTGCTGAATATTGCTTACAAGATATTTGCAAATATTCTATATCAGCGCCTTCATCCATACACGGAATCTACGATAGGTGAATACCAAAGTGGTTTTCGTGTAGGTCGTTCAACATCGGACCAGCTGTTTAATATCAGACAGATCTGGGAGAAGTGCAAGGAGTACAACATTGAAACACACCATTTGTTCGTTGACTTCAAGGCAGCCTATGACAGTGTTAGAAGAAGTAAGCTATGGAGAGTCATGGAGGAGTTCGGAATTCCCAACAAACTGATCTCGCTAACGAAGCTAACACTAAACGGAGCTAACAGCCGAGTAAGGATCCGCAATCAAATGTCAGAGACTTTCGACATTGAGGAATGCCTACGTCAAGGAGATCCTCTTGCAACGCTGCTTTTCAATTTAACACTCGAAGCAGCTGTTCAAACCATGGACATAGACTCCAGCGGCACCATTTTCCCCAAGTCCAGTCAGTTGCTTGGTTTTGCAGATGACCTGGACATTATTGGCCGAACTATGGATGTTGTTAAAGATAAGTTTATGGCCTTGGAGAGGAAAGGTACCGACCTTGGGTTGAAGGTCAATGACGGAAAAACGGAATACATGATCATCCCACCTACGAATCGATATCGGGAAGATAACGTAACGATCGACACACACACATTCAAAATGGTCAATAAGTTCGTCTACCTTGGATCAGAGCTGAACATAAACAACGACATTGCGGACGAAATAAAAAGGCGAGTAACTTTGGGCAACCGGAGTTATTACAGCCTGCTGAAAATTCTAAAGTCCAAGTCAGTAAGCCGAAATTCAAAATGCGCACTTTATAAAATTGTGATCAGCCCGGTAGTTACGTACGGTTCGGAGTCGTGGTGCTTGACACAGAAAAATGAACAATCTCTGCATACGTTCGAGCGAAAGGTACTGCGTACAATATTTGGACCAGTATTTGACCGAAAACTGAACCGATGGCGCAGACGATATAATCACGAGCTCATAGAGCTTTTCGGAGAGCCCGACATAGTCAGAGCAACAAAAATAAATAGACTACGTTGGCTCGGTCACGTACAACGAATGAATGAACATCGTATTTCAAAAAAAATTCTGAAGTCCAAACCTGAAGGCAAAAGGAGTGCAGGGCGACCCAAGTCCAGGTGGATCGACGCTGCTTTTGCCAACTTAAGAACTGTGGGAGTAACCAGCTGGGAGACGTTAGCTGCAGATAGGCCCGGTTGGAGAAGCATGTTGGAGAAGGCCAAGACCCTTAATGGGTTGTAGTGCCGGTAAAGTAAGTAAGTAACGTTCCTAGGCACGCTCAGGCTTCAAAATATGGATTACAACCTAGTACATCATACTAGGTTTGTGTGGAATTTACCACTGACACAGAAAAAACTTCGGTAAAGAAAGGATATTTCTAAGAAGAATCCAAATGAGCGAAAGCTCCCAAAAAAATGCGGACCTAGTCAAATGAAACTATCGAGCTTCTGACCCGGACGGGATTATTATCATTACGGGCAGGGAGTTACCAATAAATTAAAGGAACTATTTGTTGGCACTAGTTAAAAATTAATCCTTTTACAAAATGTGTTTTTATCCCTTTTTCCGTATTAACCCTCTTTAAAGATTGTACCAAAAATATTTTCCTTGTACATAGTGTTCTTTCGGATGGTAGTAAAAATAATATTCCTTCTTTAACTTGGCAAATAAATAACTTGACATTTAATTAGCCCCTATAGCGCCATCTCTAACGTTATTGAAATAAGAAACGGAGCGCAAGAACTTATATTTATATATTGGGTAAGTAATACTATGGATGCCTGACACGTATTAAATTCACTACAATCGTATCAATGCCCTGCCCGAGAGGTGTCTTCCTACATTAGTGTCGTCACTGCTCTTTACACCTTGCAATTGCTATATGGCATATTCATATAGATGATATACTGCATATACTATTTACAGCTTCACGTACTCATTAGCACAAAGATTATTGCATTTTTACAGCAGCATATTTTCGCTATAATAACCTTCTATCTAAAATTATTACAATACGACGCTACCTTTCAAATATAAAAATTAATGTTCGAATTAAAAGGGTTAGGGCCTGAGACGAACAAGAAATTAGTTTTAGTTCTGACATTCTATTCACCTCAATTAATTATATTTAACAATTGTTGGGAAACTTATTAAATTTTGTATATTTGTAATGGGTGTGGTAGTTTTAATCATAGAATTTTGTTGTCATGTGTGATGAGAAACATGCGTATAGTCAAACATTTCGAATTGTTAGGTTGTATTTTTCTATTAGTCGACATAGTATTTTAAATCAATAGTCCACTGAAATGACTTGTTAAAAAAGAATTAAAGATTTATTTAACACAGTTTCTATGGTGTAAAGGCGAACAAACTTTCTATTTGAATACGAAATGGAAAATACATAAATAGACTTGTTTGCACATCGTATTCAACTTCTCACGCGAAAAGCCCCAGGTTTGAATTAGAAATCGTTCGTCAATTACAACCTTATACCTGTTAAAGCTCTCACGCGAAAAAGCGAGTAAGGACCGTCCATAAATTATACTTCATCCCCTACTAGTTACAACAATCATTGATCAGCGCAATTATACGTTTGGAGCCGTTTTTAAAAGGTACTTAATGACACCTTTTTGAAATTGCTGTAAGTTCACTGCATTAATTGATGAAGAGGCACATTTTTATAAGGAACAATGCAAGAGAAGGATATACAATTTTGGAATTTATTAAAAGCATTTTTGTAATACCTAAATGTAGGTTTTTAAAAAAAACTGTGTTTCTACTTGCCGTTGCCGACACTACTCGTCACAAGTTTTCAATGTCTGATTCTGAGAATTATTCCTCAAAAACCATCAAATAATTCGGACAGATACTTTGCTTTCGTAGAGAATCATCGCTACTGACAATTTGTATTATGAAATTTTAAGCATCGAAGTAAATAGGTCAGAAGGCGAATAACGCCTTCTTACGACGAGTACTAAAATTCTGTACATAATTGCATTGTCTTCCATATCCTGCATCTCACATGGAACACAAAAAGCAGGACTAAGGCTCTTAAGAAAATGAGTGAGGATACAAGTGGTCTTCAAGCAACCATATACCATATTTTACGTGACCAGAAACACATAAAATTATGTTGAGTACGTCGCAAGCTTACCATGGAATTTAACATTATTGATTGATGTAAATGTAAATATTCTGGCAACTTAACACATGGTAAGTGTATGTAAAGTATTATTAATATTTATATTCTGTTTGGTTGTAACTATAATGTCCGACATTGGTCAAGTAACCCAAAACTTCATGTACATAATTGAAGCATTTTAACTTGTAAATTTGTTGTAAGTATAAATGAATGGTGACCGTCTAGACGTTTGTTTATTCATATACAACATCGAATAGCAGTTCGATCACTTGAACTTGTGTGGATTGTAATGTAATCACACCCTCGTCAGTGACCTTTTTATGTAAAGTAGTTAATGAGGGATTGCGTCTATAATCTGATCGTAATACTTCTGAGTAAAAGGGACTTCAAACATTGCTCTTTTGGCGTTAAAAAAATGGATGCGTGTTGAGTGTTGATTTGAATGCCTAATAATCAAATATTTACCATATACGGATAATTAGACGCTTTTTTATTGACTTTGAAGCAATGTTTGACTTTTGAACTTATAATATGTTGACGCCGGTAATTATGATATCGATACACTCAGCACAGCAGACTGATTAATGACAAGGTATCGGTTGAAAGGTTAAGAAGGAAGAAAATTCATTTTGAATGATATGGGCAAGTAATTTGTATTTGTGATTTATTGTAATTTGATGATGTTTTCTTAAAATTTAATTAAATGCTATTCGTGAGATCGTTTTATGTATACGCAGGAGAAAGGGTAGATTTCAAAATATGAAATTATAGACGGATTTACTAATCGATAATTCTACAAGAATGGAATATATTTCTGTGCTGAAAGCTGAAATTGTAAATTCTAGTCTATTTGCTCTTAAGAGCAGGTCGCAAAAAAAGAGAGCCGTTAGAATTACGATGTTTCGCCGGGAAACAATTTTGCAATGATAGCAAATAATATTGGCTCATGATATTTAGCCGAGCAACAGATGAATCAGCATTAAACATATGGAAGGGACCCGTATGCATCAGAATAGATGTGGCAAGGAGAACAAGTGTTACACAAAGCCTCGAACCAAGTCTAAATATATATTGCCTTGCCTCTTGAGTATATGAAATTACGTCGACAGTAAATTGTATTAGAAATTGCCGAAAGGGCAATATTTAAAACCCGTCCGAACCAACTCTGAAATCTTTTGGGCTGGGGTCGACCTTAGGACCAACCTTAAGCAGACCCATACTTTTGTGGACAAAACAGCTTGGCTCTTTTCAGTCTACAACATTCTAAAGAAAACTTCATTAGAGATGCATGAAAAACCACCAAATATTGTGTAGTGCAGCAGCGCGGATCACTCAACTAATTTTTTCTTTCATGTTTTTCTGAGATCCATATCTTTCATTCAAAACCTTAAAGAGCGATATTCGTGCTAATTTTTCAGAGATATAAGTCAAAAAGTTTCATCGACCCGAGGGGTCACTCACTTCAATTTAGTCCATTTAATCCATTTAATCTACAAATCTCAGAAGTGAGTCCCCCTCGCATCGGCCACGTTTTTGACCGTTTTTTCGATGGTAACTCCATCATTTTTTTAATTATCTTTCGGAAAAAAAAAATTTTAAAAATCGGACAAGATTTACCCGATTTATGTAGAAAAAACACGTTGCACACTAGTAGAGACTCAGTTTCGGTGCCCTGGCTGAGTTCAAAAGCTCAAAATCAAAGCGTTTCTTCCATAAATTGTCGGCCATGCGCAGATCTTTCGAAACAAAAAAAAATTGTGAAAATCAGAAAAGATTTACGCGAGTTATGTACAAAAGACCAAAAACCACTTGAACGGCCCAGCTCGGCAACCTTGGTCCGATAATGCCCAGATTCAATCACATAAAATATTTTCGATTACCTTTCACTGGAAACATTTTTGAAAATCGGTTGAGTTTTACTCGAAGTATCAAGTTGACAGACGGACGGACAAAATTTGTTTTGTATTTTTCGGCTCCCGTCAAAAATCCCGCAAATTAAAACCCCGAATGCACAAATCCCGAATGCATAAATCTCGAAAATCCAAAATCCCGGCTAACAAAAATCCCGAAAATCAATAATCCCGAATGTGCAAATATCCCGAAAAACAATAATCCCGAATGAAAACAAAAATTGTGAAATATTACAAATCCTGATTGATACGAGTGAATTTGATTTAAATCTTTGTTCGTTGAATTGGCGAGACTAACGACAATAATAAACGACACATTGACGACATAAACGACAAATTTTAAAAAGAAATGTTTTTTATGACTTAACACCTTTGAGAGTGAATTTGAGTTTGGGGGGCACTGCCCCTCACCCCAGCGCCTTGCGGCGGGCTTTTTTTACGCCTGCAGCTGGCTTTTTTTACGTCTTGCAGACGGCATTAGACCCCTCACTGCGGGGCAGGCCACCCCTCGACCCCGCTTTTTTTTCTTTTTTATTTCACCTTCGCTGAGACACAACTCACAAAACTTTTTTCTCCTTAATCCTAAACATTCGGGATTTTTGTACATTCGGGATTACTGTTTTTCGGGATTTTTGTTATTCGGGATTTTGGATTTTAGGGATTTTTGCATTCGGGATTTTTGACGGCCACCCATTTTTCTCTTATTAAGACCCTGAAACGAAAGAGTCGAAACTCCCGGGTCGAAATTCGACTCGCACACGTTGTGGTAAACGTAACAGATCCCTTTTCGAAGAACTTCGTTTTCGTACGGGTCTAAAAAGTATTGAACAGGTAGGTCTAAAGTTCCTCCGAAAGAACATCGCATTCCAAATCAGTATTCGATGATCTTCCAGATCAACTTCAGACTTTGGTATTCAACTGTGTTCAATTCTTCTTTTATTTGTCTGCATATCATTCTCGTACAGTAGATGAGCCATTGTACACTATTACAAGCGCAACGGATGTTCGATTTCTAGGGTTATTTTTTTTGTAAGGGTGCTGACAGATATTTTCATTGTGTCAGATACTGTGCAAACCTTTGTGCATCACTTTTCATCAGGCATAGTAGCAGCCTCTCAACCAAGAATATCCGGGTTAAATCCTGGTGGTGAAAAATTCTGTATTTTCTTGAATGTTTAGCATGAAAAATAACCCTCGCTGGTACACCCAGTCTTCATAATTTTGGTAGTTGTGGATTTGGTGCCGCAACAAGTCGTACATAGAAGAATGACAAATATGACGTCACCCATATTCGATGAATTCTGAGTACAAATATTTGAGTCTGCCTTTAGGCGAAGATATAATTAGCACTAGAAGAAATTCTAATACTAAAATGCTTGCTACCATCAGACGTGGTTCGGAATTCATGTTAAGCATGTGGTCCAAAAAATGCCTGCCAGTAAAACACATTTGACGGAGTGAACCGGCATTCTAAGCCCTACTAGTTTCCGCATCTAGTTCATTGTAGATGGCACTAGGTTTGTGTGGAATTTACTACTGACACAGTAAAAACTTCGGTAACGAAAGGATCTCTAAGAAGAATCCATATGAGCAAAAAAAAAAAACTCACAAAAAATTGCGGAACTAGCAAATAAAATGATATAGTCTCTGATCTGGACGGGTTGTAAGGTAACGGCGGATTATTGTCATTATTATTATTGTGATTCAACACACAAAACTGAATAACCTAATGGGATAGTGTTTAAAGTAATAGTTCAAGAAATGCTGGCTAGCTGTTGTTTAATGAACTCAATTTATTGCGGTTGACGACTTCGGGAATATAGAAAACCGCTGGAGCCTCGAAGGTTAGGGGAGGTTTCTCTATAAGCACAATTTGTATGTATGTGCAAATCATGTTAACAATTTTCTGTATACGTAAGCAGATAATAGTGCAAGAGTGAGCGAAAATATGATGCAATAGCAACAGAAAATCATGCTGAGAGACTTCAGAGTTGGACTTCGTGTTTCACAAGTGTTGCTGCATATGGAATGATAGTCAAATGATTTCAAGAAAAAAATAAGGCTATTTCGATCATTTTATTGTCACTCCACGATACCTCCTGTGATAACTTTGAGCAAAAATTTATTTACTCGCTGTCCCATATGGAAAGATGTCAATATTTTTATATTTCCCCCTTGTAATGCGGTCTATTACATGTAGGGTTCTTTTGATATTTGTGTCCACGTGTAATAACATTGCGTCTTATTCGCAAAACTCATTACGTGCAACTAATGTCATTATCACCGTTTTTAGTACCAACACTATAGTCGAAACGATTGAAACCGTCGAATGTTCGAATGATGTGAGCAGATGTTCGAAAATATGACAGTCAACATGTGTACTTTCGTCTTGATCTATTCATTAAATGATGGGAGATGCTTATTTATCCGTAACTTGAGTTCAAAAAACTATTTTGGCTATTTGATTTAATTTTATAAAAGAAAAATTGTGGTTTAAGGATTTGCTGTAACAGTTTAATCGCACATGATCGCACCTTGTCAGTTTATTGTCTGGAGAAATGTATGGAATTTATCGAATTTGGTTGGTACCAATGGTCATGCTGTAAGTGAATATTCGCGCGAATTATTTGAATGCATAAAGCTGAAATTCAAAATTTTCAAGATGTGTCGTAGAATCTTAAATCACTCATTTTATCGAAATAAAATGAAAACTACCGAAATATTTTCATGCTCTAGGTTAATTGTGTTGTTGTGGTTTTTTGTTTGATGGTGGGTATTGACAACTTCTTTCCATTTTTATTATTTCGTATGGTAATTCGAACATCATTTATTTCCATTACATCAAAAAGAACAAGAAATTTGAAACAGAAGTAAAAAACAAAAACAAAAAAAAGTAAAAGACAAAAATGCAATAGACAATCTTTATGGTTTTCTGGAACTATTTTATTTAGATTAGTTATACCCTCAATGTCCCAATTCCTGAATATTTTGCCTGTATACGGTTGACTAATATTTTAAATTTGCAATTAAAATTTCCTTCGTCATGTTTTAGTCAACATGTATAAGTTTTTCTTTGTTTGTGGTGGTTAAGACACATGGTCAACTAATTGTGAAAGTGTGTGTGTGTCAATGTGATATATAAAATGCGAGGAGAGTATGAAGTCAAAGTCTCCTCGTTTTGGGATCGATTTAATTATTTTCCGGGAAATTGACAAATTATTTTGATAATGTGTAATGGGAAGAATTGTCTTCTTTAACGTATATTTTCACCTAAAAATAGTTTGAAGCTATTTTGAAAAATTCACGCATGTCTATTGCAAGGACAAATTAGAAGAATTGAAAGAAATACTGCACGTCAATGTCTAAGACAAAATTAAAATAAATTAGGAAACACAAAAGAAACACAACGGGAAAATAGAAACTGAGTTAGTTAAGAAGCTATTTATTACAGTAATTTCACAGATCGATATCCATCAGTTGTAACCACTGCAAAGCGTCTTGGGTTACTTCATGAATTTCTCCCATCCCTCCGCTGGATCTCCTCGTACCGCACTCGTTTACGATATGATCAATCGTGTGCTCTACATCGCCCCAATCACATTTTGGTGAATCTTTCATACGCCACTTGAAAAGCATGCTAGCGCATCTTCCGTGACCCGTTCTGATTCGATAAAGACTCATAGACATTCCTCTTACCATTTCGGTTGGATCGGTGCCAATTTGCTTGTTTCTCAAGTTTTCTCGATCCCAACTATCTTTGCACTTCGCATTCATGTCATACACGTACACATTTTCTTGCTCTGTGTCGAAGAACGGTTCTTTCCAAATAGGTCGTCTTGATTTGAGCCTTTGAATGGATGGAGCAGTGGAAATGGATTCGTGCATTGTCGAGCTAGGGCTGCTTCGCGGCGAATGACTGCTGGAGCTATGTATGCCAAGACTGGTAGCCATGGAAGAGGAGTCGAGTGTGAGAACTTCGTAGCCATATCGGGCAACAGTATTCGGCGGTGAGTAGATGAGTGACAGTGCGGCTGTACGTAGAGTGCTGCCGTTACATCCCCATGTTGTTCCCGCTAGCTTTTGAAGATATTGTTGCGGGATTTCAATTTTTGTGATACTTTCACAAGATGCGGTTTGTGGGTGCACGTCCTATCCATAGTGTACCCGGGTTAAGTCGGATTTGCATTAAATCTCACAATATGTTCGCAGAATTTCACTGAAAGTTTTTCATTCGCTTCCCTGTTATTGATTTTATTTATCCATATGGCACAGCGAATAAAATAGTATACGTTCCATGGTGCGAAAATAATTCATGAATTCGAGACCAATTTCGTGAACTCGAGAACTCACTCATGAATTTTCGCACATTTCGCTTCGGAAACTGTTTTTGACGCGGGTCAAACAGTTTGCAAAGCTTGTTGCTCGAAAACACACTCGTGAGGTCCGCTTATATCACAAAATTGATCCCTCGTGTAATGACTTACTTCCGCAACCCCCACTGTAATCTACTAATTTTCACTGCATAGAACGTAATCTATTATTTTGAGACGATGGTTTATGTGCAATAAAAAACGTCCGAATTTAAAAATGAAATTTGTTTGGTATCTTTTTTGCTGGGCTTGAGCCAATTAATTTTGTTAAAAATTCCAAACACATTTGTTTTGTAATGTTTTGTAACTTTTCACAATTTCTTATTATTCATGTTACCCCTTAGATCAAGATTATATTTGTCTTAGAATAAGTGAGTGAAAGTCTTTATGCTCAATGAAAACTTAGAATATCTTCCATTACTCAAAATGTGCCGAACACACATAATTTATTATTCATAAGTTCCAATGAATGAAGATATTCTCGGCGATGGTTTTAATGTTTTGTCTTATTGAAAATATTCGACATTACATATTTTATTACATTAACTTATGAAAGAATAATGAAATAACAAAGTCACACACAACTTTTCAAAGGATCAATTCATGATAAATTCACGAAGATTAATTGCTGAAAGTACGTAAATTTCATAGAAGTAAAGGGTTATGAAGGAATCTATTGATGAAGCGTAGATGTGTTCGCTATACCTGGATTTATTTGCATGAAATATGCAAATTTCAGGTGATGTAAATTTTATGACAATCTGTGAAAGTGCTACCGCGCTTTCAAAAAAATAAATCTACTTATGCAAAGTTTTGAGATCCTCTCTTAAGGAAGTATGAATACCAAATTTTCGTAGCGTAATAATTCGAGAAAGATAATACCACTAGAGTATAGTTGTTACCCTTTCACTCTCTGCGATCTCGCTTAAAACTTCACTCGGATTGCATTTTCCTATAATCAGACTGGTAGACATCACACAATTCATACATCATTTGTAGTATAGCACTCGATCCCCCACAATTGCAATAGAATATGGTAGAATGAAGATGTTAGAAACCATACGCTAAATAAATAAATAAAATGTTCTCGATACGACCCTGCCTGCAACAATTGTGTTGACAACATTGAATTAATGAACTACAAATTTGCAGAGTATATTCTCCGGTGTCTACAACAAACCATTTTGGTATTTACAATCGATTCTAGAAATGTTGCTATCAAATTTATCAAGTTTATCGAATTTATTTAGATTATTTGAATCTGAAATTTCATTTACATGTATTCTGCATTAAAGTTTTGTCTCAAAGCTCTTACTGAAGTCATTTCGCTTATCACAATTGCAATTGCATATAAACGAAGACATTTAAGTAAAACATTTGTTTATGAAACAGACATGGCCATATACACATGTATAAATACAAAAGTTTGTAATTTTACTTGTGTGTCCACAGCATACCAACATGATATGTGTGTAGTCTATGGTTTGCAATGCTATGCATTTTGAGTATATTACAATAATCCGATTTGTTTCGTATCTCCGCACGTCGTATGTTTGCCAGAAATCTCCATTGTCAACATCATCAACGCAATACACTGTTCCGTATAATTATCAACATTTTCGAAACATAACTGGCGGCTATAATATTTGGGTTTTGTCAGAAGATTTCAAGCACAGAGCTTGAGATTAGCATCCACCCTCAAAATACTTTCAATAGAAATAGACCAAGGAAATTATAACTATAAAACAACTACTTCAAACCATAACAAAATTCTAGACTTAAAACGTTTCAAACATTAATCTGAGGCATAGAGAAAGTTTGTTCATGCGAAAACTCCTCCATCCCATTTTGTCCCAGTCGTATTCAGTTAGTTTGACTATTAGTAATAGTTTGTCTATTTGTGTGGTTGTACAAAATATGATTGCGTGGATATTCACGATTGTAATGTGAAGCAACATATATAAGACACAAAAACGCTATTACTGAGTAAAAAAGTAACAAGCTACCTCAATCTATGGTTGTACTAAATTAAAATAAACCAAACCAGATTTTAATTAACTGTTATAATAATGTTGCCTTTGGTTGACTGGTTGGAAGAAATTTCCTGTGTAATATCTGGGATAGAAACAAATTAAATTTACATTATACCTGTAATTAATGAGATTTATTTACGTGCACAAGAACATAATAGCAAACGACAGAAAGTTAGAAATGAAAATACGCTCCAAGTGGTAAGGTATGAAAGCTAACGGAAATATGAAAATTGAGAATTTGGGGAAGAAATATTTTGTATAAACATTTTTTCTGAGAAAATCTAACGCCTTATCTTGGTTGCGAAATCAATGTCATTTTCGTTTAACTTAATGCCATTTAATTTACGGAATTTAATGGAAAAATTTTTTTGCAGAAAAATGTGGGAGTATAATTGTAGCTAGCAGTAGCTAACCGTAAAATAAAACATAATTTCGACGAAATTGCGTCGCCGAGCTAGGAAAATTTAAGTGGTTTTTTTCCGATTTTAATAATTTTTTTTTTTGTGTGAAAGGTCTAGGAATACCCGACAATTTTTTGGATTTTGAGCTTTTGGACTCAGCCAAAGCCCTACAACTGAGTCTCTACTAAGTTCCAAAATGTTTTTAGACCTGTACGAAGAACGTAGTGCTATTGCGTTTACCACGACGTTTCTAACCAGTCGAATTTCGACCCGGGATTAGGGGAACCATCGATCCGTGCGTCCGTCTGTCAACACGATAACTCGAGTGAAATTCAACTGATTTTCAAAAACTTTTTTTTTCACTGAAACTTAATCAAAAAATCTTTTATGGGATTGAAACTGGGCACTGTCGGCCCAAGAGCAGCCGAGCTGGGGCCTTTTTAGTGGTTTTTGGTCTTTTGTACATAACTCGAGTAAATCTTTTCCGATTTTCATAAACGTTTATTGTTTGAAAGGTCTGTGCATGACAATTTATAGAAGATTATGAGCCCTTGGACTTATCTAGGGCACTAAAAACAAGTCTCTGTTAGAGTCCTACGTGTTTTTTTGTACATAGCTCGAGTAAATCTCTACCGATTTTCAATTTTTTTTTTAATAGAAAGGTCTAGGAATGTCTCATATTTTATTAAAAAAACATTTTGATTGGAAGTCCTTGGACTCAGTCAGGACCTTAAAATTGAGTTTCTACAAAACTCATACATAGATCGGGTAAATACTAACCGATTTTGTTGTTTCTTTTTCTATTTGAGAGGTAACCAAGTAATAAATTATATTCAAAAATAAATTTGGGCCCGGTGTCTGTGCTTAGGGCTCGAGTTGGCCTCAGGTCGGTCCAAAGGTCGCTCGGCCCTAACCAAAAAAATTTTTTTTGCTATGTCGCAGAGAGAAATTGAGAAAATTGAGGGAAAAATTTTTGTCCAAGGCTTCTGCTTAAAGCTCTAAGTCGGTCCTAAGGTCGGCCCTTGAGAAAACAATTTTTTTTCTGCGTTGTAAATTTTGTTTATGAAAGTATGTGTCCGAGGCATTCCCTTCCTAGGGTCGGCCCTGGACAAAAAAATTGTTTTGCTACGTTGTAGAGAGACTTGAGATCATGGGCGCGCGGTAGCGATGCGCCCGTGACGCAAGTCCCCACACGAGTAAAAAATTCAGAATTTTTTTTTTCGCAGACTTTGGGACCATATATACAGCTAAGCTTTGACTTTTTTCCCTTGCGTCGTACCCCCCTGACACCTAGTTTTTCGAATTCTACGTAAAATTTTGATTGAAATCGACATTTTATGACCTTTTGAAAATTGCAATTTCCGGTACAAAATGTTTCTTCCATAGAAAGTAAAGTAAAATGAAAGTCGGTGAGGCTGCAAGCGTCACCCAAATTGATATCAGTTGTTTTGGAAGAAGGAACGAGGACTTGCGTCACGTTTCCCTTTTAAAAAGGTTTTTGTTGTGATAAACATTTTTATGCATAGAAGTATTTGTCCGAGGACTCTCCTACACTAAGTAGTGCATAGTCGATCCAAATGTCGACCCTAGACAAAAAAATGGTTTTTCGATATGTTGTAGAGAAAATTGAGGTGAACATTTTTTGTCTATTTGGAGGTCTATTTTGGGGGTTTGGAAGGTTTTTTTACACCGTTACTTCGGAGTGGTTTTTCAATATTGCCCTTTCGGCAATTTCCAACTTACTGTGGACGTAATTTCATTCATTTGAGAGTTAGGGCGATATTTACTGAAATACGTTCGAGTATTTTCGTAATATCAACTCTGCTTGCCCCATCTATTCTGATACGTACGGGTCGCTTAAATAAATCAAATGCTATCCGATTTTGAAATTATTATTTATCATATTATTATCATTATTATTATTATTATTATTTCTTGGTTTATGTTTACATAGTTCATTTTTTTTTATTTAAGTTTCAGCGTTCTGTGAACATTAAAGAAACATTAATTTTAGATTAAATCTTAATTACTAGTTTTTCTTTAGTTAAGATAATTAATAGAATATTTTATTTTATTTTTAATTATATATATGTTTTAGTTTTTATATCTGGTTTAGTTTTTAAACTGTTTAATTACATTAATACTAATACTATTATTTGGCCGTGACTATATTGAATGACGAAGAATGGCAAAATAATTTTGTTTTTTCAAAGTTGGAGGGAGGTATTGTTGACATTCAGCGACATGCACTGACAACGAGCACGAACAATGGGAGTGTAATCGTACTTCTTATATCTCTTTTCTAAAAAATGATTTCGGAAGTGAATTTGGACAAAATCTGTTTTGAGTAATACATCTGCAAAATTATTACGGAAATCGCCCTTCATGGTTTTGAATGAAAGATACGGACTTCCGGAAATCACAAAAAAAAGTTAATTGAAATCGGTTAAGTGATAGTTGGGGGTTTTTCATGAATATTCCTCTAACGACGAGGTTTGCTGTGCTCTGTTGTAGTGAAAAAAGAGGAAACCTTTTTTGTCCATAAAAATATAGGTTCAAGCCCTCTCCTCAGGGCCTTAGGTCGCTCCCTGCAGTACATAGCATCTACGAATTATCAATGAATTCAATGGGTCAAAGTGCTGTTTCAGTATCGTATGTATCTGTCACAGCTCCTCGTCTTGAAAATGATTTCCTTCACTGCTAACTACTGCGATTACGGAGTAGAATCTAATGACCCTAAGTAATGACCTTAACTTGATCTACTAAGAAACTTTTTGAGTAACCATAAGCAATTTGTTAGTATCGGCAGTGTACATAGTTCATTATTAGATGTTGTCAATACGATTTATTTGGAAAAGGTTTTACAGGTGAATTATACCTTTACGCTGACGATCATTTGCTCTGTTGTAACTCTGCTGCTAACTTTTTTGTCCATATGAAGTACTTTTCCGAGGCCTCTCTTTAGGGCTCTGGGCTGGTTCTAAGGATGGCCTACCCCAAAACTTTTTTGAATTTTTTTTCGAAAATTTTTTAACACGTGCTTCAGACTGGTTTTTCAATATTGCCTTTTGGCTAAAGTCCCTTCGCCACATCTATTCTGATGCTTACGGGTCTCTTGCATATTATGTTTTTTACCAGTAGTATACTCACAAGCAATCGCACTCCTTGTGCTACAATATAATCTTGTTGTATCGTACTGAACTGCGACGGAATGTACAGTGTCTCGAGGTTACTGCATAAAATTTTTTTTTGTGTGAAAAATTATTTCAAAATTACGAGAGTGAATCAGGCTACTTTACTTACTAATTGTAATGTTCACTGATAAATTCATGCAAAAAAAGTACTTTACCACGTTAACAAAGTGACGGGGTGAGGGAGATGAGAATAGCAAAATGTTACGTACTTTGTATAAAAAACAACGACTGCAAAGACCCACTTACCAAGTGAAAAATCTCTTTAAATTTGAATTTGTTGTAAGGATTGCAATTGCTTTTTCCTTAAAATTAATTAAAAACAACTCGAAAAATAAAAATGTAATTTTTCCCTTCAAGCGACAAACAGAAATTAATTTCAGTTTGTTGAAGGTATGCAATTCTCCCTTCGTTTTAACTTTTTAATTTTTTCCTGCTCTTAAGTTTCAACTGTAACTACATTAACACAACATTCTACCCTTTATATTACTTGTTTTATAACAGGTACTAACAAGTGAAAATATGAAATTCGCCTCTGGAATATAATCATTAAAAATCCAAGACATAAAAAAAAATAACGAAACTTTAAGCAAATTATACGTCTATATTTCTGACAAAGAAAACTTTTTATATTTTATTTCTGTTCATTTCTAAAGACTTTTGAGACAATTTATAATGAATAATATTATTTTGCTATTTAAATAGATTTAACGAAGGGAGCATTCACTTAATGAGTCTCTCTTTACTTAAGCATAAAAGAAACTATTTTATGCATGAATTGTCTCGAATACAAAATACTGATAGATATTCTATAATACTGTCAGCTTTAACCAAACAATTAAGCCTTTGCAACGTGTAAAAAAAATTGAAAAACTTTTTCCTCTGTAATTTTTTTACCCCCTAGTTTTCGTTCGTTTAGCGAATATCTCGGTGAATATTCAAAATGTTATTTTCTATTAACTCATGCTGTCGCCGTTGGCTTTTAAACAAATAACTTTGCATCACCTTCTATGAATAATTTGTTTTATACATTTTTCCAGCTATAAGCAAAAAATAATTAAAATAATGAAGCTAAGTGCTTTATTTATGAAAGAGTAGAGCGATGCGACGTCACATTGATGACGATCACATAATGCAAAGGAAAGCTAGGAAAATTCTATTCATTATAAATGATACTGTGCTTAATTTTATTATTGTTTCTGTAAACAAAAAAAAAACACTCGGATTTCCTCATTTCCTCAGTACCAAATCTTCCTTCGAAAGCTAAGTATTCAGCCACTTCCTTTCAATGGTACTAAAATTTATTTCTGGAGATACTCGCTATGAAGCAATTTCGATAGTTTTTATGGACATATTGGGTAATTGCACCGGCTACGAGCCTCGTGCTAGTTAAGAGCCTTGCTTTTGTTCTTTTTTGAGACCAAAGGAAAAGACAATAGTGACTGGTAACTAAAGCAATTTTTAAACAGGCTCGTCACCGGTGTTTTCACCCTAATAACTGTAGAATGCAATGTGGTCTAGATAGATAGATAGAATAAGTGGGTGGATTTATCCTGCACCTAAGCCTCAAATGGGCCTGTTGTGCGTGCCAACAATTGTTTAAATTCTTTTTGACTTGTTTATGAACTTAAGGATGTCCGAAGGAGTTTTGCTCCAAATTAACTTATAATTGATTGTGTACGAGCCTAGATATCTTGACCTTAGCTTAATGTACGCCGAACAATGGCAAAGAAAGTGCTTTTAAGGGGTTATGACCGGTGAGAATACCAGAAAGTTGCTTAAGATTAGATCTGCTGAGCGATAAACAGTATTTTGCGTTTTTCTTGTTTATTTTTATAGCTGCTCTGGCTTGTCTCGCGGTTCGTAGCGAGTTCCAGTGTTTATTAAACTTTTGTGATTTCCAACACGTTATTATTCGTTGTAGGGATGAGAAGGGTACCGCCATTGCTGGTTCCGGACCGAAAAATCGGCTGCCGGACGCTTGTCTAGCCAGTTCATCAGCCTTTACGCTACCAGCAATGTTGGAGTGTCCTGGGACCCAAGTGAGTGTCACGTGAGTGATTTCCGACAATTTCTGAAGGGAGTCGCGGCATTCCAAGACTATTGCAGATGAGAATTTATATTGATTAATAGCTGACTGTCGGTGCATATACTAATGGGTAAAAAGTTCGATTTGTGATGGAGAAGGATTTCTCTGCAGCATTCCATAATTCCATTAATTTCTGACGTAAACACTGTTAAATAGCTCCCTAGAGGCATGGAGATTTCTTTCCCGATTGTGGGACAGAAGATTCCTTTGCCGGTGATGTTATTGTGCAGAGAACCATCTGTAAACCAACAGATATTGTCTCTTTTTAGATCGGCTTCGCGCCAATCCTCCCGTTGGGGCATGTTAACATGAAAGACTTCCCAAATCTGTAAGTTGGAATGATTAGATCGCAGGGCATTAAAACACTTGGGTATTCCACACGAATTAGGAAACCGAAAATTAGGAAAAAAAATTATTTGCCAAAAACAAGGAAAAACTAAAATTAGGAAAAACAAAAATTAGGAATGAATTAAATTACGAAAAACAAAATTAGGAATCAGGCAAGATAGAAGAGTATTGTAGTTTTGAGAAGAAAATAGTGTTTGAGAGAATGCGTCGCAGGCCGTGAAAAATCCTGGAAAATAAGCGGGGTCGAGGGGCGGCATCCCCCGCGTAGGGAGGTCAAGGAGGGAATATCCCCCTTGCGGGGTCTAAGGGGCAGAGCTCCTAGCGGGGTTTGGGGCAGAGCCCCATGCACAGAAGGCAGCCCTCAGGGTGTTAGTAGCTCGCCGCAGGCGCGGGGGCTTAGGGGGGTTTTGCTTATTTTTGTTTTTCCTGATTTTTGTTCTTCCTTATTTTAGGTTCCTGATTTTCGTTTCCTGATTTTCATTTCCTGTTTTTTGGTTCCTGATTTCTTGATTTCTGATTCCTAATTCAGGTTATTCACACACTCCAGGCTTTTGCGCATCAATTTAATTGATTTGATTGACAGATAAAGTTATTTTGTTTTCACGAAAAAGTTATTTCCCCGATCCATGCTTTCTACCCATCAAGATAAATTGTCCTTCTACGTGCATAACAAGACAATATATCAACGCTTTATAAGCTATTTCGCAACAATCGAATGTAATGTTTTCTAGCGATGGATGGGTTGACTTTGACTCTGTGGCAACAATGTAAACTCAATGGTTTTTTAAAAAAATATTCTTTGTAAGATATCTTTTTCATATTCAAATTTCTACGCTTAATAGACTTTCAACAATAACAGATGAAATCAACTGATAACATTTTTGTCTTTCCCATGTTTTGATCCGAAAGTTACATAAACTGATAACACATTGTAGCAAATGTATATCTTCAATTCGTCCGAATCGAATGGGAAAAGATTTTGTTAGTTTAACTGGAAGTAATGTTGATAAGCATAAAAGCCTTCTCGATTATCGATTTTGCTATTCATACGAAACAGTAAAGATGATTCGGTATTTGGAAGAAGAAATGCGAATGACTTTAAACTCACATTTTATGATCCCATTTTTGCTGGTGACAAGGGTCAAATGTATGCCACGGAATGGAATGGGAAGAATCACTTAGAAACGTTAAAAATAATGGCCTCGCCAAGTAAAGCATTAGGTAAATAAAATTAAATTTTTATTACTTAATGAAGTATATAATTATTGTGATGCATTAAAAAGCCTATAAACACAACACTTGGGGCTCTACGGACTAACCCCTTTTTCATGCCTCAAATTCGTATTTACACAAACAGTCAACCCTCAAACCATGAAAATAACAACTTATTCTTCATTCCAAACAGTTGAACTCTTTACTACTTAAATATAGCTAAAGTGAAATGGCTGTAGATTTTCGTGTACACTAAGCAAGTTTCTCCACGTAAAATATAGCTCAATTATACAACCTTTTGTTTTGCTTTTCTTTTCACCATATGCGTGCAGTTAATTTCGACGGTAAAAATATTTCTGCTTTGTTTACCGATTTTCCTTCCAACTTAAACAACACAGCTCATTTTTTCATGCGATTATTAACAGTTTTTTTTGTTTACAGACTATTTTATTATTTTCATTTCTTTTGCCCCCTGTACCTTTGCAACACAGACTTGACTGTAACAACATTTCGGTAAAAAAAATGAATAAATTGGAAATGGGAAAAGCGACACAATGTTTCGTATTTTGGTTTGAATTTGTATAATAATTATAAATAGCAGGGGAGCGAGCGATGCGAATATGATGTGATTTGTCACAAGAAATCAGAACGAGCGAAAAGCTCTATTTAAAAAAGTAGACTGAAAACTTTGAGTTACGAAATCGACACTGTTGATATTGACGCTGTTGATATCGACGCTGGTCTGTATTAGGTAAATGGAAAATCAAAAGTTTGTATGCTACAAACTCAGTCATAGTTTACAGATATTTCACGTTACCAAATTACTGATTGGATTATCGATTTTACTAATTCTCGAACTAGCTTGACAGCCTCCTCCCCTGGGACATTGAGGATGTCAACAATCAGCTTGCTAACCCCCCCTGCGAATAATTGGCTTTATCGAATATCAGAATCAAGTCGTCCGCATACGACAAAATTTTCGTAAATACCTCATCTGCCGTAATTTGCATAAAAAACATGTCCCACAAAAAAAAAAAAAACTAAAGAGTACTTTTGTTTTATTGGACCCGTACGAAGTACGAGGGTCCTATACGTTTACTACAAATTCAGGGCTCTCACACATCCAATGTTTAAAAAATTGTCCGTCTCCACTTTTTTTTCGAAACGGCTGCACCGATCACCCTGAACTTTTTTTTTCGCTGAAAGGTACATATATGTCCCATGGTTCAAGTTTAAAGATGAGCAAACTCGATCGGGTAGTTTCGGAAATATGGTTGAAAAGGTGTCCAAAAACATGGTTTTTTGGGGGTAGGCGAGACTTTTTCTCAGATATCTCTAGAATTAAGGCAGTTAGAAAGCTACTTTCTGAGACAAAGCTGTAGAGAACTAAATTTTACATGTTTCAGGGTTTTCCCCAGAAACGTCCAAATCCCGAGATTTAGCCACTTCTAGAATTGGTAGGGATGATTCATATATCAAGAACTATGACAGATAGAAAGTTGCTTCCAAAAGCAAAGTTGTAAAGAATTAAATGTTATCGAATACATGTTTCAGGATTTTCCCGAAAAATGTCCCAATCCTGAGATTCCGCAACTTCTAGAACTCACGGGGATAAGAACATTAGAAAATGCTTGATTGGTGTCAGAGTTCAGAAAATGTACTTCGGGAGGGCTTTCGACATTACTTTGGGTAATTTCTGAGAGTCGTTTAAATTCTGATAGTTCTAAAAGAACTTGACTATGCATTCTGATGCGCATTATTTTTATGATAATAGTAAGAGTTTGGTACATCGAGACTTTTCGCATGTGAAGGCTTTACGTACGGGTCTTTGCATATGTTTTGTAGGACATGTTTTTTATGTCATCTCCTCAAGGAATCGCTTATCTCATTTCTCTGCATAAGTGCGATTAATTCACTCATTTAGAGAACAGCTGATCGGCGAAAATAAAATGTCAGTATCGCTTCCCCAAAAGAACTAAACGATACAATACGATTTGTAGTAATTGGAAAAAAATTGGTAGATTAACTTACTAATCCCTGAATGTATTTACCTTGCATTTAGTAATCAACACGAACCAACTGTTAAACTAAACAATTTTCTGTTATTCCCACCTACAAAAATTTGAATTTTGTCGCACAATTTTAGGAATTTTAAGGAGTCGTTTACCCTACGAAGGCAAAGTCATTTCCATATTAAACTTTAAAAATGTTTTCAATAAAATTAGTTTTATTGACTGGGGTTCGTCCTCATAACTGATCCGTTTAAACAGTCAAGCTAATTACACATTCGTTCACACGATTTTACTAATTTTGAAAGAAAAATGTCATACAGTTTTTGTATGAATTGATGTAAATGCCCTTCCATCGTCCGCTAAGGAGATGGTTTGTTCGCTCAATGAAAGTCCCCTAGCTTCTAAGTCCGACTTTATTAAATCTATAAGCCTTCTCCTTGGCCTACCTCTGGGCTTAGCATCCGAGACCTGTGCACTCAATATCCTTTTTGGTAGCCTGTTATTGCCCATCCTTTGAACGTGCCCGAATCAGCGCAGACGACTAGCCCTTGCCGCCTCTTCCCCTGACGAAATCCCTAAATTTTCCCTAATGTCGTTGTTCCTAATATGATTATCCCACTGCTCCCTCAGACTAACCACAGCAGTGGTCGCCAATGGACTTTGCTTTCATCGTCCCGTTGGTCCACTGGTGCGCAGGAACACCATGGTTTTCTGAGATGGTTCCGCGGTACCAGGAATGGGTGCACAGAAGAAGTTTGGTTAAGAGCCTTGCTGTGAAAGCCCCCGGGTGTAGTGTGCTGCAACATGGCAGCACCCGGCCTCAGAAGTTGGTTGAGGTACCTAGTTGCGCTGCGACGTGGGCGCTATGGTAGATAGTGAAAGAGTAATAGTGAAGAGTCAAAGCAGTTCAAGTGTTGAACTTATGTGACTGAACCTCTAGTCCTTCATGGGCAATCCTCGGGACTTACCTAGGTCTCAGAGGTTTTGTACCTAACATCCCTTTTTAGATAGACTCGCTGAGGTGACTCGCTTTTATTGGGCGTGCCCAATTCCTCCACTATGGGACCGTGAGGTTAAAGCTTTGCTAGGTACGCACGTGAATCTGAAACTTCATAGTTACTCCCTCTGACTAACCTTTGCTATATTCCTCATATCCATCGGTTGATGTGATGCAGTCGAAAGGTCTTAGGACACCCTCAAAATCGTCATAAAGAAAGTAGACCAGAGAGTGTTTTCGTCCATATATCCCACATGCTTAAAGTGGTGCAATTTTCTCATGAATTTCAATCATGTGGGACATATGGACGAAAACACTGCCTGGTCTAATTGTTCTATGCCAATTTTAAGGGTGTCCTAAGACCTTCCAAATACACCACAACAACCGATAGATTTACTCATTACTTCAGTGAATATGTGCCTTTGAAAGTCGTTGAATTTTTGACTTTAACGCTTTTGAGCTACCCCCAAATCGTCTCGGATCAATTTACGTCCATACACAATCTTGATCAAGGATCAAAAAACATTTGTTTTTCGGTTAGTGCACCAAACTTTTCACTACTTTTATTTCCCCATACATTTTTGGACCTCCCTATTAATTCCCTTTTGTCGAACACATGCGACTGGCCTCAGCGTTTCCCATTTTCCTCGAATTCCATAACTAACTTGCCGTCTTCTGAAAAAAATGGTTCCTAAGTATTTGAATTCAGATATCTGCTCCAGCTCTTCCCCATTTAAATATTCGCAGTGGAAAATAATTATATTCAAGTGCAAAATATATGAAATTTTTCATTGCTTACATTTTCGAAATGTAAATGTTGGCAAATTAGAAATCAGAAATTAGGTTGTCTCAGATTTCAATAGTTATTTGGATGACAAGGGGTGAAAGTATAAAAATTCAACCCTATGCGATAATTGCTGCCCGCGCCGAAGGCAAGGGCTGTAATGGCACAAGTTGGATTTTTTGTTCGTCATCCCTTGTGATCAACGTAATTTTTCATCACGACAAGAGCGGAAATCGTAATTTTTCATGCTTGCGGTCTCGTTCGAAACCGGGTGCAAGCATAAAAAATTTTGTACCGTCTTTCTGGGAAATTTGTTGTTTCTACGTGTGGGAAGTTCGTATTTCGAGCCGAAGGCGGGGAATGTATCCCAAACGTAGAAACAGAAGACAATAAATAACTATTTCACTTCCCAAAGACAAATTTTCAACAACAACTGAACATACATTGTTGTATACATCAGTTACTTTCGGCTCTCTTTTAAGAACAAAAAAAAGTTTGGTACCTCTTGAGAGAACCGTGAAAACATTTTCGGTTTTCTCGGTTAACCGAGATCTTCATAATCTCATTTTCGGCTTCCATTTGGGAAGTGAAAATTATGATTTTCATTGTTGGAGTGATGAAAATGAACAAATCGAATTTAACTCTTGACGATTTATCGCGGTCCTTAAAAAAAATACCGGCGACCACATCAAGAATTGCGACTAAGTTTTATTATTTTCATTGCTAAAGTTTACTTAGAAATCTCTTTAAAATTTATTTAATAACCATTAAAAGTTGAACAAGTATGAAAGCGATACAGTTACAAACACTTCTTCATTAGTTGAACTTCCAGTGCTTAAACTAACTTGTCGCAATTAAAATAATTATTATTTGAAAAGAAGAAAAAGAAGTCTACTAGAAATTCTTTCACTTCACCGCACACACATTGAGCAACACAATAACGATATGCACCGCGAAAACGAAACTTTTTCAAAAGTTTTTGAATTTTTGTTTGTTCATTCTGTTCAGTCGTTAAACCGTCATGCCGTACAACTAGCGTCGCTTTTTATGTAAATTTCTTTAACAGAATTGAAGATTTTAGTTAAAGCTAACAGAGATGAAGAAGTTTTATTATTCAAATTGGGCTTTTCTTATTCAATGTTTAGTTTTCAAAGTTTTATTTGGATGTGTCAGACAATACTCCAAACAAACCGGCTCTGCACTACGCGAAAAAATATAAAGAAGAAACTCTTAGAAGTGGATGAAACAGACATTAAGCTTGGATGTTATCAATGTGAAAGAATGTTCCTTTCATGGATTTATAATTCAAAATAAGAGCTCACGCATATGCAAACAATGTACTAATAAATAATACCGAATATTCAGAGTCAATAACCTCTTAACCTCTCTACATGTGAGGTGCATTTATAAAAATTATTTATTTTTTTTACCAACGTTACAAACATTCTATTATGGCGACCAGAGTGCCAATTTAGCTTTAATTTTTTTTTGCATTGCCCAATTAAAGAAAATGGAAATGAAAAATTAATTTAAATACTAATTTCACGCTCGGTGTAGCAGAAAAAAGTTACGTGAATTTTGATTTTATTTTTTGATACAAAATAATTTTGTTGAAATTTTTAAAACCTTGTGTCGTGTTGTCGTTCAAAATACAAAAAAATAACAAAAACATTCTTACCGTGAGATTATTATCAGCTAGATTCAAAGTCCTTAGTTCCAATAATCCATCAAATGCTCTCTGATCCAGTTCATTTATCACATTTCCTGTAATTTTCAGAGCCGACAGATGCTTGAGTGATTCAAAGCTATCGTTTCGAACAAATTCGATTAGGTTTCTAGACAAATCCAATGACCTTAGGTTTTTGGTATGCATTAGATTTTCCGTTGGCACGTCTAACAATTGGTTATTTTCAAAATTTAACTGAAAAAAGAAATACGAAAAATGTTAGGAAAATTTGTAGACTAATAGAGAAAATTCAAAAGAGGAAATGAATGTGGTGAAAAAGGTAAACGGTGGTCAAACAAATTGGCGTCAGTCAGCTGTGTTTACATTAACATTTCATTTGTGTTTTGGCAGTTTGTGCTTTGATATTCGTTTTGTGTGAATAAGTGTGGTAAGTGAAATTAAATTTTTCGGTGACAGAATTGTGAAATTGATATTTTGTGTAAAACCAAAGCGCAGCTCTACCCTGCACAAACAATTCCGATATTTTGAATTTCGCGCAATTTGTTTCTTTGACCACCGTTCAGAATACAACGCATTTCCCCTCTTTTTTTACACACTAGTAGGATAGTAAAGGGAAGCTGTTTGCGGTGCTAGTTGTAATGTGGGCGGCCGATTACTAAAGAGGAACTACCCCAAAAAAATGATGAACGTGAGACTTGTACGTTTGCCCCGTACATAGTATCGCTTAAACCATTGGTTTAGCTGGAAAGACATTTGTACAATGTACAAGCTATTTTGAACGCTTTGGCTGTTGTACATGTAGAACATACATTGTACTATATAATTGTATAATGCACAAGCTGTTCTTCAACATTTCAACTGTACGTTGTACATGTACATTGGATTTTCACAAAAATTTAATGCAAAAAGGTTTTTTATACGTTTTCAATATTACAATCTTTCCAATCTCGAAACTTTACAATTATGTCTTTCGAGAGTTATATTTGTGGGTTTAAAACACAATGAATAAATTCCAATTCGGTGTTGCCGCTTTTGGACGAATGTATGTAAACAAATTGGCCATGTCATGTCATTTGTCAACAAAAATACAAATCGGAAGATTCCCGTGATGATCACAAATTAAATTACATTTTTTATTAGAAAAGTTAATTCGAAACTTCACAAAATTTTACAACTTTTTCTAAATAGATAAACGTTTCTAATAAAAACAAAATTCTCGAAAATCCACTAGAGGAAAGCGAAATAATGCTTGCAGAAGCTGGAAGTTTTAAAACACTTTTCACACGATAGAAATTAGCGATTTTTTTATGGATACACCAATCTATTTATTAAAAAAAATTCAAAACTCCACAATTAAACACAGCACAACAAATGATCAAAACGTAATAACAATTGAAATTGTTTTAACTGAAGTAAAACAACAATTTGTGAGATACTAGAAAATCTAAAATTTTAAAAAATATACTGAAGTACTGCTACTGTCAAAGCCGTCATTCAAAACAATGGATGATAATGTAGATAAAGATGATGAAAATCAAGATACTGTTGACCCGTACGGTTATTTCAAAAATAAATTGAATTTTCAAGAAATTTAAATTCAAAATTATCCAGAAAACCCAAATATAAATTTCAAGGAAATCCCAAAATTACAGGAAAATATAAATTTCTAGAAAAATTTTAAATTATCAAAAAAATTAAAAATTTCAAAAGAATTAGACTCTCTAAGAAAATTGGAGTTTTGTAAGATATGCGAATCCCCGAAATAATCGAACTTTCTGCAAAATTAAGCTTTTAGGAAATTTACAAAATTAAACAAAAAACTACATTTGCAAGAAAATTCAAATTGTTGAAGTAATTTCTAAATCCAACATTAAATAAAAAATAATGCGAAGAAACAAATATCGATCTCTTCCGAAATTTGCTAACAACAGAGTCATCAAACAAATGTGCAAAAATTTTAAGTCAGAGAACGTTTGAATTTTACAAAAAAAAAATGCGCCAATTAACGAACTCAATGAAACTGCATTATCGATATACATTTAGCAAAAGCCAAAAGCGACAACACTAAAACTGGGTGTGGGTTTTAGATCTCAAAGAACTCGCAGAACCCACAAATCGCAAGTTTTGTATAATTTTTCATTTAGATCGATTGTAGCTATCACAATTATCTATTTACTTCGTCGTTATTCATCAAATCCATATTAAGTTCACCGTATTTCACAAAAATTCCATAATCTGGATTCGAACTCTCCACACCTGCACCTCCAGTCCTCGACTTTTCCGCTAAGCTAACTTTACATGTACTGTACTGTAATGTACTGTACACTCTTATTTCGATACGTTGTTACTACAATGTACGACTCACTTGTACAATGTGTACACAACTCACTTGTTCGTCATACAATGGATTTGGACATTATAAAAAAATCCGTTGTACATTGTACATATCACTTGTACATCACTTGAGTACCTCCAATGTACATTGTACACACTACTTGTTCATTTAATTGGATGTGTACATGTGTGGGAAAAAAATTTTCGGAGAAAAGTTTTTTTGGAAAAAAATTTTTTCAAAGAAAACTTTTTTTTCGAAATTTTCTTCGGAAATTTTTTCGCCCCAATCTTTATTTTTCGAAGAAAAGATTTTTAGGAAAATTTTTCGAAGATACATTTAAAAAAAAAGTTTTCTTTGAAAAAAATATTTCTCAAAAAAAACTTTTTCTCTTAAAAAATAGAGATTGGTGCGAAAAAATTTCCGAAGAAAGAATTTTTTTCAAAGAAAAATTTTTTCGGAGAAAAATTTTTTTCTGAAAAAAATTTTCTTCGAAAAAAATTTTCTTCGGAAATTTTTTTCGCACCAATCTCTATAACTTTCCCGAAGAAACCAACTGCCTCGCTATTCTAATTCAGAAGATAGCAAAAAATCCAAGATGGCGTCACTTTGACGGCTGGCATCCATTTTCTTAGGATCACAAAAAAATTCTGCTCACCAATCCCTATAATTTGCCCGAAGAAACCAACTGTCTAGGTATTCTAATTCAGAAGGTAGCGTTTTTGAGTATTCTTAAGATCTAAGATGGCACCGCTTTGACAACTGGCAAACCGTTTCTTAAGATCCCAAAAAATTCTCCTGATCAAACCAAATCTCTAAGTATTCTCATTCTGGAGCTAAAAACTCAAAAGTTCGCCCATATATGGTGACTTGTCCCAAAGGTTTTTATATGGCGTTTTTTGAGTTTGTGGACTTCTTTTCTGGGGTGTGGGGACTGTGTGACGCCCTCCGCTACCGCTGCGGGAATGCGCCATATGGACTGATAAAGGCGAACTTAGCACAAACACACGTGGTGCATGGCACAAACACACTTGTGTACCGTAAAAGTGTCTAACTTTGACCGATTTTGACGTATTTATATGTGTAACTCGTCACTGTCACCGTTATGGGGCTTATATTGGAGGCTGTTGACAATAGAACACAAGAAAAAAAGATCTCGGTGTCAAACTATAAAAAAATTGTCACTTTTTTGTCTGGGACGAAAACATCCCTAACTTTGACCGATAAAATTTTTGTGTGAGAGATATGAAAAAGGTATTGATTGTCAGGTTGAAGTAAAGGCTCAAAACAACAAAATCGCTTTATTTCCTTATTTTTTTTTTTTTTTGATGTTTTCGCATCAATACAATATTTTGTGTGAAAGAAAAAACAATTTCATGAGATTTTTTGAAAAAATAAATTATTTAATGCTAGTAGTTTAACGCACCCGATGTGTCGCCGAACTCGCCTTCGGCTAGTATCGGCAATCTCAGATCTAGTACCTAGAACTACCTTAATAAGTAACTTGTATCAAAAAGTACCATTGTGTTATAGTTATTGGTTGCAGAGATGCAGTTTTTGCTGACCGACATCTGCATACTCTACACCTACACTCAAGTCTAGACTTTAGAGATCCTTATAAAATTGTAGAAAATGAAACTCTTTTACCTAACGTCATATTCAAGAAACTTCAGAAATAACAATCGTTTTTCCGAATTCTTTATAAGTATTTTCATCTGAAAACTTTAAATTTTCAGTTACGAAAAAGAACGTGTATACATTATGCATGTAAAATTCAATACAACATTCATGTTGCCAATTATTGGCAAATTTGGACAATACATTCGCTTTATATGTTTACATTGAACCCACCTTATGATTTGCGAAGTTTCCATTTTTCGTTCACTTCACAAATATGAAAGTTTCTCAACTATTTACTGAACATTTTCTGCATTGAAGGAAAATTAAAGACTATTTTTTTAAAGAAACTTTCCTTATAAAACCTATAGCGAAATTTAAAGTTTCTCTTTTTAACTATTTGATATTTAATTTGGAGTAACTTCTTCTTCTGTTTTCGTTGTTTCTCTTTTTTCTCCATTTTTACAAAGTTAAATTACACTAAACGTGCAACGCATGAAATTCGTCATTTTGTACAAGGAAAATTAATTTAATTGAAGAAGCAAAGTGGGAGGGGCCAGGAAGGTCTTCCGTTCCCCAATTCATGTTGTACTGTCATCTAGCGACCCCCCTGAACCCATCTCAATAAATAAAAATCAAATCCCAGCTGTTCCCCTAAAGTGCATTTTGCTGCGCTTTTTTAAAACAAAAACATATGAACATCGGAATATATCAACTCTGATGTTACGAAGAGACTCGAACGTATTTAAGTAAATATTGCCTTAACTCTTAAGGGTATGAAATTGCGTCCACATTAAGTTGTATTGGAAATTGCCGATAGGGCAATATTGAAAAACCCGGTGTACGAAAGCACAAAATTGACCCCCCAATATAGAAAAATGTTCTACTCAATTTTCTCTATAACATAGAAAAAACCATTTTTCGGGCTAGGGTCGACCTTAGTACCGACCTAGGGGCCTAAGTAGAGGCCTCGGACACACAATTCCATAGCCAAAAATGTTTCACTCAATTTCCTCTGCAACATAGCAAAAAAAATTTTTTTTTTGGTTAGGGCCGACCTTAGGACCGACTTGGCCTACATGAGCCCTAAGCAGAGGCAAAAGTTTCTTCTATAAGCTGTCGGTCATGCCTAGATCTTTCAAACAAAAAAAAATATGAAAATCGGAAAAGATTTGCCCGAGTTATGGACAAAAACACATAGAGCCCTAGCAGAGACTCGATTTTAGTGCCCCAGTTATGTCCAAGGACTCAAATTCAAAAAAGTTTCTGCCATAAATTGTCGGCTATGCCCAGGTCTTTCAAACAAAAAAACAATTTTCAAAATCAGAAAAGATTTACTCGAGTTATGTACAAAAGACCAAAGAGTGTGAATTGGGGTATTTTGAAAGATATTTTTCTGTAATAGTGAGAGTGTGTTGGGCACATACCGCGGAAAGCAACTTTTCGTCCCAAGTAATGGGAAAATATTTTACGTCACAACCAATACACTCTCACGTATATAGAAAAATTATTTCGTCGTTGGGTCCGGCAATTGTGACGCAATTTTTTGAACACAACGTAATTTTGTTTTAAAAAAGCGATGTAATTTTTTCAGAAAATTAAAAATTTAAACACCAGATTCCATTCAAACAAATTTTGGCGTATCATCAGCGATAGCGTCACCTCAAGCGATATCACTAATTTTGGAAGCGGACTTACGGACTGCGTCGCACTATACCTTTAAAGAGGTTTTTGTATGCGATAGAGGTAGACCAGTGAAATACATAAAACAGAGAGCGACTCGTTACTATAAATCCGTACTCTAATTTTAGGATAGCGAATGTTCACTGCGCAAATCACTTGATTTTTCCACTCTTGTAAGTAAAATATTCATATTTACAAAGCATCTACTTAACGGACTAGACTAACTTTTATAGAACTACAAACAAACTACTTAAATGTTTTTGTTTACTTACAATCTCCAACGAAATCAAATTCCGGAAGATGCCATCATCCAAACTTATGATACTATTTCCAGCTAAATTTAATTCCAACAAACCAACCAAGTCATGTAGAGCTGTTAAATGAACAGTCGTGATTTGATTGTAACTCAAGTCCAACAATAATAGACTTTTTAATCCACGAAATGCATCTTTCTTTAAATGTGTTATGGAGTTTCTACTTAAATTTAATGTTTTCAATTGATTTTGTGCTTCAAAGTTACGTGAGCCAAGATCATCAATCTTATTCTTGGACAAGTCCAACTCTTCCAGCTGAGTGTAGAATTGCAATGTGAAATGTACATTTAAAATTTGATTTAACGTCAAATTGATGTATTTTACGTCCGGATTCAACTGAATTGGTACCACTTCCAGTCCGGCATTGATACACGATACACGTAGGTTATGATCGACATTGCATTGGCATTTGGATGGGCAAAAGCTGTTAGTTCTTTGAAAGAATAATATGCAAATCAGTAACAGATTCCTTGTGATGCCATGTTGTAGAGGCGATGATGACATTTTAGTATCGATCCTGGTCTGTGCTGGGTGTATTTCGACAACGATTTATGTCAATTTGACGTGTATCACCTGAAACGGAGAGAAGGAAAATTACATTAAAATTATTTAATAAGAAAATTAGCAAAGTTTGATAATTTTTTCATTTTTTTTACGTTTTCAGAATGGGGGAGTGAAATTATTACCGTGAATAAATATCAGACGTTTTTATTTATGGAGAAAGATAATCAGAGGTTGAAGTAAGGTGTACATACGGGGGGAAAGCAGACAAATGATGGCGGTTATTTGAATAAATTATTTTAATTTTAAATTGGACTATTAAAGGAAGAGACATTTTTCCCTAGTATATGGGTCGTAAAATTTCTGTTCTTTTTTCTAGTTACATTGTATACTTATCAACGATGATTTATGCATTCTACAATTTTGGTTACAGAAAATTACATTGCAAAATTCCACAAAATTGATCAATTTCGAGTAGGTTGTGACCCACATTAATTAAGTTACTCGTGGCTTATTTTAAGTTTGAGTTAAATTAGTCGTTTCCATTTATTTTGTTTTTCTTTTATTTCCATTTATAAAAGTAATGAAATATTGTAGGAAAACTATTTGAGTCTGTTAGAATCAAAATTCTAACTGTCAAAATGGCGTTTTAGACGTCAAAGTTATGAAACAAGCGAGCGATAAGAAACAGACGAGGAAGCTTTGTCTCATTAACAGTTAGAGCGCGTTTAGTTTATCGCTTGGTGAATGCTGCCAAGTTTCGCTGAAGGTTTACTTTTCGTACCCGTATCGACGAACGCTAAGATGAAAGCTGTCGTGAGTCTTCTAACGATTCACCAGTGAATCTTATCAGACTGAAGCTGTACACGCTCTTATTAAAGAAAAATTTACCAAAAATCTAGCCGGTACAGCAAGCAGAGACATGATATGGCGACTGGGTTCCCCACACAGACTATAAATCTGATGAAACAAAATTGTCATACGGAGAAAATTTTCTCTGCATTTTGTATGGTGGTGTCAAATGATGATGACATTTGCTCACATTTTAGTCTGATTGGAAAGCCCAGTAGACATATCAATTCTCTGACAGCAAGGACTTTGACGTTTGAAACGCCCCGGTTACACAGTTGGAATAGACCGATTTTTATCCGAACAGACTGATATCTTAGATATTGATAATATGGCCTCACCCAGGGAAAAAATTGACGTTGTTTCTTCAAGAAAGGTCAAGTTCACGTAAGAATATCAAATGAAGGAACCCATATCAGGAAGAGGCGTACAGATATGCACAATAAGAATTGTCCGCTATTTGGAACAATCACCGTGTTCTATATTTCTATGATTCTCCGACTTTTCTCATTTCGCCATTTGAAATAACATACGAAATGAGAGAAGTGGGGGATACATTTATTATCGTCTAAATATGACGAATCAGCAATAAAAAAAATATCAGTCTGTCCGTCTCCACTTTGCCCCAACCTAATTAAATACAACGAGAATACTTGCAAAGGGATTCGGGATGGACATGTTTTTGAAAAAAAGGGAATGTGAGATTTTTGATTTAGAAAATTGGAACTAAGCTCCAATAGATCAATTGCGAGGGTGAAACAGCGATCATTCACACAATGGGCAGAAATTCTGAAGGAAAATTCGAAATTTGTAATCAAAAGCTCTTACTTGAAAAATTTTACAATTTTCCTGAACAAAAGTGAAGTGTTCAAAAAGTGTCAACATTCAGTAAGCTAGTCTCAATTAGTTAATATTGCGAAAATAACTCACTAAGCCATTCTATAGAAGAAAGTGGCTGATTATCCAGTAATAATTCAGTAAGGCCTGCCTTGCAATTTCTTTTTTCATTTTATTTAGTTGAAGTATTTATATGTTTCAGATTACCTAAAATTTACATCAGATAATTTCATTTACTCGCTTTTTACTTCAATTCTTCCATTGTTCTCAACATACTCTGAGCTGAAAAATTAGTTTAGAAGTGAAAAAATCATATTTTTATTTCGTTACAACACAAACATTCATTTACTTTGAACTTGCACATAACAAAAATGTTATGAAAGTTATTAGTGAGTTATTTTCGCAATATTAACTATTTGAGACTAACTTACTGATTGTTGACACTTTTCGAACACTTTACTATTGTTCAGGATCATGTTAAAATTTTCCGAGTAAGAGCTTTAGATTACAAATTTCGAATTTTTCTTCAGAATTTCTGCTCATTATGTGAATGTTACCATTTGAAAACATGTGAAAAAATTGCACGTTTCCCGCAACTCCTTGACGATTAAATACGATGAAACACCAATAAAAATCACCAAAGTGTGAAGTATCGCCAAGAAACTACAAAAAACCAAAAAAAAAAAAATTGCATTCTTTGCGATATTTCATACCAAGAAACAAACCAAACCATATTTCATACTTTGGCGTTTTTTCTTGGCGATATTTCACACTTTGGCGATTTTTTTTGTGATTTAACACGCCAGCAAAAAACTATGAAACGCCTGGAAAAATCGCCAAAGTGTAAAGTATCGCCAAAAAGAATCACCAAAGTGTGAAATATCGCCAAAAAATGTAATTATTTTTCTTTTGTGTTCTTTCTAGTTTCTTGGCGTTTTTTATTGGTGATACTTCACACGTTGGCGATTTTTCTTGGCGTTTCATCATTTTTTGCTGGCGTGTAAAATCGCCAAATTGTGAAATATCGCTTAGAAAAAACGCCAAAGTGTGAAGTATCGCCAATTTGTGAAGTTTCGGTTTCGCCAAATTTGGCGATTTGACTGTGGCGATATTTCACGGCTATGGAGAATCATAGAAATAGAGAACACGGTGATTATTACAAATAGAGGGCGATTCTTATTGTACACAGCTGTAGGTACTTTTTGGTGGCTTGCTAACGAGTAGTTGATGAAAACATAAAAATTAATGTTGAGTTTTTAGACCCGTACGAAGTGACGAAGTATACGTGGCTTATACGTTTAGGGTGCAAGGGCGGTCTTAAGGTCGGCCATAGCCCAAAAATTGTTTTTGCTATGTTCTAGAGAAAATTGAGGAACTTTTTCATGCATGGAGTATGGAACCTCTCCTTATTGCTGGCCTCAGAGATTTACTGGAAGATTTTTCAATGTTGCCTTTAGGCATTTTTCAATGGAATTTTAACGTAGGTCAGTGAAAATTTCATTTCTTTTATCGATATTCCTCGCGATAAACGTAGACTTATTAGTTCGCACGGGTCTGCGTAACTTATGGTTTTTTCTGTAGCCCACTACTGCTACTATTTAGACGGTCGGTCCCTACACCTGTCTTCGGCATTGGTTCATTTGATACTGGCAACTTCTCAAAACTGGTGGAGTGGAGAGTCTTCAATTTATCACTCGACGAACTAGGTGGCGCTACTAACAATTTCAATTCAACTTAAATCATCAAAGTTAAAATTAAATTAGATTTATTTTGTAAAAGTCTGTGACTTAATGAATACTTTATCCAAACTAAATCTCCGAAATTACTTAACAAGTGCTTTATCGACTGGAACGAGAAGTAATCATAAAATGAACAATAAACAAGTCCTTTGACTTTATGTGAAACTTCTACATAAAATCAAAAACCCTTTTCCTATGGTGCACAATTTCTTACAAGAAAAACCAACTTGAATTGTGATCTTACTATTTCGAAATCCCAATTTGGTTTATAATGTTAATAAAACTCCCCCTATTAATACAAATCTCTAACTTAGCCTCAGCTTTATGTTCGCATATAAGTTCAAACCTCAGTAGTCATAATGACGTCTAATTGGAATTGTGGTAAACCAATTTCCCTTGGCACAATTTCACGCATATATTATCAAACTTAACACTCAATTCTTTTGACATTACATTGGCATAAACTCTCAACGAGTCCCCTATATCCAAGTAAAGTACATATGAATTTTAGCCACTTTTCCACCCTTCACGTCAGCATCGATGTCATAACTTAACGTTAGGCCTAATCTAAACAACAATAACCATAAATTTATTTCAAATTTATGTGCATAATTAGTTTTAGGCATATCATTCCACAATATTTATGCGTTCCATTAAAAATTATAATTTTCAATATTGTGTAATGGTTTGATTGCTTTATTTTGTTCAGCAAATATATAAAATTGGAACAATTTACTTGATTGTATGGCGCTACCTCCAACGCACTCTTCATACATATATTGTTGCCGAGCATAATTGGCTTGAGTGGCAATATATCTCTAAATGGGAAATTTATTGGAGACTCTCCACCACCGTATTAACTGCATTTATTGTTTGCATCATAGAAATTAAATATAGACGAAACATCAAAGGGGTTTGGCTTATTTTTAGTCTATGCAGTTCTAAAAATATAATAATACGACCGAACACCAAGCGACAAAAAGAAAATCCTGCACATTAAATTTTATAGTTTTTCATTCTTTTTCTGTTACTTGTATAAGTTTTATGGTGAAGTCATGCACTTTCATTTGATATTGTGTTCACTTAACTACAGTGTGTTTCAGCGTGAATTGCGTAAACAAATAGAAGAATTAGTAGCAAGTAGCCTTAATTAAAGGTTGTTCGTTATTTGAGGGGAGAAAATAGGGAATTTGATGTGAGACATTACAATATTGCCGCTATGAAAGCTTTGTTTTTCTGAGTTACCTGTGACAGTATATTAAAACACAGGGACTATAATCGCGTGATTATAGTCGAGTTTTAGTGAATGATCCGAGGGTTATACTGCAAGGTCTATTCACGCAACGAGATGAAGTTAATGATCGAAAGCGTGAGTTCAATGTCTATTAACGTTTCGAGGTGCGTGAATAGACCTTGCACTTCGCCCCGAGGTCACTTCACGTACCGAGACTACGATCAAGCGAAATACTTAACGATTCATCAACCGATAAAACTGCCATTAATCGTATGGTTACATTTCCTGTTACAAAACAATAATTTACGATCCTTTCGATACGAAAAAATTGTACACTACAGGAGAAGAATCGTAAGATTGTGCAACGTTTCGTTTTAATTCGTTTCGCCGAAAAACTGAGTTTTGCATGCACAAAACGCAAGCGAATACGTGAAAAAAGGGATAAAAGAGAAATAAGAAAAATGCACAAGTTTATGATTCTCTTCCTGTACTTCCAAAATGTTAGGTAGTTGGTACTGTTGCCTATACGTGACGTCGTTTGTTGTTGTTTGAAAAGTCCAAAAAATTCGATGTATTTTGTACGTTTTCGGAAAACGTTACCGCTGTGAGGTTCGTACGAACAGGTACAGCGCCAAAGCGATGATATTTTGTTGTTCAGACCATAACCAAATTGATTTTTAGTTTGATACGTTATCAGATCGGGCCAAGCGGCTATCATCATCTCATCTGTCTCAACGCAACTGCGAAAAAGTATAGGCCGTATATATGAAACACCGTCAAACTTCATGCAATTTCGTTCTCGATCACTCAAAATGAATTTTCACCGACATTTTTCTAGAATTTAATATCACTGTAAGTACAGTCAGCAATGATGTTTACTGTACACTTCACGAAAATCAGCTACAAAATTTATTTAACTCGACTATAATTTATTCAAATCGACCATAATAACGCTGATTATAGTCCAGTCTACCATAATAACGCTATTATGGTAATGTGTCGATGTATAATTGGCATAATATAGGTACCAATGCAATAAAAGTACATTCAACGCAGTTTTTTCATTATAAAAGCCGAAATGTTTGATGTTTTAAAATCACACTCATTATGACACGGAGGATAGGTGCTCCTCGCTTATCTGTATTTTTCGCAGTGGTAGGTATAATAAATTTATTATGGGAAACATACAACGGCTTACATAATTTCTTACCTCAGGTCAAGGACATTTTCGTCAAGGACACTCTTGATCCTTTATTCCATAAAGATTTGTGTGTTTTTAGTCCTATTTGGTGTTTCGGCTTAAGAAGCTATTGATTTGCTTCAAATACATCGATATCATAAATTCAGACAACACCGCAACACGAATGAATCCTCGGATTAACTGAACCTAACAACGAAAACATAAAATTTCTTGAGGAAAAAAAATGTTTTCCAAAAGATTCATCTCATATCAAAAATCACCCTGTACGTGATTTGTATGTAATATGAGTTGTCAGTCAAATCTCACATGCACTATAAAAGGTGCAATAAAAAAAAATCAAATAAAACACAAGCCTTATAGGTAAAAAGTGACACTCGGAAATTTATATATCTTTCGTTCAATGAATATGTTTGCTAATTGTCCATATTGAATTGTATGTTATATCGCCCACATTTTTCACTAATAAAACGATAAATTTATAAATAACAATTTAGTCAAAGTAATTGTGTGTAGGAAAAACCAATTTCGTTTGATCGATGGTGATGTTGTTAAAATGGCAAAATGTTTAATTAATTGTAACTTGAAGTCAGTGAATTGAATATCACTGGTAGAAGTGTTGGAATTTTCTGTTCTTCGTTTTTATCGTATTTTTATACATTTCTCGCCCATTTCGAATGGGCGATTGCCATTAAATTAAAGATAGAGTTACGAGAGCTCTATGGGATATAGAATAAAAATCAATATTGCTGCATGGATATTGCCTGTAGCTGTCGGTAAAAAATTCATTTGAAGTACTCAATGAATATTTATATAAGCTAAAGGGTTTGATTTGGGTTTTATTCAATAATACATATCTTCTATAATACGAACAAGAGGATACGAACTCAATGAAAATTACAATTTCCATTCATAGAAGTTTTGAGATGAGAAATAACTGATGCAAAACAAATTAAAAAATTCTTTGATTTTTTTTTACTCTGCAGACTTAAACACCTGATGGTGTGTGTGCGAAAAAATATTTCGTTTTTATTTTGTTTCAATTTCCTGACGAGGGTCAATAGCTACTTTATATTTTAGTCTAAATTATACATTTTTCAGAGTAATCCACTATTCCACCATGTGTCTCCATAAACTATCAACTTGAAGAGTGTTTGTCGAGTGTTGGCAAATATTCTTGTCAACCTTCATTTATTCTACGGTCAAACAAATCCCTAAGTTAATCGTTTTTAAAGACCGTAAAGAATAGTAAAACAATTTGAGGTAGAGGATATTGTTAGAAACGCTTAGAAATCATCCATAAATTATACAAAGCGTTTTGAAAACTTCATGAAACGATAAAAACTAGTTTTTAGATACATGCGAAGTATATGGGCCTATGCGTTTACCGCGACGTTTGTAACCAGTCGAAAGTGGAACTCGTAGTTGATGGGTCTAAATAAACGAAATCAGCAAAAAAATGTTTGTCCGTCCGTCTGTCACTCAAAGTACAAAGGTCCCATGATTTAAGTTAAAAAATGAGCAAAATCGGCCCAGTGGTTCCGGAGATATGGTCGAAAAAGTGACCAAAATCATGGTTTTTCGAGGGTCGATGAAACTTTTTCGCAAATATCTCAGCAAGTATAGCACAGAAAATTTTGGTGTAAAATGAAAGCATTTGATCCCAAAAAACTTGGAAAATTTGTGTTTGGAACTACTTCCAAAGCGGAACGGATGGATAAATCTGACAGTATCGACTTGCCGAATTGAAACACGTCTCGTTGAAGAGTAACAATTTATTTAAATTCTGACTGCGGAAACTTCAAATTTCTAAAAATACAAATTTTTCTTGACAACATTAGAAGAAAGCTTACGTTTAATATCCTTTCCGCTTTTACAAATCTGAACAACCCGGTTGTGCGTGTGTGAACTAAATTGAAACTAAGAGAATCTGACCGTTAGCTTTGAATATTAAACAGGATGAACTCAAATCTTACAATTTCACTTGTTCTATTTTACGAAGAGTTTTTCGATGCTTTCGAACTATAAGAAGGCAGGATCACTAACCTGTTAGAACAAACGTACGAACTGAACATTCACATTCGGTACATGCTTTCATTTTCAAATTTTACCTGTACATTCAGATTATTGAATAAATTAAATTGTAGGAGTTCACTGTACAACACGCTTGTTCATAAAACTATTAATTTTTAAAGAAATTCGTAAGGATGATTGTAAATTTTGCTAAATTACTAAATTGAAACTTTCAAGCTGACTTTGTTGCGATTGTATACATTAATGAATGACCTAGTTACTGACCTAGTTCTTTTTCCGGGAATTAACATGACATTTCTCCACTTCTGCCGTGTTGACCGATCTATTTGCAATTCTAGTACTACGTCGAATACTAGTGTTACCGTTCGTTTCCAACAATTTGTTTTGTGGAAATTAGTCAGTGGGCTGGGCACTGGGACCGATGACATGGACGAAATTGATTTTCTTGACCATGGCCACATACGAAAGCAGATGGTTTTTCGTCTATATTTACTCAACTGTGCAATATGGAAGTTTACCGTCAAAGGCAAAGTTGTAGAGAATAAAATTTTAGAGAACACGTGTCTCAGCGTTTTAGGGAAAAATGACCAATTCCTGGGATATGACAACTTCTAGAATTGGAAGGGATGACCCATATCTGTAGAACTATGGCAGTTAGAAAGTTGTTTTCAAAGACAAAGTTGTAGAGAAATCAATTTTAATGAACACGTTTCTCAGGGTTTTCCCAAAAAATGTCCGAATTTTTGGCAATCAGTCACTTCTAGAATGAAGAGGAATGACTCATATCTCTAGAACTATGGCAGTTAAAAAGTTGCTTTCAAAGACAAAGTTCTAGAGAATAAAATTTTAGAAAACTCATGTTTCAGGGTTTTAAGGAATATATGCACTTCTACAATTGCAGTACCTTGGGAGGGTTTTCGACATTAACTTGGGTTATTTCTGATAGTTTTAAAAACTCTGCAACAATTTGTAATTCTGATAAGTTCGCATCTATTTGCAAAATCTGTTTGGTTTGCCATAGATTCTATTCTGATACGTACGGGTCTTTGTTTTGCTACGCTGAAAGATAATCGCAAAATTATAGTCGATTTCGAAGAGCTTCCAAAGATAAGGTCGAGAAAGGAGTCCAAGACGGGTGGAAGCAGAGAAAATTGAGGGGAACTATTTTAGCCAAGGGTCCTTAACACCGGTCATAGATCAGCGTTTAAATGGGGGATTGTAAGTGGTCTGTGGTTTTTTGTCGGTTCACTTAATTTTTTTTGTCGGGTAGACATTTCAAATAAAGGACCCTATCGGATAAGGCAAAAATTTCGGCCCACAATTTCTCAAATGCTTCGCTCGCGCCTTAAATGTTCATGTGTTTTTGAGTTTCAGATCCTATTTTTTTCACTGGGATGGCAAATTAGCCTCACCCTCAAATTTTTGTTTTATAACTACATGCGTTAAAGTTAATTCTGTGAAAGTTTTAGGTTAAGGCTACTTTGCCAACGTTATCCGATAGAGGCCTTTAAGAAAAAATTGTGCGTTAAAGTATTATTTCGTTTGAGGATCGGTCTGGGTTCGGTTAGAATTGTTTTTATTTCGGATCAGATTCGGTTCGTACGAGTCTGATTTTTTTTGTTTCATATGAGCCTTCAAAGAACTACCGAAGAAAGCTATATACATGCTCACATATCTGTTCAATGCCTGCCTGAAATTAAAATACGTTCCAAAGTGCTTTAAAATTGCGCAAGTAATTATGATAAATACACCAGACAAGCCTCTTGAAAAAGTAGAATCATACAGGCCCATCTCACTCCTACCAAGAATTTCAAAAATTTTTGAGAGACTTCTGATTAAACGTTTGGAAAAAATGGTACAGATCCCAGACTTCCAATTTGGATTCAGAAATAAACACTCAGCTGTGCAACAAGTCCACCGATTGACAACGGTAATAGAACGAGCATTTGAAAAAGAGGAATACTGCGAAGCGGCCTTCCTAGATGTTTCACAAGCTTTCAACAAAGTGTGGCATGAAGGACTCATTTACAAGCTGAGCAGAATTCTCCCTGCTAACTACTGTCAACTACTTGAATCCTACTTATACGTCAGGAAATTCAGAGTAAAAGAACAAGAAACCTACTCCAGGACCTATTCAATACAAGCAAGAGTACCCCAAGGAAGTGTACTTGTCCCGCTCCTATACATAATTTACACAGCAGACATACCAGCTTCAGATAATGTCCTCATTGGCACCTTTGCTGATGATACAGCGATTCTGGCCACTGATACCACAAAGCACAAAGCACAAAGCAATAAACAAATTGCAGTTATCTTTGGACAAAATAAATAAGTGGACTAGAGACTGGAAGGTAAAACTAAAATCCAATCATATCACTTTTACGTTGCGTCACATCCTGAAATCTCCGGAGTCTTCGCATGGCAATTTGGGACATGACTATTGAGTCGGCCGTCCCGCACACGTCTTACTGAAGTTATTTCTTCAAAATTTCTTTAGTACAACTCAACTGTTGTAATAAATTGACAAATTTTGTTAAGATTGTTTTTGAAAAAAAAAAAAATATTTTCTGAACGAAAGACATTTTTGTTGAAATTAAATGTTTCTTTAAAGCAAAATAAAAGACGTGGACTCACTTCGACCTTTCGTATCAGAAGAATTTATTCAAAACTTAATCGCCGTCCATATCAACAATTTTACCAAATGAAATTAGCGAATTAGCAGAAAAAAACACCACAATGCGTTGCTTGCTCAAACATTTCCTGATTGATTTCAGGAATTTGTGAATAAACTTAAGGCACATATTTTTCTGCTCAGTAGAATTTCTTTTTTTGGGCAGTGCTGTGTTTTCGTCATCGTAACCAAAAATCGACTGTTCACAAATGATGTACGGATTCATCATTTGTGAACAGTCCTGAAGGACGAAGAGGAGTTGGTCGTCCAAAAATTAGAAGATCGCCATCAATCGTCGAACAAGATCTTCGCACGTTCGGAATAAGAAATTGGCAATACGCGGCAAACGACAGGGAGAGTTGGATTGTAAAGTATATGCTCACATCGAGACAAGATCCACTGCTTCAAGAAACGTTGACTCAAGGAACCGAGAGCAAAAATCCCTAACTACGAGCATCAATTTTGCTCACCATTGACATGTCTCCCGATAACCTTTTGCTGTTTTTTAAGTATAACTCAATGGAAAGTTAACAAACTCAAGTCGGAACTAATTATATCCATAAATCTATCAAACAAATCATCGAGAGGGCTACTTTAGAGCGACCCTAATAGTGCTATTTCCATTTGATATTCATTGTACACTAAAAACCCAACAAATTCATGTACATAATGGTCATGACAAAAAGTTGTATAAATAATTTTGATTAATGATCAACAATGATTCATTCATAACGCAGTCGCTTCCATAACAGCCAAATTGTATGACATTTTCGAATTCTTTTGTGAATAATTTTGCGCCTTCTGGCTGTTATTAAGACACTCTCTGAAGTGGAATACAATTTTTTTTTGTAGACGAAAACCCAATTATGTAATATTTTCATCAGAAAATTCATTATTTATATTTTCGTGCTTTTTTCGTGCCTCACAATGTCGAGTATCTGAGCTATTATTCGAAACAATGGGTCGGTGTGTAGAATGCGTAAATCGCATATAAAAACAACACCATATTTATCATAATGTGCTACAGTCAGTATTTTTGATGAACAAAGGGATATACAGCGAATGTATTACGTTATATTAAGATATCGTTCCAGTGTTATCATCTTTAACGCTGTGTTTTTTTCTTTGTTTCTATCAAAAAATATCCTCGAGAGATAAATTAAATGGATTTTGTTTACCTTATCCCATTAATAATCATAAGCTAGATGGTTAAAGCTTTAATCGCGAGGATTAACATTTTTTTTCTCTCTCGTTGCGTAACGATTATTGCAATCTTCTTCATCTATTTAATATGACGTCGTTTCGGCAACAATATATCAACTGATGTGAATATATATAGCTTAAAAACTCCTTGTATCCAACATCCAATGTGGTGTACGACTAAATTGATAAGGGAGTAAAATGGTTTACTTGATGCGCTACATTTCTTGTAGTATTTTATTCATATTAATGGGATGGTTTAATGTTACAGCATAAAAAGGAATAAACTAAATTCAATTTAAGAGGCAATTACGGATAAAGGCATGGAGTAATAAATATATAACACGGCGCATGATGAAACACCACGAAAGCCTATTGTTGTCAACTTTATGGAATTTACTTTCTAATTTTCTAACGTGTGTATACGATACAATGTTGTTTTTAAGAAGATCCTTAATTTCAAGGTATTTTAGTTTTATGGGATCTATTTATTTCTGGTAGGACATTATCGTATGAACAAGTCAATACAAATTTAGCCCAGGGAGGTGCGGGAATACTTGATGAAAACAAATTTTTAACCATTTTTGTAGTTTTTTCAAAATTTGCAATATAATTATTCTTATCCGTTATAATAATAAATAATAATCCGCCGTTATAAGTCAGAAGCTTGATCATTTTATTTACTAGTTCCGCAATTTTTTTGTGAGCTTTTGCTCACATGGATTATCTTAGAGATCCTTTCGTTACTGACGTTTTTACTGTATCAGCGGTAAATTGCACACAAACCTAGTGCCATCTATGATGAACTTGGGCGGAAACTACCGGGTGGCTGTCAAAAATCTCGAAAATTAAAATCGCGAATGCACAAATACTGAATGCAAAAATCCCGAAAATCAATAATCCCGAATGTACAAAAAACCCGAATAACAAAAATCCAGAAAATCTGCAATTCAGCACCAAGTCACATGGAAGTACCTCAGGGTATTTACTGAATGGCGTGCATGTAGTCCAGGTAATGTTGACTGGGTTTAAGAAGAAAGAAGTTATTTGAGCTACGTTTCAGCGGGGTTTGGGGCAGAGCCCCATGCACGTTAGGCCGCCTGCAAGGCGTAAAAAAAGCAGGCGTAAAAAATAAGCCCGCCGCAGGCGCGGGGGTGAGGGAGCAGAGCCTCCAAACTCAAATTCACCCGTATCAATCAGGAGTTTTAATATTTCACAATTTTTGTTATCATTCGGGATTTTTGTACATTCGGGATTATTGATTTTCGGGAATTTTGTTATTCGGGATTTTGGATTTTTCGAGATTCGTGCTTTCGGGATTTTAATTTTCGAGATTTTTTGCGGCAGCCGTTCTACCGGCAGGGATTTTTTCGACCACATGCTTAACATGAATTCCGAACCACGCCTTACGGTAGCTAGCATTTTACCATTAGGATTTCTTCTGGTGCTACTCAGATATTACCCGTGCAAATCCTCCGGGAAATGGATATTTTGGAGGATTTTCGTGAAGCCATTTTTGATCGATATACTTCCTAAAGTATCTCACATCCTAGAAAAAAACGATATCTTGAAAGCAAAAAAGTTTGCTCACTTTGGATGTTTTGATCGGAAGTTATGAGGATGTAAAGTTTAGTGTAGGATGTCAGGTAGGCTTTTCAATCATGATGTGAATAGGATATGAATAGATTTTTTGACTATATTCACATCCTCCGAAAAGTATCCTAACCTTAACAGACTTTGACATTTGAAGGATTGTTGGAAAGAGGTTGAGGAGTTCTAGGATGCGAGATACTTTTCAGAGATATATGTAGTGCTACAACGCTGCACTTAGCGCTACAATAATCAAGGAAAAATTTCGAAAAAAGCCTCAAAAAGTATCTGAAAAATGTCCAAATGGCACAGAAATGGATTCATGTGAAAGGTATTATCAATGCCTATTAAACCCCTATGATTTGCGAGGAAATTTTTGGTTGAAATAGCGATAAAAAATCATTCTTTCGCAAAAGTATACTTTTACTATTTTGACGATTTTCACATCCTCTGAAAAGTATCGTAACTTTAGGGCTCGTTGGAAACATCTTGACAAGCTCTATGATATAATAAGAAATAGCATGTGTTCTGAAGCACTGTAACGCTACAGGAGACGCTACAAAATACGATATAATCATAAGACAATTTCCTCAATCATGCAAATATGGCTCAATTTCAACTTAAGTATTCGTTGGAAAAGTCTCGTTAAAACCTATCTAACCACATGAAATTTGAGGAATGAACAAAAATGATAAGTGGTGAAATTTCAAACTTTGAGAATTCGTTGGAAAGGTCTCTTCAAGACCCTTCAAAGTGCATAGAGATTTTGAGGAAATTAGAAGTGTAAGAACGAAAACGTTTACGAAATATTTGAAACAATGGTCAAAATTAAAGGCGCTACTATTCCATCAAAGAGCACTAAGATTTTTGGAAACCAGAGGTCAATGCGAGGACTTCGTAAGAAACGCATTCTACTCACGTAAAATTGACCATCTTGACGAACAGAAATATATTAAAATTATTGCTAAAATTTAGATAATTGCTCATTAAAATTTATGTATGAAGCGTTTGGTGCAATTTTAATTGAAGATAAAGCAAAGATGGGAAGCACAGACAAATAAAATTTCTTTGTCATCGCTGTAGAGTACACTGAATTTTGTAAGTGGTAACGGGTAAGAGTAACTATATTGCAAATTTTGGAAAAACAACAAAAACGATTTTAAAACTTGGTTTCATAAAGAATTCCCGCACCTCCCTGGAGTGCACACAAATCTTTCACACAGAAAAGACGTATTCTAACACACTAACCTGCCGCGATGTTTGTGTCAACAATTTTCAAATTCATGATAATACGTATACCATAGTCGTAGGTAGAATGTTCTTTAGAAGCTACGAAATATGTTACTTGAAAATACTTGAAAGTCAACCAAATGAAAGCCCTCATCTTACAGACCATTGCAAAAAGCACCGGCCTTTAAAATATGTGTTTTTCGGAATGGATACATGAATGTACGGGTCAGGATAAAAATGCATTAGGGTTTGTAATCTTCTATATCTCCACTAGAAAAGAGTCCGTTTAAATAAATATTCTTTCAAAAATTTTCATGTCAACAACACGAACATCTGCCATAATCTCTTTCATCATTAACGTTGTGTAGTTTCGAAAAGAGGAACTTGAAGTAGTTACACAAAATTAAGCAATTATTCTTTATCACTACCGCACATATTTTATTTGAATAGTTGCGACTGCATTGAATTAAGTTAAACAAATGAATGTATCTTTCTGTTTGGTGTATATCATTTATTACATTTCCTATGTAGATAGAAAGTATGCACTTAGGATATTAAACTTTGTACGCCATTATCCCTAAGCTTGAGCAAACACCATATTTATTTATAAGATATATTTCGTACATTTTGTAGTACACTTCAATTGAATGAATAAAGAACATTTTGGCGTATTTTCATGTATTATGTCAATATATAAGTGTAAATGTTTTATAAGAGCACACATTTGTTTGAATTTACAATATGCGAAATCAGACAGTATTACTGTCGTTGGAAAGTAGTATTACTAAAAAACGACGACTTCAAATCCCCAACAACAGAAGTAAAATTGTATCGAAAAATCATCATTGTGCATATTGAAACGATACGCATGTATAATGGATGAAGATTTATTTTCAACCATTGGAGAACATAACACCAGATTCAAAGCACTGAAAAAAACCCTCACATACAAGCTAAAAACTTTTTAAATAAATTGGTTGTTTTCGATGCAAATTTTATGTATTTTATGTGGAAAATTGTAAAACCATGAATTGCTTTTGCAGAGTTTTTTTTATAAAAGATTAATTTTATTGACTCGGGCTAATTAGAATTTTATATGGACAAACGGTAGATAAATTTGCCCCGCCACACACGAATGAAACGATGATGTCAGAACAATATCTTTTATTATTATTATTGTCGTCAATAAGTTACAATATTATTGTGCAAATTAAGTCGTATGAAAAAAATGTAACGACAATTGAAGATTGCTTCAAATAACATCTTTATCGTGTTTGTGTAAAAGGTAAATCCGGAGATACTTTTCCTACAGTTACCTCTAGAACAGCGTTAGCCGCTACGGCGCTGCGATCGACACGGTAAAATGTGAACTATTTCCTGTTTAACATACTTCACTCTTGTTAAGACTCGTACGAAGAACATAGTCCGAAGCCGGGCATTAATTTTTCGTCATCCTGGTGTACGGCTGAGATTGACAAAGCAGCAATTGATAGGGACATAGCGAAGAGGAATATTATACCGATATAATAAAACAGATGCTAATCGTGCTTTGATGAAATTGCTTCGGAATAAGCATACTCAATTAGTAAAATCGGCCAAGCGTATGTTTCTTTCCACGCGTCTTGATACTAGTTTGGGGATGAGGGCTCTTTGGAAAAATGCTCGTTCTTTAGGTCTGTTCAAATCGCGTTCCACTCCGCGACCGGCGTTTACAGCTGATGAATTTAATGGTCATATTGTGAGCCAATCAGCTCCATCCATTGCTGTTCGGCGTTGTCCTGAACGAAGGGAATGGAATGGTGGCGGGGGTAGGTGTTGATAGGCTGGAAGTGCTCAGGGCTGTTATGTGCATTAAGTTGAATTCGGTTGGAGTAGACGGGGTGCCAATCAAGTTCTTTAAGCTATCAATCCCAAACATTTTGCTGTTTGTTCTGCATATCATAAATTTTGCCATCACATCATCCAGCTGTCCGACTGTATGGAAAATGACGAAAGTGATACCGTCACATAAAAAGGGTAAATTTTTCAATTTGGATGATTATCGGCCTTTAAGCATTCTTCCTGTCTTCTCGAAAGTTTTTGAAATATTGATAAAAAACCAGATTCAGGAGTATATTTTCTCGTATCATTGTGTGATACCGTGCCAATCTGGTTTTAGGCCCAAGCATAGCACTGTCACGGCCCTGTTGAAGATTACAACTGATATTAAGGAAGCTACGAATAAAAAGCTAGAGATCTGTTTTGGGACCCCTGCTTTTCTCGCTCTTCATTAATGACCTTACTAATTCAGTTAAATATGTTCACGCACCTCTATGCCGACGATGTTCAGCTGTACAAGACCTTTTCCAACGCTGACATACGCGGCTCTATGGAAAGGATAAAGGATGACTTTATAGCTGTGAGTGAGTGGGCAAAACTGAATCGCTTGTCGCTTAATGAAGAAAAATGTCAGGTGATGGTGATCGGATCTAACTCAAATGTCAAGCTAGTGCCTTTGATTGGGGTTGATGGGGTGATGTCTCATAAGTATGAGATTCTAGGAGATGGGGGATCGTTTGTGGAGTTGCCAGAATTGAATATTGATGGGAAGATTATTGGCTTCGCACAGAAGGTCAAGGATCTGGGGGTTATGTTGAATTTTCGGATGAACTGGGTAGATCATGCTGAAAACGTTTACAGTAAGATACATGCTAGTCTTCGAAGTCTGTGGCCGTTAGCATCTTCGGCTCCCTTTAGAGCTCGAATGTTGTTGGCTAAGGCTCTTCTGATGCCTCATTTTAATTATTGTTCTGACGTGTTCTCTTATGGCCTGGATGCATCTTCAACGAACCTTCTTGATAGAGCTTTCCGTTCTGTCATTCGGTATGTTTACGGTATAGGGAAATATGATAGTATTTAGGACGTTGTGGACAGGTTTCTTGGGTGTAACTTGATGGATCATTTCAGATTTAGGCGATGTCTTTCTTATACAAACTGATTGTTAGTGGTTCCCCTGCCTATTTGCGTGAAAAGTTGGTGGCAGGTTACTCTGTGCATACGAAGCAATTCATTCTCCTTAGTGCTTCCAATAATAAATACCTTTTTGCGCGGGGAATTGCTGATTGGAATGCGTTGTCTACTACTGTGAGAAGTTCAGCGACAATTTGTAAGTTTGATTTGTACTTTGTTTTGTTTTACGAGATTATGTCCAACGACGTTGTGTAAGGGTAACCTTGGCATAATTTAATAATAAATGAATGAATGAATAAAGGGGTCTTATGCGTTTACCACGCCGTTTGTAACCACGCCAAACTTTTTGACTCAGCCATGGCCCTAAAATTGAATCTCTACTAGGGCCCAACATGTTTTTTCTACAGAAATCGTATAAATCTTATCTAATTTTCAAAAAGATCATCAAAAAATTGATCACGGGATTGAATTTGGTCAAAATCGGTTGAAGTTCAAAATTTTGGGAATAAATGGAATAAAAGAATAAATGGAATAAATGAAGTGCGTCACCGCTCGAACCTAGAGCACTTAGAAGAGGTCTCTGACCCATACTTGAATTTTTCGAAAATAAATTGCCTAGATCGATCCACCCTAACATTAGCGGCCATATTGGCAGCTACACCTAAACCAACAACTTTGCCTTTGACACCGATCTTCTATCTCTAATAACTTTCAAAATATTTGAATTTTTCCAAAATATTTCGTCGAGATCGATCCACCCTAACATTAGCGGCCATCTTAGGCTCGGCCCGGGCCGAAATTTTTTCTTGGATGCTCATCAGACTGATTACCTATCGAATAGAAAAAGAATCACGAAAATCGGATGGAATTTACTCGATTTATACATAAAAAACAAGTAGGGCCCTAGTCGGTAGCTAAGTCCAAGGGCTCAAGATCAAAAAAGTTTCTTCCATAAATTGTCTGCCATGCCCAGACCTTTCAAACAAAAAAAGTTTTTGAAAATCGGAAAAGATTTACTCATTTTTAGTGCCCTAGCTAAGTCCAAGGACTCAAGATCAAAAAAGTTTTTTCCATAAATTGGCGGCCATGCCCAGACCTTTCAAACAAAAAATGTTTTTGAAAATCGAGCTATGTACAAAAGACCAAAAACCGCCCTAGCTGGGCGGCCCATAGGCATTTTATGATTACCTTTCAGGGAAAAAAAGTTTTTGAAAATCGGTTGAAACGAAAAAGTAACCAACTCCCGGGTCGAAATTCGACTGGTTACAGACTCCGTTGTAAACGCAATAGACCCTTTTTCGAAGAACTCTGTTCTTCGTACGGGTCTAAAAAGAGGCGAATTTTTTCGTCCATGGCCTCTCCTCTAGGTATTTTCTTAATTCTGGACTTATTTTAAGGGTTTGGAGACGTTTTTAGCGCCGTTGCTTTGTACAGGTTTTTAAATATTGCCCTTTCGGCAATTTGCAGTCCAATGTAGTGAGGACGTGATTTCGTACATTTAAGATTGAGACAATATTTACTTAAGATACTTTCAATTCTTTTTGCAAAATCTATTCAGTTTGCCACATCTATTCTGAAACGTACGAGCCAATAACAATGAAGTGCTCTCATATGCAAATAGAAGCAACGAAGCTGTTCTAAAAGTTCTAAATGTACAGGAATGGAAAATTGAAAACCGACAAGTTTCTGATTTGTATGGTAAATTCGTATGGTAAATCAGAAACTTGTCGGTTTTCACTTTTCTGAGACTGTACTAATATTTACGATAAGTTTGAAGACGATGTAATGTCACTCTATAGTACCAAGCCACACTCAGTCATCGTTTCAATATGTATTATTAGCTGCAGCTCTGGTTGAAAGCATTCGGTAAATAAAAAAATCTATTCTCATTCAACAGTTGTTTCCTGACCTACATTTATTCAAATAATGAACCAAATCCTTTGAATAAACGACTCGGCTTTGAAAAATTTTAAAAATGGGGTCGGGCTCTGCTTTCTAAACATTAACCATAGAAAATTCTTTTGAACTTGAAGGAAAATTCTTAAATTCGTAAAAAACCCTGAAAAATTCTTCATATTCTGAGAAAACCACGAAAAAAATAAAGAAATTATACACCTTAGTCCACAATATACTATTACTACAGTCTTGACTATTACTACAATGTTGACTAATAATTAGAATAATTATTCTCACAAACGTATGTACGTTTGAAAGAATCGTCCAAAATAAACACGGAAAAATATTTGTCCCACCTTAAGTAATATTAAATTCTCATATAAATTACTTAGTAAGCTTAGTACTCAACTCCCTCGCTCAACCTATTCTCTTTTCATCCAACAATAAATGAGTTGACTGTAAACACCATACAAAAACATTTTTTCCACAAACAATTAGGCACTCAGCTTTGTGTACTCCTCACTATAAACATATCACAAATGATGTGTGTAGTACTGCATCGCATTGCTTCGTAACGACATCAACAAACTTTTATAGAATCATTATCATGCGGCAAACAATGGTCTCTACAAAATGATAATGGTAAAGGTACATTTGTGATATTTTTCATTCATTCATAATATGCCAACATGAAAGCCCATCATGCCATCATTATTCTTCTTCTATTTTTCTTTTGAAAAGCTTCCACAGTAATACATAACGGTGGAATGTTTTCAAAATGGAAACATACAAAAAAAATTGGTGACGGCTTCAAGTATCTCTTTTGTTGTTTGATTTTAACGTAAACACATGGTGATGGTGTACTCGTAACATAAAACAATATTCACAATCCAAAAGTCATTAAAAAATCCATTAGATACACCTAGCGTTACTCACTCTCTTGAGACAAACCTCATTAATCTTTAGTCACACGAAACATATATCGCACGTAACGTACGATACCCAGAAGAGAAAACAGAAACGTAGATCGCTTTTTTCCTATTGCCTCAACAGAAACAAGGAAAAAACGAAAATGAAAGGAAAAAAAATTGTTCAGCAACACTCATGCATTCGGCGTAAAATAAAACCTTTTCCATGTTTTGCATATTTTCATGAGAATTAGGTTTGCTGTGCGTTCAAAGAAAAACCGAGAAAATTCACAGCTTTTTTTCCCCCGTTATTTCTCTCAACGATTTCTATCCGCGTTCATTGACTCAGAAAAAAAAAATATTTTGCATTTGCCTAAATAACATTTTCGTTCGACTTTAGTCAAACTTTGAGGAAGCTCTCGAAGACATTTTAACATCTTTGTCTAGCAAGACAAATGATTTTACACGACTGTATTTTGCGTATAGTGCGTAGACAGACATGTATACACTATACAAATAATCTCGTTTTATCGTTTATCATGTTTATTTATACGCAAAATAACAATGTTAAACTTTTAGGCTTTCCAAGGTATTTTATCTATTTATACAACATTTTGGCCTTGCAGGAACAATATTTTATGTTACCCTTTTTTAACATGTCCTCATATAGCCGAAAACCTCCCCAACCATTAAAATGCCATGTAATTTACTCGACTCTTTCACTAATGATGGTTTGTACAGGAATGCCAAACTTCACCATTTTCTATGTACATTTTCAAGCTCGTCTCGTGTACGTGCTAGGAAAGGAATATGTCAGGGAAATGGTGAATGTACGGTCGCAATATATTTATAGATGATATCGAAACGGTTTTCATTTTGTGTGTATAAATATGCCACACAGAGTAATATCATTATTCTACAACTAAGCGTATAAAATAGAGAAGGAGTTCTAAGTTCTAATAGATAGTCGTTTTCCCGACAAAAGATTTGTGTATTTCTCGATGAATTATTTTAACATTAGCAAGGTTATATAGAAGTTCATTTTGTTGATTAATTTTAATGATCTAAGGGGTTTATTGAGAAATATTGCATTAGATTTGTCAAAATGCTGTTAATTAAATTGTGTTTGCAATCGAAATTTGCTCTGATGAACATTACACTATACCACACACAGGAATTTATTGGGGGTGATAATAAATGAATGATTTAAAAAAAACGGTTTAAAATTTGAAACGGTGGAGTCCTCATTAACGTAAAATGGGAGTCCTCATTAATGTAAAATAGGAACATAGAATGAACCGCACACAACAAGACGGAGTGCTATATTAGCTTTCATGAATCTAGTAAGGTATGATTACGAAAAAATCCGGACGACTCAAGTTGGATGTTTCTATTAACCGGATTCATTTCAATGAAAACTTTTGTCATCCTTCGAAAGCATATATATTTACTTTGTACTTCCACATAAAGTCATACAGCAAGCTCGCCAGTACGGATGAAATCCCGCACATTTCCTTTGATACCACTCATCATACGGCGCACAGTCGTTCCTTTGAATAGACTGACCGACTTATCCCAATAAAATTTCATTGAATTGGTGTCCTTGATGGCTGCTCGTGTCTTCTTCATATTTCTTTTGCCAATTGCCCAAAATTGCTCAATGGGACGAAATTCGGGACAGTTCGCTGGATTCATCTCCTTCGGGATAATTTGTACATGGTTGGTCTTGTACCAATTCAACGTAGCGTTGGAGTAATGACAAGAAGCCAGATCGGGCCAAAACATTACTTTGCCTTTATGCCCTTTGATAAAGGGGAGCAATCGTTTTTGGAGACATTCCGTGATGTAAGAATCTGACTTCAAAGTAGACGATGTAACGAAAGACTTGCTCTTACGACCACATCCACAAATCGCCTGCCAAACCAGTAGCTTCTTGCCGTACTTGTCAACATTGACGAATTTATATTTGTTGGCCAAACCTAAACGCTTCTCTGCTACATAAAATTTCTGGCCTGGGATTTGTTTGGCATCAACTTTCACATAAGTTTCATCATCCATGATGAGACAACCTTTGAATTTTGTCAATATCGTCTCATACAACTTTCGGGCTCGCGTTTTTGATCTCAAATTCTGCTGATCGTTCCGGTTCGGTCCTTTTATAGCATGGTATGACCGTGTGCCAGTCCGCAATCGTGTGTTATGTATCATTTTCGCTGAAGTTCCATATCTCTTTGCCCGATCTCTGTCAGAGAGCACTGGATTTTGTTTGAAAGAACGAACAATGTTTGCATGGAGCTTTTTGTCATGTGGTCCTTTCTTTCTGCCGGATCCCTTGGCTCGTTCGACGGATAAGGTTTCCTTATAACGTTTAAGGACATCTCCAACCGTTGATTTTGGCACATTGAGTGACTTTGAAATCTTTTTTAGAGACCACGATGGATTTTGCAAATATTTGTGCAAAATATTTTTTCTTCTTTCCAACTCCATTACTATTTACTATTGGCAGACAGTCTTGAATTAAATTTGTCTGGCATACTAAGGATGGCACGTTCTTGACGACTACGAGGTATTAATATGGCATTATTCTGTGTGTTATATTAGGCTCAACAGAGGAACAAAGTCGTCCGGATTTTTTCGTAATCATACTTTAGTGATGAAAGTATTTTAACATTAGTTTTGAAATAGGGCTGAGCATTGAATTAGTAGAGAAGGAACTCCGATGAACGAAAAAAAGGTGTCAATACATGAAAAGTTCAATGGATGGTGAATTCATTGGTGAAATGAATTAACACGTATTATAAATATCAAAACGCGGTCGTACATTGAACTGAAAGCACCATATGCAAGCACATTTGACATTTATGTTAAGACACATTTAGAGAATGAATTTTCATATAAAAAAGAGTTCATCGGCGTTCCTTCTCTTCTTATTCAATGGGGCTGAGGCATAGCACTTCTAGCATGACTATAGGTTTGACAAGTACTGTCAAAATAAGGGACATTTTATGGAGAGTTGCCGGCTATATTATTTTGAGACATGAGTCGAGTGCATTGAGCCGTTTCGCGGTTATTCTTTATGTGAAACCTACATATGACTTGTCCTTTTCTTTAAAATAAATTGCGGCACTGTTGCCATTGCCAAATTTGTTGAGTTACAAATACAGTTTTTCTATGCTTCTGTGTATGAGTGCACCAGCTGGTCAAACCAACTAAAACATAACTAAGAGCAAATTTTGCTATTGTATTTTAAAACTTTCACGATTCTGTGTGCATTAAGGCATCAAAATCTAAGATTTAAAAATGTTGTTTCATTACCTCAATTAATCATGCTGATAATTTTTTTCTTTATATTTTTTATCGATGCAAAACGAGATGTCTCGAAAATGCACTGTTTTTTTTATAAAGCTTATAGAGCGGATAAATTCCAGGTGCGACCAGGTGCGATGTAGGGCCTTTCTGTGACTATTTCACATATTACCAATTTTTAATCGAGAGATATGTCTATTCTGAGAAAAAAATTGCTCTACAGTACAGATTAATAATGTACTCCTGATTTTACATGACTCCTTGAGGATCTAAAGCCTGGGCAGTCCATGTGATTTATAAAAAAAGCGAATCATTTTCGAGTTATGCTGTAGAACAATTTTTAACTCATAATCATATTCTGCATCTATAAAAAATAACAGCTAGAAAAAAAATTTTGACTGTCAAAGTTAATTCTTCAAACGTTACTCCTGTTCTTCAACTCATGAAGTCAGGTCAACTCAGTAGATCATGTCAATTCAGGTCCGTGCGATCCAACGACTGACACATTGTTCCGCACTGCTTTCTATTAGAAAATTTTCGTGATTTTTCTCGAATTTTCGTGAAAAAGATTTTTTGCTGGAAATTCGATGAAATTCCATTTCGATAAAATCATGAAAATTTTGTAAAGAACTAGAGATGAGCGGGTCGACCATTTTTCGACCGAACCCGACCCGATAAAGTTTTTCGAAACCCGAAACCCGAATTGTCTCTAAGCCCGACCCGGACCGAACCCGACCCGATAAAATTTTTCGAAACCCGAAACCCGAACTGTTTCAAAGCCCGCCCCGGACCTAACCCGACCCAATTCAACATTTCGAAACCCGATACCCGAACTGTTTCAAAACCCGACCCGGACCGAACCAGACATTCAAGTTTTCCGAAACTCACAACCCAAATTACTTCGAAACAAAAATTATTTCAAGGCCCGACGTCTGCATTCTTCACGGACCTTAGACTAAAACAAAATTCGTGTAATGTAAGATGATAAAATTTAGACGAGTTTTGTAAAATATAAAAAGTCAATAAAGGATCGGTACCCGAATAAAATGATGCAACAACCCGACCCGGACCGAACCCGATTAAAATTTTCTAAACCCGAAACCCATGAACCCGAAAAGAACAATTCGGGTTCGGGTTCGGGCTGGGTTTTTCGAAGTTTCGGGCAACCCGCTCATCTCTATAAAGAACCGGTTAAATCTTTAAAATAAAAATCGCGAAAAATTCAAGAAAGTTACGAAAATTTTCTAACAGATAGGCAGTGTTGTTCTGGTGCTCGTGAAGTCCTAAGTCAATGGTTTGCCGTATTTCCAATACCTACAAAAGTTCTGAAATCAAAAAAGGGTGAAGCATTAAGCGTCTAAGGTGAAACGATTTTCTTCCAGTTACAAAAGTTCTAAAAAAATAGGAGAAAGGTCAGACGACACCGATGTTCACTGCCGATGACTTCAATGCGTACTTGCATAGACCACCCCAGTACGTAAGTGATTCGGATGTCGAAATGGACCACAATGGATGGTGCTCCACCCACTTTTGTCAAAATCCTGCTGCCATTTAGTATACCTTTTCAATCAAGTGTTGACTCGTTCGTATTTTCCTGGGGTGTGCTCAAAAGCGGCAAAATTTTTCTGGTTCACAAGAAGAGTAGGACCTATAACCCGACCGACTACCGTCCTATCAGTATACTGCCGGTTTTGTCGAAGGCGCTGGATACGATTTTGAGGGATCAGATAGTACAACATGTCCAAGGTGGGGACTTTCTGACTCGCTACCAATCAGGGTTTAGGAAAGAACATAGTAGCTCGACCGCTGAGCTGAAGGTAATTAGCGACATACTATTTTGTTGATGCTTGACACTGGTATTTGACACTGTTCGCCATTCTTTGCTGCTCAAGAAACTGCGTTACAATTTTGCTTAAAAAAAAAACAGTTGACCTGATCTCGAGCTATCTGTCAAATCGCCTGGAAGCAGTGCAGATTACTGGATGCCTGTCAGGATTCCGACTACGGTGGACGTGCCACAAGGCTCAGTGCTTTCTCCACTACTATTCACGCTGTTTATTAACGACCTGCCGAGTGCCTATGTAGAGTCGCTGAGGGATAATCGAGACGATAAATGCGTCGCCCGTGTGAATCATGACCTCGAGGCTGTGTGCAAGTGGGCAAAGTGAAATGGTCTACAGCTGAATGGAGGAAAGAGCGTTGTTTTTAGGCTGAATGCATTAAACTGTGAAATGCCGGACATTATATGTGATCTGTCATGGGTGAAGAGTGATCTGTCATGGGTGAAGAGTGATCTGTCATGGGTTGGCTGAATTTAGGTAACTCACGTAGGAGTCTTAGTATTAGCGTGCCAAAAACGATTCTGGCCTGTGCTCATAATTCGTTTTACGTTAGTGGTGCCACCGTTGAGACAGATTGGCTAGGTTGTTGCTTTCAAGAGATCATGTCCCGAGTATTTCTGTCGTTGATTATGAAGTGATTATGATTATGTTTTCGGTGCTCAGTATGAACTATATGAAAATTGTTGGGCGGTGCTCAGGTTATCGAATCTCCGATTCTCATATTGAAGGGAAAATTGCAGGTCAAAAGCGCTCCTACGTTGTGGCACTATTCGAATTTTCCACACCGGGACCCAGAGCCTATAATTTGGGAATTATTTCCCGAAAAATTTTGGAATTTTTAGAGAAGCTTTGGGAATTAATTCCCACATATTAGGCCCTTCTGGGACCTGTTGTCTTGGGCAGCTTTCATATACCAGAAAGAATGATTCAATATTATGAACGATAAGGAAACAAATGATCCCAAGATCTGGGTTTCAAGAACATTACATTGATTGTTCTAAAAGTCGTCAGTACTTTCACGTGCTTTCGTTTTCACAACAAAAGAAATGAATAGAAATGTCCTCTTTAAAGGGAAAATTACCCAGAAACGACTGAAAACTGAATCAACATCGATTTACTTTCGCTTTACCCTAAATGACTTACAAAAACAAACACCACATTGATTTGATTTTCCACTGAAAACTAGCATCAGCTTGAAGTGCATTGAAAATTGTTTTATTTTTCTTTCGGCTGACATTATTCTACATTATGAAAATAAAAGTACGAACGCAAGGATTGAAAATAAAAACATTTTCTAAAATAGAATTTAAACAAATATTTATAGTACATTTTATTCGAATGGAGTGCATACATTTCGACATACTTATTATGTACATTGAACGAACACCCTTCTTCCAAAGACGAGAAAGGAGGTCTTTTGAATTGATAAACGAAATTTTCGCATGCATTTCTATGGACAAAAACAACAACTGCACAAACAAAAACGATAAAATCAAAACAATTGAGTCTTTGCATACACAATATCACTATAGAATATAAAATTCTTGAATCGAAAATTTTACATATATTACAGCTGAATGCTAGGTATTTGTTTCAAACTGTGCGGTATCAGTCAGCTTCAAAATCAATAAATGCCTTCATTCTATCTGATTTCCTGCACAATTCGCAATCCAATGTATCCCAATCCGAACATTGTGCAATTGCAAAGTAGTGATGCATACGTGAAAGAAAAATATGAATGGAGGCAAAGCCAAGTCTCAATGAACATATTTTGAATCGAAGCCGAACCAAGAAGAAAATAACGAAAAGGTCGCGGCATGGGTTCACATCAAATCAAATAATAAGGTACTTTCATTACGTGGTAATTGTTACATAAAAGAATGTGCATAACGAATCAACAGACTAGGTCATAGAGTTAATAACACTACGTATTACTTTGACTATGAATATGGTTTTAAGAGTGGCGAATTGAACTTAGCCTGAAGCTCGCGTCGTATAGCCATTTCCTTTCTGCTTACAACGATATAAAGGATTAAGTGAAGGTATCTCCCTGAATTCCCATATGGTGAGATAAAAGTATCCTATGAACTTAATAGTGAATCTCATTAAGGGCGAGCAGTGTCGTCATAGGAAATGATTCACTGTTTCGGTCACGTTTTCGCAACCTCTGCAGTTTGGGTCGTCTGTGAGTATCTCATGTAGTCATGACCCGTTGGCCCTCTTCCCTATCCATGTCCCGCTAAGATCTTAGCAGTTACTTTCACTATTACAGAGCCTATGTAGCCGAAGTGAGATAATTGGTAGGCAAGTTCCATTTGCAAAAGGATTCACGAAGAAACACCTAAGTTCTAGACAACATAAACTCACATTTGCGTAAACGTATTCTGCTCTCTGAATGGAAATATGTCGATTATCTTCAGTAAGCATCTCGCATGATGTACCAATCTCGACCTTATAATTTTTTGTATTCGTTTGAAGGTCCGGAACGGTTTCCCCTTAAATTAACATGACTGTAGTCCACAATTTAAAATCATACACATTTCTTCATACTCCATACTTCCTGTTTACATACTGAATAAAAGCATGCATATGTATTGGCAACAGTCAAATAACTCAATTTTCAACATTAAAGACAATTTGGTAGGCTTCCTTTTAAAAAGTAAATATTTGTGGATACGTGAGCTCGTTACCAACTAATATTTTTAAATTGGAAATGTACTGTACGGTGGTTTGTTATTTTGGTAAATGATGGATATACGTAATATACAATCACAAAAGAGAAAAAAAGCTCCCCAAACCAACATAAGTGTACTTCTAACAAAATGCTTGAATGGTTTTGTCACGTTCACATTGCTTTTTGGTAGCATATAATTCGATCGGAATTAGTTATTGAGTTTTATATATCGTCGTTTGTGCTAGGAAAATTACCCATTATAGCGATAATGGAAAATTTCGAGTAGATTTCATATTTAATCGATCACTCTAGGCGAAATAGAAAACACGCAGTGATAAATACTAAAAGTATTTATGTAATTTTTCTTGATCGTGATATTGAACTGGATGAGGGCTTTTCTCTGCTTGTCGATCCATTTTGATGTGTGTATTTCAGCAAATGTCAGAAATGCGTCAGTTAAATAGGCTATTGGCACAATGAGCGAATAGCATTTACCATTCTGAAAATATAAAATTTAATTGATATTTTGATTAGGAAATTCACTCGAAGCAACCTGTTTCCAATAACTACGAATTCACAGGAATTAATTTCATAACTATTATATTGGCGCATTATCGTTGTTATTTGAATGACTGTATCTTTGATAATTCGTCGAACAACGATTCCCTGGGTATTAAGGTTTTCCAGGACTTATGAGTTCTTTACAACAATGCAAAATACACAAATCAGCAAAAACCCTTTAACTAAATCATCTTCTCTCTCGTTTTGGCACACTTTGATCGAAATCAAACGACAGATGAAGATTTTTGTGAGTTAGAGGTTTTTAGCTTACAAAAACGAATAGTTTAAATATAGGAAGATCTACCTCAGTGGCAGGATTTGAATTTCTGCCTCAAATGTACATTTTCTGAAAATTTGCTCCTCTATGTGACCTTCAACCATTAAAAAGAAGGCAGTCTGGTGTCAAGCATATCACTGTGACGGTAATGACGAGTGCTTTACAACGCACTGCTATCATCTACATTTAAACAAAGCTGAAGAACGCAGCCTGTTGTCAAGATGAAAATTTATGCGTTGTAAGGCAATCATTAATGGTGTCATAGTGATATGCTTCAATTTTGTACACCAGGCTGCCTTCTTATTGGCCATGAATCATGAAAAGTACGCAGCCTAGTGTAAAATTGAAGAATATTATACCATAAAGTATTCGCTATTGGCTCTAACATTTCCTAACATCATTTTTTGATCCCAGATTTCACAGCCGAAAATGCAGTCTTCCACTTGTTGCAACTTTCTGAAGGTTGCGTACTCCGGATTCAAAATTCAGTAAATTCATGCGCTAGAGGATGGATCATTCTAGTGCATGAGCGAACTATAATTGCTGAATGTATCGGAGATTTTCAGTGAAACTGTAACACACTACGCCATCAGCTTTTGGAAAACCCCTTTTGCAGTTCGAACCTTCATTCACTTCTTAGGTAGACCTTTCTATATTTGACCGAGAGATGTGTTCCAGACGTAACGTTAAAGCGAACCCTAAGAGTGTCTTAGTGGGTCAGGATTTTGTAAAATTTGTGGCAGGATTTTTTTCTGGCTCAAATTTACATTTTTTGCAAAAATGGTCCACACGGTGTGCGAGAAGGGATGATAAAGTTTTGTGAAAGTGCACCCACAAAATGACTTCTGATCCGGGTACTGGTACCTAAAAGGAGGTTCAGTTCAGTTCAGTTTTTCGTGCAGTGCGGACGTATGTCTGTATTGCTTTAGCACAAAAGCAAAAACTTTTGTTTTGCTTTCTACTCTAATAATTCTTTCACGTCGACAAAATATCATTTGCTTTTTCTTATTAATTCGTAAATTAAAGTCATCATTTTATTTTGCTAATAGTCTACAATACTACGAGAAAATCCTACACTATTTGCTGCGACTTTTTTTTACTTCGTTTACGTCAAGACAAAGGATGCCGCCATCGTTTGTGCATTGTTTTTTTTTTCTCTGAAACTGGAATTGGAACAATCAACATCAGTTCAATTGCAAATAAAATGCCTTCCCATAGTACAAAACCGTGTCTGAATTAAAATTCGAGTTACGTGGAAAGCCGAAAACACCTGAAGGTCTTGCCGTGCCAAAAGCGTGTGAATGACAGCGTCACTCGGAATGTTTTCATTTTTGTCATAACCTATGCAACATATGAAGGACCTACATCTCATTGCCATTGAAGAATTATCGTTAACTGGCCATAAGGGTGCCTGCATGGACTTTAAAGATTCCTGTGCTTCATCCATCTCATTTTATTTTCGTTGATTTCAATGGCCTGAGTAGAATGGTTTATTTCTATCGATTACCTGTGCTTGAGTCGACTTCCTAGTTTGTACAGTACCTCGTAGAGAATTGCGATCAAAATTTTCTTATTTTTTTTTCGTGGTATTTAACTGTGCTCGTTTGTTAACCGTACGATTTTTCTTCGAATATGATATGTAATTTAAAAGGCTGCAAGTGGTTTTGACCTCCTTTTAGGTCCCGGTACATGGATCAGAAGTCATTTTGTGGGTGCACTTTCATAAAACTTTATCATCCCTTCTTGCACAAAGTGTCCAAATGTGACAAGATTAAGAACTTTTACGTTTTTCTCAAATCTGGTCCAAATGTGACAGTAAATTGTGTAAAATTAAAGTGAGCAAACAATTGTGTTGAAATTGAGCAAACAAGTGTTGAAATTATGCAAGTTTTTCAATTGCCCTGAATGATTTTCGCTGAAAATTCGTTTGTTTGCAAAAAATGGATTTCATTTCACCGAAACCTTTAAATCCCATGCACAGCTAACATATAACTTTCCGGAAATTCAAACATTTTGTATAGGATTTCAAGCTCTATGAATAGTTTCAGTTACACTAGTTCAGTTCAAATGGATTATAATTTAAATGTTTACAATTCCGTGATATAAGTGAATGGTTTGCGTTGACCACAGCAAACAAAGCATGTAAGACACTATATGCCATTTTCTGTCGTAATTTAACAAATTGTTGTGACAAACTCCTTCTGTCCACTTTTTCATGGTCCCATATTAAAATTAAATTACATTATTTCAACTTGTTTTATTTGTTTTGTATGATACTACGGGAACTATTTCAGCAATCATGTTAAAACGGAGAATTTATGGAGATTATTTTTAGGGTCGGTGACAAATAAAATGTATCTGGACCCTTTCCACAATAAAACACATAATTTTCTCTTATCTGTTAGCAACTGAGCATACTCATCGTAGTTGTAAATAGTTTTGAAAGCGTTCAGATTAATCGTCGATAAGCCAACTAGAAGCACACACATCTCAGCCGAAAAAGGAAAAAGCTTATGCTACAAATTAAATAACTTGCATTGCCTCGCACAAAATTATCAAATCTAAATGGTAGAACTGAATTTATCTGCCTTTATGCCGAACAGTACCGTATCTAGACCGCTTTTCTGAGGCGCCTCAGACTTTTTTTGTAATTCAATGAAGTATCAATGTTTATTATGGTGTTGTGAAAAGTGTTTATGATGCTAACCGACCTGGAGGCTCCTAAGAACCCATAAGTCAAAAAATTATAGAAAAGCTGGTTTTTAAGAAAAGTCAAAGCTCTACAATGTCAAAGAAAAATTTTGTTACTGCGCCGGAAGATTTTCTTTGAGTCAAAATTGAGTTTTCATGCAAAACGAAAATTTTGAGTTAAATCTAAGAATTGTTTAATCGCTGCATCGCGAAAAGGGCCGCAGGCAAAAACTTTGGACTGCCTTTCCTCGTTACTTAAGCAATTCGATGAATTGCTCAATGGCCGCATAGGGTAAGGCGCTGCGGGCGAAAACTTTGGACTGTTCTCTATTGTTCTTTAGGTAAATCGAAGAACGACTTGATTGCCGCAGGCGAAAGTTTTTGATTGTAGAACCTATTATAAGTAAGAATTTCAATAATTGTTTGATTTCGTTTTGTTTAACGCCCGTTCCTTCACTTTAATCGGGTCTGCCTGAAAGGTAGTTTCAGAAGGAGTGTTGAGATTGAAGATGGGCAAAATCGGTCAAGAACTTTCGAATAAATTGTAAAAACCTTTTTTTTGTAGGTCGCAGGAACGTTTTTGCTTATATCTCCGCGGTTTACGAACGTTAATTGCTTTGAATAGCAATGTTTTGAATGAAAAATATGGATCTCAAAAAATTATCTAAAAAAAGTTGATGAAGAATCGTGTTGCTCGTAATTTTTCTGTGATTTAGAGGTAGTCGAAGTCTTCAAGAAAAAAGTATGAAAGAGGTCTCTCCTTTGGGACAGATACTCTCCATCCCCTGAAATTTGTTCCTTCCCTTCTGAGAATATTATTGAAAAAAAAATTCGAAGTGACTATTCGCCCTTAAGGGCGATTAGTCTATGCATTTGCTATTCGCCCTTAAGGGCGAATAGTCTACCTATAAGCTATTCGCCCTTAGGGGCGATTAGTCTACATATAAGCTATTCGCCCTTAAGGACACATAAAACAATAAGAAAGCGCACATTTCATTCATCGACCTTGAATTTTCTTTTTACAAAATGCTACGAAATTACAATTTAATCGACTCAACTGATTTTTCCTCTTGCAAAATGCTGCGACTCAACTAATTTTTCATTCTACAAAATGCTGCAAAAATGCAATTACGTCGACTCAACGGATTTTTCTTCTACAAAATGCTACGAAAATGAAATTTCCTCGACTCAACTGATTTTCCTTTCTGAAAAATGCTGCGAAAAAACAGTTTCGTCGACTCAACTGATTTATCCTTCTACAAAATGCTGCGAAAAAGAAATTTCGTTGACTCAACTCATTTTTCCTTCTACAAAATGCTACGACAATGAAATTTCGTCGACTCAACTCATCCTTCTTTCTGTAAAATGCTGCGAAAACGCAGTTTCGTCGACTCAACTGATTCATCCTTCTACAAAATGCTACGAAAAAGAAATTTCGTCGACTCAACTGATCTTTCCTTCTAAAAAATGCTTAGAAAACGCAATTTCGTCGACTAAAGTGATTTTTCCTTCTACAAAATGCTACGAAAATGAAATTTTATCGACTCACATAATTCTTCCTTTTACAAAATGCTATGAAAATGAAATTCGTCGACTCAACTGATTTTTCCTTCTGCAAAATGCTACAAAAATGCAATTTTGTCGTTTCAACTGAATTTTTCTTCTACGAAATGCTACGAAAACAAGATTTTGTCGACTCAAGTGATTTTTCCTTCTACAAAATGCTACGAAAATGAAATTTCGTCGACTCAACTGATTTTTCGGAAGTTCAATTGTTATGTGCGTAAAGTGTAAAAAAATGAATTGATGCTATTCGCCCTTCAATTGATGCGCTTTAAAATGAAAGAAACATGATTTGCCGTGCCGCGCGGAAAATCATGTTCCCTTCATTTTAAAGCGCATCAATTGAAGGGCGAATAGCATTAAGGTGAACTAATCGTCCTTAAGGGCGAATTGCATATAAGGAGACTAATCGCCGTTAAGGGCGAATAGCATCTGCCAAAAAAATGTATGCCTTACTGTCTCAATAGTTGAGAAAATTAACAAACAAAAAGAGAATTCACTCTGTACATTTTTTTTGTTAATATTCTCAAAAGGGAAGAAATAAGTCTCAGGGGGGCGGAGAAAATCTCTCTCCCTTGCCTACCCCTACTAGATACGGCTCTGGAACTAGATGACATATCAGAAATAATTTTCCAATTCCCTTTGCCTGAAACGAGTCGCACCTTAAGGTCATAACCTTGACCATGACCTTTGACTAATTGCCATTTATGTCTTTTTTCAGATCAGAATTAATTCATGACGAATACGAAGAACCAAAGCGCTTTCGGCGATAAAGTGAGTTAATTCAGCTAACTTATAACTTGACGCAAACAAATTTCACTGTGTTGCGAAAATACACTATCACCATGTAACGAAAAGATCTCTAAGAGAATCCATGTGAGCAAAAGCTCACAAAAAATTGCGGAACTAGTAAATAAAATGATCTCGCCTCTGACCCGGTCGGGTTGTAACGACGGATTATTATTATTATTATGTAATCGTGTTTTCTGTATCCTTCTTGCCTGATTTTTTGTCTTTAGAAATTATTTCGTGCTTCAATCAAATGACACGCTTAATGTGACCTCGGCTTGGGCCAAAGAAATGAAAATTTGATCATGAGACGCATTAACTCCATATCAGTAAAACATGAACTGTTTGACAGCTATACTTTGACAAACGCCGAGGTCGCACTAAACGGATAAATAATTGAGATAATTACGTTAACGCTTGCGAACAATGCAGCCACCCCCACTTCAGATCACTAGTAATTTGAGGATAATTATCTTCAGATTTTTCGCTTTCATTCTCATTGACTTTTCACATTTTACAAAAGTTTCTTGTGTAAAAGCAATATCTTTCAATTAAATGCTCATCATGTATATTACACTCAATAATCGCATTTGTAAGTTACATACAATAATTTTCAAAATGGCACTTACAATGGGAGAAAATATCTTAATTTGATTTGGGTGTAGGTGGTGGTTTATGTAACGTATAAATGGCACAAAACAAACAATTTTGTGGTTGTTCAAAAAGTTTTGAGCTGTAATCGGATATTGTTTGGCTGGGTTTTTGGGGGATGTATAATAAAAGTCTTATAGTTGCGGTAAGGTAAAATGATATAATGGTTTTGTTATGTCATGTCTAGATTGGTTAAGTAAAATTTCAAAAGGCGTCGACGTCGGCACACAATTATTTTCCTCTTAAAAAGAAAGTAGAAACATTTTGTGTAAAAGAAAATGATGTATCTCAAGAGCCGCTAAGAGTATTCTTATGCCATTTTTAAGTTTATTTTACAATTCGCAAATTTGACAGTAAAATTTGCTGAGTTTTTCGCTTTCTTGAATCGTAAACGTGATGGACCAATATGGATCAACAGATAAATAAATAAACAAAGAGCTTTTCCACAACAAAAACGAAAACTTTTGCCAACTTTTCCAACAAAACAAAAGAACTTTAAACAAAAAGATAAATTCATGAAAATTCATATCGACCGGCAAAAAGATTTAAAATCACTTGTACATTCGACACGAAAATGTACCTAGGACGGGATCCACTTCTAAAGATAGTTTATGTAAACTGCTATTTCTTTCCTCCAAAGTTTCAATGTAAAAACAATAAACAAATCCCATTATCAACACCGCATTTACAATCCCAAAGAGTCGGAAATAAAGAAGCGTGAACGAACAAGCTACTGGCTCTTATTTTGCAATTTAAACGAAATAAAAATCAAGAAAGTTCTTTTGTCAACTTAGATCCGTATACACATTTTAAGTTATAATTTTGTTGAAAAGACAATTTTTTTCAGTTGCTAACTTCGTATCGTCGCCAGTAAAAGAAAAACTTTATCACGGCGGTGTAATATATTTTCTATCTTTTTTCATTAATCCCCCGAGTTAAAAAAGAGGAAAAACTTTTGTAAGAACAAAAGTGAAACGAGAAGACATAAATAAAAATGTATTATGTTTGAATGGATGTATAAATGTGTCGAGTTTGAAATTAATATTGAGTTTGGAGTAATAACCAACGAAAAAGAAAAAAAAATATGAGAAAAAGATTGGTGTAATCCATTTATTGGATGCAATCATACGATGTGTAATACTTGAGATTAAGTTATTGAAAAATAGTTTCGATGGAATTTAATTGGATTTCAATATATTCGATTATGTGTTAGAGGGATACAGTAAAAGAGATTCCCATTTTTTCGAAAAGATAACCAGATAAATGTCGATAGAAATTTATTGTTGAGAGAAGTAGTAATATCACTGAACTACTTTTTCCAAATTGGGGGAGATTAAGTAACTTAAAGAACGAACTTGGAAGAAAGAACAAAATATCTGGAAGATTTCATTCAAACTCAATAAGCATTGGAAATGAGGTAAGTGGCCAGATGTATTACGCCAATGACATGCTATTCGAAGAAACATTCACCAAACTGTAGGGTGTTTGGAAAATAATTGGTGCGGGTAAGGATCTGGGAAAAAATATTGACTAAAATTAAACGCTGTAGTTGAAACAAATGTAACTTTGGGAACACACTTTTCAATGTTTTCTGAGCAAGGTACAGAATTTAAATGTTCTACAAAGGTGTTGGCTATATATGATTTCATGAGAAAAAATCACTTTGTTCCTATTATTGTCTTTATACTTCATACTTCCAAAGAAAATGCGTTCCCAACGTTACATTTAGAGAGATACCACAGGGGTGGGTCGCCAACGGTCTTAGCTTGCTTCGACCCGTTGGTCCACTGGTGGGTAGCGACACCATGGTTTCCTGAGCTGGCTCAGCGGTGCCTGGGATGCGTGCACATCCCTACCGAAGTGGTCTGGTTAAAAGACTTACCGCGAAAGCCCTCACCGAGGGTAAATTCGGTACCGCGGGGCTGGGGGCCCCCGGGTGTAGTGTGTCATACGAGATAGCCGCACCCGGCCCCAGCACTTGGTTGAGGTGCCTATGGTGCTGCAGCGCGGGGGTCGTGGTAGATAGTGAGCTGCGTCAGAACAGCTTACGCTTTGATATGGGCGACTGAACCCCTAGTCCTTCCTGGGCAACCAGGTTGGCGAGAATACAGTAGAAAGATGATAGTATCTCGGGTCTTACCTAGGTCGCGGAGGTTGCACGCGCCTGCCGTTATAGGGAGAGTCACTTCGGGGACTCGCGTCAATTGGGCGTACCTCAATTCCGGGCTCATGGGAGCCGTGCCGTTAAGACTATGTCAGGTACGCACGTTAATATGCAATCACTTCGTGTTACATTAAGAGAATGAAATTACCCTAATAATGATTTGTTTGTGTTTTTCTTCAGCTGCAACGCAATGCAAGTAGGCCTCTTTACTCTAACTCTAAAAAGCATTTGCTGCAATACAGGAAAAATGTGGGGAAGTTTTTCGCTTATTATTTAAGTAAGACGAGAATTACAGGCACTCAAAAAATTTCCTTTGTAGTGATAGCAAGGGATCTGATGCTAACAATTCGGACTGCAAAAAGTATAACAATCTCATCGACCTAAACTTGTACCGACCTATAACAAAAATATTTTGAAGAAACATTGCAAGAACTGATAACAACAAGTTTCGGTAGCTTCGATCTCTTCATTAAGTAGCGGTAGCTACTTTATGGGAATGCTCTGGCTGTGTGTCTGTGCACGTTTTTTGACAGGTGTCAAAATGACAGCTAAGTTTGATCGCTACTTTCTTATACCATTACAATGGTTTATTAAGTAGCGACAGCTGCTTTATGTTTCCACTTTTACTGTCCGTCCGTCTGTGCACTACACCTCAATGCACCTAGCTGCACCAAGGGAATCAACTTCTTTGACTTCACTCTATCATCGTTACTTTCCTATACCCATTTCAATAGTTTATTATTAAACGTGGAAGCCCGTCAGGATAGCGTATTATGAAAACCTGTTGCTGTTATTTTGACGTCAAACCCTTCTACATCATATGATTGAGTGAAGATACACACCGGAGAGGTAATTAACGTAGACCTCCACTAATACATAGGAAGAGAAATGTATTGACATAATCGTGAATACAAGATTAAGTCAAACCACGAACATCTTGTGATATTTATTAACAGTCTGGATAGGTTCTAGACTTGAAATCTTAGGAAATAAAAACTTTATTCAAGGATCCGGTTCAGCCGGAAGTTATAGATGCATAATAACATCATACAACGTCAAGAGAGGGTGCGCTAGGCATGTTAAAGTATAAGGGAGAAACAAATACTACGAAGAACCCACAATCAGCCACGGAAGAGCAAAAAGTAGCATGTGGGTGGTAGGACATTTCTTCGTCGCAAATAACGCCCGGGGCGTTAATAACACCCGGGGCGTTATTAACGCCCGCACTCCGGGCGCTAATAACGCCCGCACTCCGGGCGCTAATAACGCCCGGGGTGTTGTTAACGCCCGCACTCCGGGCGTTAATAACGCCCAGCTGAATAATTGGATAAACGCTACAAAATAACACTTTAATAAATAACTTTACTTATAGAGCATGTAACTAGAAGAAGTTGACTAAGGGGAAATTTTGCTTATACAGAACGGCAATAGAAGGAGTTGAATAAAGGAAAATTTTAAAATGCGGTGAAGGTTTATTTTCCCACTTTTTGTGTAAAACGTTTTTTAAATATATTGATAGTTACAGCCTTATCCATTTAGAGGTGTACAACGTGAAATATATAGATGATATTTGTACAATGATTTCTAACAACTTTAAAGAAAAACATGATGCAGTTTCAAAGGCCGAAAATTTCAACTAGAAAATGATGACTGTTGGTGTCTTTCCTAAAAGTGGAAAATAAACCTTGGCCGCACTTTACTTATACAGAATGTCACTAGAAAGAGTTGACTAAGGGGAAAATTTTCCTTATACAGAATGTAACTAGAAGGAGTTGACTAGAGGAAAACCTTCCTTATACAAAATGTCACTAGAAGGACTTGAGTAAGAGGAACATTTTCCTTATGCAGAATGTCACTAGAAGGAGTTGACTAGAGGAAAATCTTCCTTATACAGAATGTCACTAGAAGGAGTTGAGTAAGAGGAACATTTTCCTTATACCGAATGTCACTAGAAAGAGTTGACTAAGGGGAAAGTACAGAACGTCACTGGAAGGGATTGATTAAGAGAATCATACAAAAAGAATGCCACTAGATGGAAGAATTTTTTTCTCTGCTCTTTTATTTTTAAAAAAGTTGTCAATAAGAAATCAAAAAATTACACGAAAGCTTTATGAAAGTCATTGAGCACTACGATTTTGAAATTTAAAAATTTGAGTAAAAGGGATGAATAAAAACAATACAAAACGAGATGTGTACATAGAAATGTCCTGAGCTTCTGTATTTAAATAACTTCCAATTTATTCTTGAAGCTCAATAGTGACCGTGTACGGAATTATGTAGGTGGGCGTTATTAACACCCGGCGTGCGGGCGTTATTAGCGCCCGGAGTGCGGGCGGTAATAACACCCGGGCGTTATTAGCGCCCGGAGTGCGGGCGTTAATAACACCCCGGGCGTTATTAGCGCCCGGAGAGCGGGCGTTAATAACACCCCGGGCGTTATTTGCGGCGGAGAACTGTCACGTCACCAGCATGTGACCTAATAAATTTGATGAAGGTAGAACGGACCTTCTATTCATGTGTAAAATTCTGACTACGCCTGACTGGAAGAACAAGTGAGGTTATTAGTTAGTAACACCATCGAAGTCGGCGCCAGGCTGCGTATTTGAGACCTTAATCTGGGAATAAGTAAGGCAGCCTGGTGCTTAACATCTGTTTTTATCAAAGTGGAGGCAGGAGTGAGTGAGGCAGTCACATAAGTTTCAATTCGGCACCAGGCTGCTGCTGCCCCTTGCATTCAAAGTGTCATAGCTCAAGAACGCAGCCTGGTGCCGAGTTGAAACTTATCTGACATATAGAACTCACTGCTGCCTGCACCAGGTTGAGCACTCGGAGTAGCTTCATACCCATATTTCCATGAACAAGTGGTTTCACTTTATTCTCTCGACAAAAGAAATCAAAAACTGTAGTGTACTACGCGACCCTAGCGTTAGTTAAACCTACATTATGGACTCTAGAGCCTGAACCTCTCAACCGATTTGCAACAATTTTTTTTAAAGTTAACTTTCATTTAAAACTTTGTAGAGCCATTTCCTTGCGTCGCGTCGTTCGAGGAGATATAGGCGAAATAGTTTCACCGAGCTAAAAAACACATTATTGATCACTCATGCGGACGTAACTTCGAAAGTTCTTGTTCAATTTCAAGCCCATAATCACTTCTTTATCTTACCTTACCTTACCTTTCAGGGAAAAAAGATTCTGAAAGTCGGTCAAGTGTTCTACAACACGGTAAGTTGACAGACGGACAAACTTTTTTGGAAGATTTGTCTGATTCAGACACCAAAACGAGAAACTGACAACCCCTATGTCGAAATTCGACTGGTTACAATTGTAGTGGTAAACCCACAATACCCCTTTTCGAAGCAATGCGTTCTTCGGACGGGTCTAAAAATCTATGACAACGTTTACCTGAATCTCTAATTAAGTAATTTGGTCTCTGAAACTACCTTATTCATCCTTTCTGACAATAGGAAAATTTTCACATTGGGTAACATTTTTGTTGTTAATTCTTTAGGCAATAAAAAATATTTGTATAATACTCTTGCGGCTAAATTTTATATACTTCAAAACATACTTAATATAATACAAGTCTAACAAATAGATAACATTAAAATAGACGAACAAGAACTAATCTCATTTTCGAAACTACGGGATCAGGTTTAATCTTCAAAACTTTAAACCAGACTTAGCAGAAGCTCATTAATTATCAATTAACACTGTGACTATTTAAACGGAAGATTCTCAGAAGAACGTTTAAAGTTAATAGTGAATTCAAAATGAAGAAGTCTCTACTCTTGTTTGCAATTGTGCTTGTTGTGATCGGTACTTGCTCAGGTACTACGAAAACCTTTGGTGCATGTTCATGCAAATGTTGGAACAGTTACTGCGAACATCCAACAGACGCAGATCAATGTAGCAGATGCGCTAAGTCAATTACTGGAATTGATGGATCAACAAGTATGGATGAAGGATTTTGTTGGATAAAAGGTTAGTTGTGATTTTCAAGGTAGTGTTAAGTTACTACAATTTGTTTATGGTTTCAGTTGGAAATATTGGTCTTGGTGATTGTTCACGACAATGTATGGAAATGTTTGGAGGATGTTCACATGCCAATGGATACACACATTATACATACGGCAACATGTGTTGGTGCAAATGGCAAAAATAAATGATTATCTCAAAATACATTGAGCAGCATCACTGGTCATCATCACTACGCACTGAACATTATCGTCGACACTAAATATCATCACTCCTCCTTCGCTTCGCATTGGAGATCCTCATTCTTCTCCAAACTTTCTAAATTTCAACTTCTGCTTTGATTGATCAATAAACATAAACAGTTGCGAAATTAAAATGGTTGTTAATTTATTGGGTCAATATCTGAAAAAGTGTAGCTGGGTGTTTCGATAGAAAGGCTAAAGGCATAAACAGGTTGTATCCTTTCAAAGGGGTTGGCGTAGAATTGGAAAACTGAAAACGCTTATTTTGTTTTAAAAAAATGTTGTCACAGCGTAGATCACACTACAGGTGTGCAAGTCGACTTTTTTCCCAATGGGACCCGAACAGAACCCTAACCCGAAATCCTGCCCGAACTTTTTTTTTTAAATTTTTCATTTAAAATGTTTTTTAAACTCAATTTTGAGAAAGTAATTGAGTGAATTTTTTTTTCGGCTCGGTTATATTTAGTTGTAGTCTTTAAACCCGAATAAATTCAAAAACAAGATCCGACCCGGCCCGAAAAATTGATTCGGGCTCGGGTCGGGTTTGCATCGAGTTTCGGGCGGCCCGCTCACCTCTAGATCACATACAAAAAAACCATCTTTCAACATACGAATTTACACGTTCGTTGCTAGAATCAACGCGAAAAGCTTAAATCAATTTCTAACAGATGGACCTTAGAACGTATGTCAAAATATACGAAATTTCATTATGAAGTGCAGACGCAAATTGTGTGAATATTTCTGGTACCTCAAGTATTGTGAATTTCGCCATGAAAATTTGTATACTTTGAGATAGGCCGACGCCGCACAAAAAGCGTGGATTGTATGAAGTAATTTGACACATATTATCTCAATCTACGCTTTCAGTTTCTTCGAAAATTTCAGTTAGACGAATATCTCTCTATTTAAAGAGGTGACTCTTACTCGAAAAACGACTATTTAAAATAAGAAAATTTGGTTGTACTGAGTTTTTATCACAACACGTGAAACCATCAATCTTCGAATAATGACTGAAAGCACAGGGTTAAGTCTATCATTGTGTGCCAGCCTTCCGGTTATTTTCCAGAGTGAGTATCGTATTTCTCACGTAATATTTTATACTTTTGGGAAATTTACTTGCAATTCATCAAAAATCAAGCCACCGCTTTTATCATTGGCAACACACAAAATAATTTATTGTTCTCTTGCCATTAACAATAAACCACGCATATGATTTTTATATTATTTTTTTCCAACATCATGAAAGCTGCCTTTGCATACGTTTAATATTCAAACCCATGTCAATGTCAATATCGAATGCAACAACAAAAGTAACGATGAAAAACAAGTGAAACAACTCATGAAAGCATATACAAAGCCCCGTACGTACGGTGCGGCGTGACTTTTTGTCCAATGTTACATATGAATTACAAAAATATGGCACGTTAACTTAATCTGTTACACCAAAAATGTTTAATTCTTCTATTTTCGATGTGTTTCAGTCACCTTGTTTGTCATCTCATGTTAATACTTAATGTTTGCAAATATTTCAGCTTCGCTTCGTTCCAAACTTTTTGCCTAAACGGAAGATTTGTATTTGTATTTGTAAATTAGGCGGCTCAAAAGGGATCGTCCCTAAATTACGTAACGCTTTTTCAGTGTTGCCACAAATTCTAAATTATCGATATTTTGGAATAGACGCCCTTCAGAGAGGTCAAATGTATGGTCGACCCCCCATTTAGGAGTTTAGCTCTAATGATAACACAAAAATTGCACTTTTCACAACTTTATGAATTTGAGATGGACATTGGTAACAGACGATAGCACAATGGGCCCGAACGGAGGCCCCCGTGCGATTCTTACTCAGGTAAGATGGCTGTTTTTAATAAAAAAAACAGACGATCGGATAGGAGAACATTGTTTGAATTTTTGACATGTTCAACTGCCAATCGATCCATCTCGAACAATTTACTGCGAACTCCGTGGTGAACGGATGAGATCCCTTCGTACTTCGTACAAGTCTAAAAATTTGTACGAACAGTATACGAGAAACCTATGGAGCCAAGTACGAAATGTAATGTAATGATGTTCATATTGAATAATGGTTACGAAAGGAAGGGTTTAAATGGTTTTTTGCTCATTTAACTATGTTGCTTTAAAGTTTTATTTTACATAAAATTATTTAAAGTCAATACTATTCATCCGTTACCATGTGGAAATTAAATACTTCTAATTTGTAAACGTCAGCTTGTTTTCTCGTCGTTTTTGTAACAATTCGAGAATTTTGCTAAATACAGCACATTGTTGTACAACGCTCTAGTATAACACATACAATTTTGTGTTGAATTTATTTTTCGCCTTTGCCTTTTTAGCTTCTCTCCCCCGCATACACAATAAATAACAAAATAATAGGTTTTAAACATTTTGTGAGTCGGTCCTGTACATTTATTATTTTATGTGTACCGAAGGTATATAAAGATTAGCTTTTACTAATAAATATCCACTAACGCTTCGGTTTAAAACCTTAAAAAAATATTTACTTTCATCCGAATTAATGTAGGGTTCACGATACATATAACGAGAGTAAAAAAAAATTGGTAACTTTTCGTATTTATTCAGTCCCTTTGAATCGCCCCTATTTGCATCTTGTCAAATGAAAATAATGCATGACCTCATTCTTACTTCGTCAAATGCAAAACAATTTTACTTAAGGATGCGTGCAACTTTGCATGGGAAAGGCTTCTTGTAATTAGTCGCGTTATTTACGCGTCAATTTTTCGGCAGGTGCACTTTCAACTTAGTCAGACATGACAGCTGAAAATTATAAAACTGAAAGTCAAGCAATGAAACCAATGAATGCTCATGTTCCCTGTCAACCACTGAATGATCTGATGATTATGTGATTCATCATAAGTTGTCAGAATCAATGTGCATGTGTTTGGCATATTGCTGGCGTGCCTAAAGTGATTTTGTAGACTGTGAAATGTACATTTCGAATGTCTGCATCTGATTTTTTATAGAAGCTCAGAACTGTGGAGAGCTTTTAAAAGCTTAATGACATTGAGAGTGGAAAAATTTTGGATTATATTATGGATATATCCAAGTGTATAGAGGAAGCAAAATTATCTTAGAATAACATCGTCCAAAACTTTTATTACTTTTCTTTGTGATCATTTTTATCCTGTGTGAAAAACATTTATAAAACATAACCAAACACCCGTACGTATCAGCGTAGATGTGGCAAACAGAATAGATGTTGCAAAAAGACGCGGAATGAGCAAACAATCCAATATTTTATGTTCTTTTATAACTATAAGAATTTCAAAGATCCACTAAAATCACCCAAGGTAATGTCAAAGGCTCAACCGAAGTAAGTCTTATACCATTGATTTTGATGACCGACATGTTCTCCTCTGCACCATATCACAAAGGGGATGAACGTAGTTTCTCCACGAAATCCTGAAACTTTTTTCTCTAAAGTGTAATTCTCACCAAGTTTGCTTTTATCCCAAGGATTGGGCTACATTTCCCTAAAATTTTATTCTCTATAACTTTGTTTCTAGAAGCAACTTTGTGGTACAGGAAATATGAGTCATCCCTTACAATTCTAGAAGTGGCTGTTTCCCAAAAACCCTGAGACATGTGTTCCCTAAAATTTAATTGTCCAATTGGAAGTAAATCTCTATCTTTCATACTCTTAACTAAATGTTGACGATAACCCATTTCCTATCGTATTAGGCCATTCCCACTGCCCAAACCACTCAACCGATTTCCACCAATATTTTTTATATTTATATAAATCCTTTCATTTGAATCCGAAATGAACAATTACCGTGTTGTATTTGCTGAGATATTTGCAAAAAGGTTTCACCGACCCTCGAAAAACTGAGCAAAATCAGTGACATGAGCAAAAGAAGTGACTTCGACCATAACTCCGGAACCACTTGACTGATATTGCTCATCCTCGAACCTAAATCATGGAACATATGTACCTTTCAAGCGAAAGAAAAGTTTGATTGGTTGAGTCGTTTAGACAAAAAAGTGGAGATGGACATTTTGTTTGATGATTCGTCATCTCTAGACGATAATAAATGTATACCCCCCTCCTCCCACCTTTATCTTCCCCATATTAAAATTGTTTGTAGTAAACGTATAGGACTTTTGTACTTCGTACGGGTTCAATAATAGTTATTTATGCAGCTAGTTGCGAAATGGAGTTGTTTTTGTCACTAGATGTGAAGTTATCAAACGAGCGAAGCGAGTTGGATAACCACATCGTGTGACAAAAGTAACCAATTTCGCAACGTGTTTCATACAAGACTTTATGCAACAACTTGTGAAACGTGAACTTATGAATGAACTTTTTATCACTTCAGTGACAAAAAGTAATACCAGTTTTAAAACGACCTCTCTAACGTCACTGAAACGATGCATGAAAAAGTTCACTTTTCACAACGGCGTTGCATAAATGTATATATTAGAACCTGTGAGAATTGGTGGATGAGACTTTATTTGCAGCTGCAGAATAAACTGGACAAAATTGAGACGGCCACAAACATATTTCAATCGACTGTCAGGTCTACTCGACATCGTTCAGCACTATGGCACTTTACTTTTTCCTCGAAGTTAAACTCTGTATGAAATTATTTGGCTTAAATTAACCTGAGTTAGTTAATAAAATTTCATTTGAACTTATTTTCAAAACCGAGTTTAAACATGTTTGTTGTGTTTCGACAAATGCTCAAAGGAACGTTTTGAGTATACGTAAAGCTCTAATTTAGTTTCAATTTATAGGATTAATGTCATGAATAGTATGAATTGAAATACTTGTAGACGTAACATACTCAGTGCATTTTACACAAAAAGGAGACATGTGTCGAGTGTCAATTATTATTAAGTTTACCTTCAACATGGATTTAATTCGCATTGCACTTCATCAAAGATTATAATTCACAAACGTTAAATAATTTTTTAGTACGTCTGTGGGGAAACGAGTAGAAAGAATCACTTCGTTCACATAAAAAGATCGTATCTAAAAAAAGGGGCGGCTAGGAAAATTTGTTCTTCGACAACTTAAAGTAGCTGGACCTTTTGCCTTTTGAATCTGAGCACTACAGCTGCTTGATGCTACCAAAACGGAGAAAAGCAGTGGAAGTAGTTTTTCCGAAATAATTTTTGTGTGACGAAAATTTATTCACAATGAGCACCCTAAGAAGCAGGGCCTAATATTTGGGAATTAATTCCCAAAAGTTCCCAAAAAATTCACGAAAATTCTCTAAACATCCCAAAAAATTTGGGAATTTTTGGTAATTAATTGAAACTGTGGCAATGAATCTATAGCGCTAGTCTGTGACGGGAAGTGGCGTCAATAACACTCGCTGCGTGATTAAATTTGATTGTGTTCTGCGGGTGCATGCAGAGAAGCAGTGGCGACAGTATAGGTGGTCGCTTGATGCCAATGATGGTTAAGCAGTCCAATCTCATAAAGAACTGGGTAGCCAGTCAGTGCGAAACTGGGTGAGCAGTCCAATCTCAAAATGAGGCCTGAGCCCACTACGATACTGAATGGTCGTCGCAAATCCGAGAAGGTTAAGTCAGAGTAGTTGTCGTTTGGTGGATCAAAGTCGATGGTCAAGTGATGTCGATGGTCAAGTGATGTCGATGGTCACGTGAAGTCGATGGTCACGTGAAGTTGATAGTCAAGTGAAGACGATAGTCAAGTGAAGTCGATGGTCAAGTGAAGTCGATGGTCAAGTGAAGTCGATGGTCAAGTGTTTCTTCAATTGGTCGTTGTTTGCATTATTCGCGATGGTCAACTGCCTTTCAATTGTCTGGTCAATAATACAGCGACATAAACGGTCATTGGTCTTATCCAGTTAAGTGGGAGTATCAGAAATTGTAATTGTATAAGATAGTTATCATCAATGGAGTGGGAGTGTTGATGATAACTTGTACAATTATAATGGAATCCGTGAAATTCCAACATCCGCATTTGGTCATCTTCCAACTTGACTTCACTTTTTCGATTACCTCATAGGTTAAAAAAGATTTGAGATTCAAGTTCGTAATAAACACGTAAACCCCGTATAAAAAGCAACATTGCTCAACATTGCTACACAAGAAGGAGTGACTTGCCTTACAATCACACTTTTCATTGGAGGAGTAAAAAGTTTCATCATCAAGAAATTCACGTGTCGCGTCGTTTCGATTGGCTTGATTTTTTTCGATATTTTCGATGCAGTGTAGCTGCTGCAGTTTATTTTTATCTCAAAAATATTTTGCGAGATAAAGTTGTCATGCAGGTTCTTCCGCTAAAGATTTATATTGCATTTTGTGTTTTTATTTTTTACCTTGACAGCCTTCAGCAACCGTTTTAATATAAAAAAAAGAAGAAAAACGAAAAAGTTTCCTGCTGTAATACGTCTGACTGGCAGCCTAATCCAACTAAACATCGTTCATATACCTTCGAACCGTCCTTTTCGCCATACTGCACACAAATTCCACTCTGCTGGTCGATTTATTTTGATTTTTTTTTTCTTTTTATTCCAAATGACATGTTCTTGTGATTAGCTTCCAACAGTAATCCAACAACTAAAACTTTTAATTAATAAAAGCCCTATGAGCTTTCGCTGTCTCGCATGCGATAGTAAAATAAATAATTTGATTAAAAAAATCGATCCTTGAACCGTTTTATTGCAGACAACACACTCAATGTGAGCGTTCTAATTTGCTTTACCAACCAAGTTTTTCTTTATCTCCTTTTTTATGAACGTTTTATTTGCAATTTAAAAATGAATAAACCCAAGTACTTGTGTCACTTTTTTTGTTTGCCTATAAAAAAAGACGCTCCCAAAAGAATTGTAGCTTTCATGCATGGAACAAGTATACACTTCGACTGCTCTGTTTGATATTTTTTCCCTCTTGCGACATCTTTAACTCCAGTTACATAAAATATATGAACTGGATAAATACAAGATATAAATTTACCTTCAGGCACATATAAATTCGAGTTAATAAATAACCAACCAAATTGTTGTTCAGAAACATATTTGAGGAATTTTCTTTTCTAAAATATTTAAATGTTACAAAAAGGATTGTAATATGGAAGTGTGTTAGCTCATGAATTACTTTAGCATTTTTTTTCCTCAAGTCATTATTCAAACTGGAAAAGGAAATACGTCGTAAATTCCCTATTTTAATTTGAAATGAAAAATACAAAATTCACCGACAAGAATTAATTGCCGAAATAATTACTCAACTTCCAAAAACAATGAATCGTTTGCAACAATGATGCTACCTTTTCCTTCCGTTAATATTTTTCTGCTGCTACTGGAAAAATTGAAGACGGAAAAATAAAGTGACGACAGTAAAAGCTTAAAAGCTAAAATATCTTTGAACGAACTTTTTTATCTCATACGGTGTGGATAAGGGTTTATCTCCGTTTTTAAATGATTTCAATTTGCAAACGCAAGTTTCATCAACGTAACGCTCTGACATGACGAATTTTATTTAAAGATTTCCATTTTAAGAGAGAAAAAAATAGTCGCTTAACTAACGTGCTTCTCACTTGAGTTGAATCTCTTATACGTTAAAAGTTACAACGAACAATCATATTAATCACATGAGGGGCCGTTCACAAAGTACGCACATTTCTTATGGAGAGAGAAGGGGCGGTAAGAGTGTGCTCTAAACATTTTTAATAAAATTTCAATACATTTTTGGTGCTATGGGAGAGGAAGGGACGATCTAAAATTTATGAATGGCTCCAAAGTTATGCTAAATACTCAGCACAATCAAACTGTCAAAATGACATTTTTTACTTCATATATTTAGATAAATTAATAGATTTTTCTTTCGTTTTGATCAAATATAGTAGCATTAACGGCACAAACGTTTTGGATCTCTTCCCTAACTGCTTTTTTCAAATAAAGCAGGCCTCAGCCCATTGCTCGTTTGCTTTATAGCTTTGGCGTTTAAAACGTCCTTTTAACAGTTGGAATAGATCTCGTTTTGGGATCTTGAGGTCTCTTTTCAGGGCCTCCGACTGTACAATGTACGTTTTACCACAGTGGTGGTCGCCAACGGACTTTACTTGCATCGTCCCGTTGGTTCACTGGTGTGTAGCGACACTATGGTTTCCTGAGCTGATCCAGCGGTACCTGGAGTCGGTACAGATTTCTAAGCCCCCACCGAAGGTAAAATCGATACCGCCCCCGAATGTAGCGTGTCATGTGATATGGCCGCATTTGGTTGAGGTACGTAATGGCGCTACAACGTGGTGATTGCGGTAGATAGTGAACTGAGTCAAAGCAGTTAACGTGTTGAATTTGTGTGACTGAAACCCGCGCAAGGTTGGCGAAAATTCAGTAGAGAGATGATATTATCTCGGGCCGTACCGAACATCTGTTTTTAGGGAGAGTCGGTGAGGTAACTCGCGTTTGTTGGGCGTGCCCAATTCCTCGCCTATGGGAGCCGTAAGGTTAAAGCTCTGCTAGGTACGCATGTCAATCTGCAACGTCATTGTTGTACAATGTACGTCTGGCCAAACCAGTGGGTTTTGTGAACGTGGCCAAATTTTTTAAGAAGATGTTGTGATGGTGCCTACAACTAAATGAGTTTTAATCACTGGGATTTGACGTCCTAAGTGGTTGTGTTTGAATCTTTGCGATAATTTAATTGAATCAATTTGATATGGTGGTTTAGATGAAAAAGTCGTTCTTTTACTTTCGAGGTGTTTCCTCTACTAGAACCGAACAGTAAAATGTTTAAGACTAATGGTAAAACTTAACCTTTTTAATGAAATAGTTGTGGCTTTAGATGTAAAAAAGTTTTCAACTTATTCTCGAAAGTTATGGTGAACCCATTATTTAAACAGTAATGCTGAGCTATATGAACAGCGAATTTACCATCATGAGATAGGTGCGGTTGGCGTTTCGAGTTTATGTAACGTACAGACTCTCTGAACTATAATATATGTCACTTCTTATCGTTATTTCAGATTTTATTATATTTTGGCGAAGCAAGATTACAGAAATAGTTCGCTGTTTCAATGCTAACCGAAAGTCTTTGTGTTTGTTTGTTTTAAAGTTCTATCATCGAATCTACAATAATAAAGACGGAAATGATAAATGATGTTGAGATTATAATAGCTAATAATCGAATTATTAAAAGTTTTTTTTGATTTATCGGTTATTGGAATTGGAAAATTGTGGAAATGTACGGAATAGTAAATAGCTTGTAACTTCAAAATAGAACAATTGGAATTATCAGACTGTATGAGTTGTATTATTTGATAGCTTTATTCAAGAACATAAGCAATTTTACGAATTTAATGTGTGCAACATGAGCGGCAGGCAAGTTCTACATTTACCATTAAGCAGCGATTGTTTGAAGCAAAGCTATGGAAAATTATTCTCATATGGCGCAGTAAAGTAAATGCTGTGCTTAGTGGAAACTAAAGAAACTAAAAATTAATACACAAGCCGACTCGATTTTGTAACGCATAATTGTGACATGAGTGGTACGTGAGGGCTCAGTGGTGACTCACTGGCCTTCTGCCTTCTGCTACAAAGTCGTTGCGTAGGTTTTCATCCGTTAAAAATGGTTAAAAAACCCAAGCCTCAGAGAGGCGCAGACTTAGATTTAGGTAGAAGTAGACCTTATGTGGGAGGAGTGTGGTCGCAAAACAAAGGCTCTCTCCGTCCGCGTGTGGAAATTATGTTTTTTTCCCGGTATCCAAATTCGATTTCCCGATTTTTCCCAGTATCCACTAAATTTCTGAGTTTCCCATTTTTTTAAAGTAACATTTCCCGATTTTGGTAATCAAATTTGCCGATTTTGAAGATAGTGTTACCTGGACGTACTTTTTTTTAGATTATGGTATTCAGCGCAAAGGGCACGACAGCTAACTTAACCGCTCACTATGTGATTAAAATTACACGAGCACAGCGAGCGATTTTTTTCGAAGTGTATCCTACAAATTTTTTGCTTGATGCGTGGAAATGCAACGCTCGTCTTGACACTCTTTTAATTTCTTTATTTGAACAATAGAAGAATTTCTCAAAATAAAGTTTAAACGGGCGCTTTCTTAATTAAGAATATGAAAGCTAGCGCCGCAGGTGGAAATATCTTACTTATTTTCGAATGTCAATAGATTACGCAAGAAAATCTGAGTTTTACAGGACGGGCTGAATAGAGAAAATCCGAACCTGGTATATACAACAAAAAATTACATTGAGGTCAAATATAATTACTTATTATAGACAGCACTTGTTATTGGCTATAAAAAGCTGTTAGTGGAGTTTCTAAAATACAAAATATTATGAAAACTCGAGCGGAGCGAGCGATTTTTTTATTAGTGTGACACCAAACGCAGAGGAATAAAGTAAAATTGAAACATTTATCTGTCTCATTCGCTGACAGATTAACATTGTCGCGTTGTAGACAAAATTCAGCTGGGATTACTTTTAAATATTTGATGAAGTGGACTATTAGCACCGCAGGCGAAATTTTTTAGCCAGGGGTTCTTTGCATGAAAGATGGTTAATAAAGTAACCAAATGCTTCTAACACCGCAGGCTAAAATTTCAGTAAATCAGTAAATTTTTCTTCATCATTTCTGGGATCTTAAAAATTTCTCACTACACAAAAAAATTCCGGACAACGCGAACATGCTCCTCTCTATATGTTCGGTCGTGGCCCCAAAACAATTTTTAATTTCACAAATTTTTACAAAAATCCAATGGGCCCTGTACCAAATAGATGATATTAGTGAACAAACTCATTCGGTAATTTTTAGTTATTCCTTGCTTTTTAGCTATTTTCGTTTTTAAGTAATTTCCCGATTTTTGTTCATTTCCCATATTCGGTCATTTTCCGATTTTTATTAATTCCCCGATTTTCAGTCATTTCAGAAAACATTATTTTCATGCACGTTTCCCGGTATCCAGTTTTTCGGCTCCCAAATTTCTTGGTATATAGGATACCAGGATACCGAATTTTTTCCACACGCGTCTCCGTCACACTCAGAAATCCGTTTGTATGCCGAACATCAGGTCAAAACTTATAGGTTCTTGATAATCGCTAGTAAAACATATGCAAGGAACCCATACGTATCAGAATAGATGTAACAAACAGAACCGATGTTGCAAAAAGACTCGAACGTATCTAGGTATTGCCTTAACTATTAAGTGATGAAATAACATCCACAAATTGGATTGGAAATTGCCGAAAGGGCAATATCGAAAAAGCCGTCCGAAGAAATGGCGCAAAAAATCTCGTCAACTCCCTAAAAAAAACTAAAATTTAAAAAAAAAATTCCAAAAAAAGGTTTGAAGAAAAATTTAAAAACAAATTTTTTGTACTAGTCTCTAATACACACTTCCATACAAAAGAGTTCGCCTCTTTTTTCTTTATAACACAAAAAACCTTATCAAAAAACCACTTTAACGTGTACCCACTCGGTAAGTTGATTTACACAGTGTGCGATGCGATAGGTAAATGGCTCATAACGTACGTGTAGTCAGAGTAGTCGGTAAATTTTATGCGACGTGTTTGTTTTGATATAGTAAAATTTTGTGATTCTCAAATTTCTTAAATTTGTGGTATTTTACGGAAACGATTGTCCTGCCTATGACATTACTCAATTCTCGGCAAAACATTCGTTCCCTAAAGCCGCCTATGAGTTCTCAATAAAGATGAAAAACTTGACTTAAATCCCGATAATAAACAAAAATTTAACCGACAACTAAAGTCATTTCATAGAAACATGAATGAATTGGCACGCGGCAACTTTGATTCGTTCGTAGAGTGAACATAACAAAATTTGAAACTTGAATTGATTTTTATGATTTCAACTTACCTTGTGGGTTACACGTTAAAACATAGTACAGAGGAACACTGTGCGATGTTTACGGTAACGAGCCCCGGAGGGGCGAGTTACCGTAACGCACACTTGTAATATTACTCATAACAGTGTTCCTCTGTAATATACTATAAACGGCCCTAGCTCAGCGGCCCTTAGCCCGACAGTACCCAGATTCAATCGCAAAAAAAGATTTCTCGAGTTATCGTGTTGACAGACAGACGGACGGACGGACGGACATTTTTTTTATTGCTGATTCGTCATCCAAGGACCATGATCGGTGCTCCCCTCCTACTCCCAGATCGAAATTCGACTGGTTACAAACGTCGTGGTGAACGCATAAGATCACTTTTTGAATAACTTCGTTCGGGTATAAAATAGTTATTTACATCACAAGATCTACTCGTTTTCGCGTGATGTATTGAGTTTTTTATGCTTGCTAAGGGAACCGAAAATACTTTCGGTTCTCTGAGCAAGCATGAAAATGTACTCTCGTCTGTTACAGCAAAGTATGCTACAAAAACATCAATACACATCCAATGTGCACTTCCCTCAGCCAATGAACGTTGTAGGTAACTTTAATAAGTGGGTTTTAAGTTTTCTACAAAATCATTACTTTTTACTGATTATATGTGCATAGAGAGAAGGATCGATTCCGTACAGAATTATGTGAGTTTTTATTTATCTGATCTGAAGGTAAATTAAAGGCTTAAACGAAAGAAATCTATATCCGATTATAAAGAAGCACCTCAAAGATGACTATCATCATAAATGTTGTGTGCGTTGTATTTTTTTTTGTTTATCGTAAACTTCAATTATTTACTTTGGAAATGAATGTGCATGCAATCAATTTATATTAATTTTCCTCCATCATGCACAATCCAAGAACTACAGACACTGAAGATGGTTGTTTATATTAGATTATATCAAGAGATAATACCCCACTTGCATCTTTATAATAAATATACACACCGAACCTAAGTCAATGTACACCGCACTGCGAATGCATACCGTTCCATTAATGGTTCAATTTAAGATTCGATTATCCATTTCATTATTCATAGGCTGTAATTACACGTAATTTAACCTCTCCCTCTTTGAAACTATACAAAATAAAGTCATTAAAACGTCGCGGTTGGTTTTCAAAGTCACATTTAAAACGCAGTGTTTATTTGCATTGAAACAAAACATCTCTACCATAAGTTGATAACTGGTAAAAGGCAACTCAATCAATAGGCATCAAATCTAAGATGTTCATCAAATTTTATATTTAATTTAATTTTCTTTAGTTGTTTCTTCATTATTTTAACAACAGACTTTTTTTTGAATATTTTTAATGATTGAAAAGAAACACTTTTTCTACTTATTTGTTTTCTTAAAGTTTTTTATCCTCTCCGAAGTCTTTAGATTTAGACATCATTTCAATATTGATTTACATTATAAAATGGAATGTTTTATAAAAACAAATAGATGCATACGGAGCACAAAATCGAAGAACGGAATGTAGGTTTTACAAATAAAAAATTTGTTTGTTGTGTAAGCACTAAGAGTAAAACTTTGCATTCAACTCGTCTAAGAAAAAGCAGAAAAAAAAGAATCAAAATCTGCGCAAAATGTACTTTTCTGCTTAAGTAGAAACTATCTTTCAAGTATATTTGCACACAGCAGTACTAATAATTTTGATTGTCGAAGTGTATTTTAAGAAACAAAACTTTAAATTGGAAGATTTGTTTTTAGCATTTGAATTTACAGACAGGAATGATGTCAGTGCTTGTTAAAACGGATGAATGATTGTTAAGAATAATAAAAGATTTTTTTTCGGAAGTACCTACCCTGTTATGGATATCATCTATAAATCGAGTCACGATTTTTCGGTTTTTATTTTTTATTTGATATTCCCAGAAGACTTGCAATTGTTATTGAAGATGATATCTTAATATTCATTCATAACATGCTGTTTCATCGCTTTTTTACTTTCTTTTTGGAAATTCTTCAACTATACTTTTGAATGAGGGAGTTTCACTAAATCATTAAGTTCAATGTCAAAAGCAGAATAAAAAGAAAGGAAAAATGTTGATCATGAAATAAATAATTTATAGTCGCTGATACATATTTTATTTGACGCATGTAAATATTACGCTTTATGACAATATCAGCCTTCCTCCAACTACCTCTATGTATATCTAAATTCATCGTAAGCTACGTTCAGTATTTACATCAAAGTTTCGAATTGGATTGAACGGCTCACTTTCAAAATCCGGACGAAAAATCAGGAGGCGTCAAAATCCGGAGGCATCAAAATCAGGAGGCGTCAAAATCCGGAGGCATCAAAATCAGGAGGCGACAAAATCCAGAGGCATCCAAACCCAGAGGAGCATCCGGATTTTGTAGCGCCCGGATTTTCTATCCTTCGTATTTTTAGTGATACTAACTGTAGAAGTGTATAGTGATAGTGATACATACATACAAACGTAATGACACCAATTTTACAACCAAGGCGAGGCTTTAATCCGCAAACTAAGTAAAAGACTCCAGATTCGGTAATTCACCGAATTCTTGTCAGTTCTGTTAGTAATTGTAGAAAAAGTATGAGTAATGTTCTACAATGGGGCGCGTGGTAATACACCTGCGAAACAAGTCCACTTGACACACATAAATTTTAGTCATTTTTTTCGTAGACAGAAGAAACATGTAATAAAATTTCGGTTGAAATGGAGCTATTCAAAACAATTGGGCCACTAGATTTAGAGATAGAACTTTAAGAACATGGAAATTTTCAGTACAGGATGTGCCGTCCCCAAGAACCAAAGTTAGTGAGAACATTCAGCGTTAGTTAGTGATTTCTATAGGCATTTGGAAGAAAAACGACAAAAACTGGAGTTCAGAACTCGTTTAACTTTTGTAGGGACCTTCATTGAGCCCCGTACGAAAGCATGTTTTCTATATTCCATAAACCCTAATTTGTTGTTTTTTCATACATTTTTGCAAATTTCAAAACATTCCAAAAAATTGAAATTGCCATGAAGTGTCAGTTTCAAAGACTTTTCGGAAAGCTTCAACCTTTTACTAAACTTTGATGACAAACTGAGCTGAACTGGCGTGGAGTCACGTCGTTGTCCGCCGGCGCTTAAAAAATAAGCTCTTAAAAGGTAAAATGTGACGCAGTCCATAAGTCCGCTTCTAAAATTAATGATATCGCTTCAGGTGACGCTATCGCTGATAATACGCAAAGGTTCTCCAAAAAATTTTCTCAGAAAAAATTTCTCCGAAAAAAATTTTTCTCCAAAAAAGAATTTTTTTCTTCTAAAACTTTTTTTCGTGAAATTTTTTTTTTCGGGAAAAATTTTTTTGAAAATTTTGTGACGATTTTTGGAGAAAAGTTATTTTTTCGTGAGAACAAGTTTTCCGGAGAAATTATATTCGGAGAAATTTTTTCTGAGAAATGTAATTTTTCTTCTACCAAAAAAATTTTCCTCCCGAAAACAAAATTCACGAAAACAAGTTTATCAGAAAAAAAATTTTCTCAAGAAAATTTTTCTCCAAAGCTAGAAAAAGAGAGCTGGAGAGAGCTGGAGAAAAAATTTTTTCGGATAATTTTTTTCTGAGAAAATTTTTTGGAGAACTTTTGCGTATTATTAGCAGTATTTTTCGGAGAAATTTTTTGGAAGAAAATTTTTTTTGGTAGACAAATTTTTTTGAAAAAATTTTCCTCCGAACACACCTTTTTCTTCCGGAGAAAATTTTTTTGTTGGTAGAAAGAGTCAAAAAGAATTTGGTAGAAAAAAATTTTTTGAGAAAATTGTTTTCTTCGAACGTTTTTTATTCGTGATTTTTGTTTTCGGGAAAATTTTTTTTTGGGAGAAATTTTTTTCTGAGAAAATTTGGAACAAAATTTTTTTCTGACAAATTTTTTTCGAAAAAATTTTTCTACGAAAAAGAAAAGTTTTTTCGTAGAAAATTGTTCGTAGAAAATTTTTTCGTAGAAAAGTTTTTGTTGAAGAAAATTTTTTTTTTGAAGAAATTTTTTTATTGAAAAAAGTTTTTTGGAAAAAAATTTCTTTCTCTCAAAAAAAAATTCTACGAAAAAAGTTTTCTCCCAAAAAATTTTTGTATAAAAAAACATTTTGTTCAAAAAAAACTTGGTGACTTGTCACTGCATCACACCCGGCCCTCCGTTGCCGCTGCGGACATGATTTTGGTAAGATTTTCCCTAATTTCCGGCTTGTGTCTCATCTCGAAAGCAGAAAGAGCCAACAAAGTCTGTAATTGTTTTGTGAAAAAATAGGCAGAAAAAAATTCTAACATTGATTTGTCCTAAAATTCACTAATTTTTCTCGTCTCTTTCCTTTATTGAACTATTCACTTCGTATGCTTTCAATGATTTTTTTCAAATATTGCAGTTCGTCTCATGTCCTATTCTTTGGCTTCACATCTATTTACGGATCAGATCAAGTAGAAGAGTTTATAAAATACTGCTCGAGGATGTTAATCTTGTGACAAATATCTATTGAAAATAGAATATTGAATGGGTTTGCCACATAATATTATCGTATTTTCATCTTACTTCTTATATATTTTAAATGTATTTCATGCTAATATTCAACTGCTTCCACTTTAATAAATTTCAATATTCATAAGAGGAAAAGATAAAATATCTAAACAAGAATATTACTCAAAACTGCTAATAAAGATAAGAAATGACAGAAAAATATGGAAGTGTCTTACGTTTACAAAGAAAAATTCCACAAGATTACCATAAAAGAGCAATTGATCTTTTAGAAATATAGAAAAAAGGCAAAGAAACTAAATTGCAGCAAATACTAAAAAGTGTCCCAATTCAAAGTTATATAAAATGTAACTTTCTTCATCGCTTCAATGTGGGTTGTGCCCATACGTTAAAAGATTATAGAATGTTAATAATATTCATTGACTCTAATATTTAAGCGTATTCGATATGTGTATTAAATATAAATTTCAATTTTATTTTGTTTCGCTACTCGCGTATTTCGATCATTAATAACCGTCTTTACAGCAAATGATAATGCACTGCATTTTGATATTAATTGGTACAAGAGTTGGTTAGAAAAGAATTCGATTTATATTTTTCTTATAAGAAGAAATAAACGCAAATAATGTAGGAGTTTGAAGTTACAAAACTATTTAATCAAATCATTTTATTATTTGTGGTTATTGTCAATGCGAATACCGTGACAATATCCTATATTTTTATTGTAATGGCATCAGCCTACAGGTTTAGGTCATTACAGAATTTGATTGCGTAAATTCTGCAGAGAAAAAACAGTTCTATATACATAGAATTTTAAAGAATACGGCAGATATGTATGGCTTACGTGAGACAGGCATGTTGTACCTCTGGTACGAATGATATCTGTCGGATTATAATATTGTATAGTAGAATATCGGCAGGGAGCAGAGCTCACCCTCGTATTTCCAAAAATGTTCAAATTTTCCAAATGATAACTTGGAAATGCGATTGGACCTGCCCTGGACCGCTGCAGAATCTGGAGAAAACTCTTGGGTTATCTTAATCCTAAGGAACAAGTTTCACAATTTTTTGTAGCAAAGTTTTTTAATGCGCAAGTGAGTAAGACCAAACTGATAAAGGATTGGGTGAAGGTGGAACACGGTAAGAGCTGGACAGCGTATGACGGAGGAGTGCACAGCAGATGCTTCCCCCCCCCCCCCATTCCATGACGCTGCTAATAAATATAGCCCAATAGTTTTCAATTCGTTGTTTCTTTCGTGTCGGAGCTCGGTACACTCTAGCTACGTCCCTGCAGCTACTTACTTTTTCTAATCATACTTTGTGATGTAATCGATACTTATGGGTTAAAATGCCAGTGTTATTCGTATATATCCGAGGGTGAATTGTTACATTTGGTAAATTCGTATGATTTGACATGATGGTTGGGATAAGAATACCGCAAGGAACATTTACATGTACCTTTTTGCACAATTTTTTTTTTTTTCGAAACAACGTTCGTTATTCCAACATGCCAACACAATAGGCGTTGTGGTGAGTCTACCACAAAGCCGTTGTAACAAATCAATAAACACATAGAATGCGTCCGTTGAGCATGCAAGGTAACGAGGCAAGTATGCGTGTGAAGGAATTGGGATATTGTATAGAAATAGGAAAACATTTGCATCGTTTGTTTCGTTTGGCTCACCAATATAGTGGCTAGCTTACATTACTCGATTAATTTTTATTACTATGAAGAGTCCATAAACGAGAATGGAGGGTTGGAGCTTTCCAGCGAATGTGTTAGCGTGTTAGCATGTTCTACGGCGAAACGGTTTTAACATTAATGTAACTGTCTAGACTCCGAAATTTCTTATCTTAGAGATTTATGACTGAAAATCACCATATCTCAGAGGTTTTACCAAGGTATTCTTAAACATGAGCTACGCAGACCCGTACGATTCCCTATAAAATCTCAACCAACATCAATCCCTGTTGTGAAATGTTATAAGGTTAGTGATTCTCATTAAATTGCATTGGAAATTGCACGAAGGAAAATAGTAGAAAAGCCGTCGAAAAGAATGTTACAAAAAAAAAACAAATTTAAAAAAAAGTTAGGCAAATTCTGAGGACCCTACAGCGCGAACCGCTTAACCGATTCAAAACCTTTGAACGCTATTGTCGTAATGTATACGATATAAAAAACTACTTTGTCGACTGTATCTGAAAAATTGGTCGAGATTTACTCGACCAAACCAAAACGAAGTTCGTCTGATTCGCAGTGAACGCATATGCCCCGTATTCTTCGTACTAAGCCAAAAATCAACGATAGATCGACCATTTTCATATCTTCAAAGAGGATGTTGTTAAAAGAGTTTTCAAAAATGATCGCAACAAAATACAACATGGGGCCAAAACCTAAAGAAGCACTTAAAGTTAAAAGGAAAAGAAGTTCCCGTTTATGTGATTGAAGTAAGTAATTATAAACAAAATAAATAAATTAGCATTCTTATGACTCGTTGTTTATAGTTGTGTTTATGAGCATTTTACATTACATTACATATTCACAATATGTACGAACTATAAATTACTTAACAAATACCAAATCGGTTGAAAATATGTTAAAAATTAAATCTTTTATTACAATCATAAAACCCATGATAGAATGCGCTCAAAATTGAAACTTTAAAGTCATAGAAGACATAACGTAATTCTTCCATACCAGTGAACTGTGAAAAATTCACGATTTATATTTCTACCATAAAAACCACATCGTTACGACTATATCATTTCAGCTAAGTTTCTTATTTTAATCTTGTTATTTGTCCCGACAGTTAATGACTGAAGAACTTCAACAAAATCTTCGCTGAAGAAACTAATCTAACCGAAAATAGTTTTATGAACTGACAGAATAACCGAAAGTTTTTTATGACCAGGCTGTACATTTAACACCATCAAACGAAATAAATCAATAAGATGTAAGAGCTTATAAAGCACATTTTTTTCTCTTTCCTTTCGATCTTTTTTATTCATCTAGATTAACTTCATTTCGTATATAAATTTTCTTTATTTAACATGAAGTTGGAAAAGTGTTGTTATAGTCAATTGATGACAGAGAAAAGTCTAATAAATCCATGTTAAGCTGAAATCATTGTATTTGAACAATCACTTAATCTCAATCAATCAGAAAATCTAGAAAAATTCAAGAGAAACGAAATGTATTATATTATTAAGGTCTATATGCTGGGGCAGCTACCCCAAGTAGCATTGACTAAATTATTGGTTGTGGTGTCCATCCACTTCACATCAAATATACAATCATCTAGTTGCACACATTTCAATTGAAATAAAGGTTCGTTGCTTTACGGTGGGAGAATGCGAAGGTGCAAAACCGGAAACGAAGTTCTTCGAAAAGTGGTTTCATGCGTTTACCACGACGTTTGTAACCAGTTGAATTTGGACCCGGGAGTAGGGGTAGCACCGATCATGGTCCTTAGATGACGAATCAGCAATAAAAAAAATGTCCGTTCGTCTGTCAACACGATAAATCGAGTAACGCTCGACAGATTTTCAAAAACTTCTTTTCTCTGTGCCAGTGAGCTAGGGCCGTTTGAGTGGTTTTTGGTCTTTTGTACATAGCTCGAGTAAATCTTCTCCGATTTTCATAATTTTGGAAGGTCTGGGCATGCCTCTCACAACTAATGGAAGAAAACTTTTTTGATTTTGAGCTTTTGGACTCAACAGGGCCCGAAAACTGAGTCTAGGGCCCAATGTGTTTTTTTTACATAAATCGGGCAAATCTTATCCGATTTTTAAAATATATTTTTTCCTGAAAAATAATCAGAAAATTGATTACAGTATTGAGTATGAGCAAAATCGATCGAAAACTTTCGAAGTTACGGTCGGAAAAGAGGTCAAAAACGTGGTTTTTGAAGGTTCGTGGAGCTTTTTCATTTTTATCTCTGCGAAATTAGAACAGAAATCGTTCTTCAAGGTATTGAATGAAAGATGTGAACATCAGAAAATTACGAAAATTAAATTAGTGAAAATCTGTTGAGTGGTTCGGGCTATAGAGTCCTTAGCGTGGACCACACTCACGCTACGCGACCGAACACGATATTGTTTTTTTATGTGAATATTCCATTGTAAATGAGGTTTTTTGTGCGGTGTTGTAGAGAAAATAGAGGCGAACTTTGTTGTCCATAAATGTATGGGTCAGTGGCCTCTGCTAAGTGCTCTAGGTCGGTTCTAAATTCTGCGCTTATTTTAAGGGCTTGAGAGATTTTTTGCGCGTTGCTTCGAACGTGTTTTTAGATATTGCCCTTTCGGCCCACCCGGAAATCCTGTCTGGGTACGGCCCTGGTTTAGGTAGATAGGATGATGAAGAGAGGCGGCTCACAATAAGCTTAACAATAGAAGAGGAAATGACATCCGCGAAGAACGTTTTGTACATTCGATAGAATAAATTGCTCCCTGGGACTCGTTTCAGTAATTTTTCCCCATTTTCCCATTCACCTAGTCACCGATATGCGAAACATATTTTCGATTTTTATTTTCATGCATGTGTGTTACAACCAATTGGATTCGCTTGTAGATACTGAAGCATCCATACAAAAGTTGGTTCCCTTTGTGAAGAATGCTCCATATCGAATTCAATTACATTTATTACTTCCATTTATATGTTTGAACGGATTTGACTTTGCACAATATACATGACGACGACGCTAATCGTTCAATTCCATATGACATTTATTACATTGGTTCCTATCACCAAAACCCGATTTACCTGCTACACTCAAACTTTGTGTTGAACAATGGGATATTTTCACAAAAAATTGTATTTTTGTGTCTCAAACGAAATTAACATGATGTGTCGTAATACATGCCGTAGAGAAACATGAAAGCTTTTTCAAACGTGATGATTGTAAGCGGTCGAGGTTGATAATTGACGAACTTGTCACGTTAACCTGGTTTCACTTGTTGAAGTTGACAGAATATTTCAGTTGATCATACTCCGCAAACGATTGATGAGATTTGGGAAATGGATCGTTTGATTGCCATTAATATTGTTGAATATTGGTACCGTTGCCGTTTGAATTTTCGATTATTTTTTTAATTTTCTTTTTCTATTTGACTCTCTGTAAAGAGTTCGTATTTTCGAAAAAGTATTAATTTTGAAAAATTTCGAATACTCGAGTTTTCGAAAACATCAACATGGGTCAATCCTCGGAATAAGTGTGGTATCAGCTTATGCCAAAGAATCTCAAAAGAGACGAAAAGTAGTACGTTTTTACATTGTGCAAATAGCCTATTTATATATTGTTGGCTATTTGCACTGTGTCCGAATAGCCGAAGGTATATAGAAGAGACTATTTGCACACAGTGCAAATAGCCAAGAATATAACATAGAAGAGACTATTTGCACACTTAGATTAATGTTCCGATCATTCGTACTAATTCTAGTTTCGTTACCCAAAAACTTTTTGTGACGTTTTGTAAAAGGAAAACTGCCTTAGCTTCTTTACCTACCTAGTTTTTATAGCACTTTTTAAAAGGAAAACCTTCCTAGCTTTATTCGCCATCTCGTTCTTGTGACATTTTCTAAAAGGAAATATTCTCTATATTGAAGAGTCGTTTGTTAATGTTTCTCTATAAGGATTTGTTGAGTGTTCTTAAAAGGAAAAGTTTTCCAGCTTCGTTAACCACTTAGTTTTTGTGACATTTCGTAAAAGGAAAAGTTCCCTAGCTTCGTTAGCAACCTAGTTTTCGTGACATTTCGTAAAAGGAAAAGTTCCCTACTTTCATTAGCCACCTACTTTTTGTAACATTTCGTAAAAGGAAAAGTTCCTTTGCTTCGTTAGCCACCTAGTTTTCGTGACATTTCGTAAAAGGAAAAGTGCCTTTGCTTCGTTGCACACCCAGTTTTTGTGACATTTCGTAAAAGGAAAAGTTCCTTTGCTTCGTTGGCCACCTAGTTTTTGTGACATTTCCTAAAAGGAAAAGTTCCTTTGCTTCCTTAGCCACCTAGTTGTTGTGACATTTCGTAAATTGAAAAGTTTGCCAACTTTGTTAGCCTCCTAGTTTTTGTGATATTTTCTAAAAGAAAAAGTTCTCTACTAGGAAATCCCTAGCTTCGTTAGACAACGCTAGATTTTCGTGACGTTTCATTAAAGCACAAATTCCCTAGCTACATTTCTTAAAAGGAAAAGTTTTCCAGTTTCGTTACCGGTAAGTTTTTGCAACATTTCTTGAAAGGAAAAGTTCCCTAGCTTCGTTAGCCACCATACATACATGTACAAATACATATACATATCATGTACATATTAATAAATTGATGAAAAATTACATTGAAAACAGTGTGTGCAAATAGTCTCCTCTATATATTGTTGGCCGAAGGTATATAGAAGAGACTATTTGCACAATGTGCAAGGAGTATTTTCGTTTAGCTTATACACTTCATCACAAAATTTCGTATAATTAACGTAAGCTAACGGCGTCCCTCTAAGCGCGTGGATAATTGTCCATTTTTTAGAGACTGAAAAACATCTTAAAAAAGATATTTTTCGTACCATGGGACTTATTATGTAGGTTGTGTCAAAAGATAAGCTAATTGGGCGCTCATGGGAGCCATACAAGATACACACGTTAATATCAATTTTGCTTCTGCATACTGAAATATTGAGAGTGTAAGTTAACGGTTGTGACTACAGAGGGAGCGTGTGTAATTTTCGTAAATGATAAATGCGATAAACTTTAATCATAAACATAAACACTAAACCATGTAAAAGAAAACTTGAATAATATGAACAGGAAGATGAAAAGTAAAACTTAAAAGATTTTCCCTTCACGAAAATTTTTGGGCTGCGATGTACGAGAGTTACGTATAACTCAAAAGTTTTGAGCTTTAATACACCTTCTAAATTGTTTGTAGACTTCATAAATATGTACTTACCATCACTATGAAAAGCGAAGCATGAAAATGGAGATATTACCTGGAACAAAAAGAACAAACATTTTACTTTTATAGTCGAAGAAAATTTACGGCAGTTTCTAAATTTACTGGTACGGCGCCTAATGCTTCGATTAGTGAAAATTTACGCAGGGAGCATATTAAATATCAATTTAATTCAAATAATTCAACCGTTTCAAATTGAAGGCAAGAAACAAATTCATTTTCAACTCAACATGGGATATAATTCGAAATTAATTTTTAGGCAAGGTAATAGTTCATTGAGTAAATGAATCGCTTGAAGAAGTTAACAAAAAACGAAGAGGAAAATTCATAATCGAAACGTAGACCACGCCACTTATTAAACCGAGCTCTCAACAAAATATTTAAATTAGATTTCTCCTTTCAATAAATATACTTTCAAATTAAATATATATAGAAAAGCGATGGTGGCGTTTGAATCCAATTAACCCCTTGTACCGCATCATAATATACATAAGTATGCTCTTAAAGGTCTATAAATCATGGGCACTTTTAGACGAAGAAGAGAAAAAAAAATCTTTTCGAAAACCAAAATTGTGTAATAAATTATTCCAAATTATAATATTATAATTGAAGTGGTTTAATCTTAAAATGTGATAAGAAAATACAAAAAAAAATATTTCTCTTGTGGTGTGCCGTATGGTATGAAACATGGGTACATTTAGTACACAGTCGTTGTAATATAAAATGCCGCACACGCAGGGGGTTACCATTTCTACTTTATTCCTGTTATTTGTTCAAGTGTTGTTGCCTACACATTTCATTTGATTTCATTTAAAAAGGTTCAACATAGAAATGTGCATTTTTCTGTTTAGATTACGAGACGAAAAAAAGGTTTAATTTTTGTTTAGAGTGATCGAGGGCGGTCTTTGTTGAGGATGAGGGAATGTAGAAGGGAAAATGAATGTTATCTGATGTTAATGTCCTTTTTAATTTTGTACCACAAGAAACGAGAATTGATACGTCTTTTTGTCACTTCTTGTGTCTTTTATAGCCTCCAAACAACAGTTTCAAAATTTATTTTTATTGTCGCCGTGAGGTATTTAAAATGAAAATTTCTCTTTCCATAAAATAATTTGTCATTTAGTAAGAATCTCACGTTCGTATCGCCACATCCACAATAGTTTTAGTTATAAATTGATTGTTGCGAGACATTTTTTTTTTGTCTGACCTCCCAATGTTTCTTTTAGTAATGATCGACACGTTAATTTGATAAAAGAGCCATAAATTTCTGTTTTATTATCAATTTTTGTTTATTTATATAATGGAATTGTAAAATAAAATAATAATTTGTTTCTTTTATCGTCAATTTTTATAGAGTGGAAAGACAAACTATTCAAAATAAAGTCAACATGATATTGTTTTGCGGGTTGAATTGATTTGTTTTACTGAATGGAACAGCGAGGGGAATACAACAATAGAATGGCATGTTCCGCCTGTCTGTGTTGTACGTCATTCACGCTGAGATTCTTCCGTTTAATAAATTTGTTTTTATCAATTTACGGATTTTTGTCCATATAAATTAACACTGTCTATGCACTAAATAAATCTCGAAGTGTTCTCAATTTATCGGTCATCAAGCTTCATAAGTTCGGTAGTTTCGTGGTTCGATTCTCGAAACACACAATACAGAACACGAAAAAATGACGTCACTCGCACATGAAAGAAGGTGCATTTCGTCTTCTTGCATCAGAAGAAGGGCGCCACCTACATAGCATTTGGTAAACTACTAATGGTACGAGGAAAACATACGAAAGATGGCGTCAAATATGAAACCTGTCAATAGAAGTCGACACTAGATAACACTGATACAACCTGCGACTGTGAACAATTTGAACGTGGACAGATGTGTTGGGATCCAAAATGAAACCAGTCTTTTCGATAAGTAAAACAATATTTTATTTACAGCACAGAAGTGTACTGTTTAGCGGTCACATAGTGAAAGGGGACGATCACAATGATTATCGTTCTAATATAGACTTTACAATTGGTATAAACATTCTAGAAAGATCTAATGATATGTGCGTCGGTGTATATTCTATTACAACTCCAACAGATGACAGCAAGTAAAGTGATCTTCCCGATGTCTGCACAAGACGAAAGTGTCATCAATTTCGATTGCCGAATCAGTTGGCCATTGCCAAGTATAAGAACGTACAGTTTCAATATAGAAAAACCAGTATTACATTAAGAATTGATATGTAATATCAGACTTATATGAGATTGCTGTGACATATGAGTCAGTCAGTGTTGCGCTCTCAACTTGTAAGCGTTACGCTTCTCGTAGTATGAATCCAGCTGAAGTCAGATATGCACAGATTGAGAAAGAGCTCCTTGCGATTGCTTTTGCTTGCCGCAAGTTCCATTATTTTATTTATGGTCGGAAAGTGACAGTTAGGAGCGACCACGAACCGTTGGTCAGTGTGATGCAGAAGGATTTCCACTCGCTTGCAAAGAATGAGATTGCGTCTCTCTAAATATATGTTGAATTGAATGTTACTTACGTGCCCGGTAAGTATTTGTTTGTAGCAGATTTGCTTTCTCGAAATTTTGATAGAGACAATGCAGGGTCTGAGATAGAGGACATTGATGAGGTAGTGCATTCTCTTAACATTAGCAATTCGCGGATTGATGAGTTTCGGAAGGAAACTGAAGAAGATCCGGTTTTGAGAGAGCTCAAAGCTGTGGTGCTTGAGGGCTGGCATAGCTCGAAGTCGAGGGTGTCGGAACCGTTGAGGTTCTATTACAAATTACGTAATGACTTGTTCGTGGAAGACGGGTTGATTTTTCTGAACAGATCTGACAGCAAAAAACCTGACGGTTTGCCACTGGTTCCGTGGAAATTCGGAAAGCCTTTATTCTGTGATTTTACTTGCGTCGATACAACATGTTAATCATACGTAGCATCCACTAGCCGACGAGCATAGGAAACAGCAACACGTGGAGAAATTTCGAAAAGGGCTAAGTACAGGGGACTAGAGAACAATTTTTACTTTTGTCCAATTTTAGGAGAGACGATAGGTTCTTGGGGTGAAGACGGCAGAAAACTGATAAACGAAATCGGGAAGAAACTCAAATCAACAATGTGCGAGCCGAGGTCTAAACGTTTTCTGGTCCAAAGAATGCAACCAATGCAGCGTCAATACTAGGGACGATACCCCAAGATATGAAAAAATTGCATGAAATTTATTATATAGCGAAATAAAATTTGTAACTTGTAGTTGAAAAGATTCAAGGTTTTACAGGTCGCAATGACGGCTTAGCTCGAGCACCTTTCCTTGTTTGTTATTGGAATAATAAAATTTTACCACGTAAAGCAGAACAGATTAAGCTGATTTACCTCGAGATTTTAGAGCAAGTAATTACAAGATAAAATGACGACAATCTTCACAATTGCTGAATTGCATTCCTGATGCCATGCCACTGAGACTTAAACATTTGCACTTTGAACTCACGAGAAATAAGTATAACAAAACTAAAATTTGTCACTAGCACACTTTGACCTTCCGATTGAGAGACAATTAACACGCCATAAAAAGAGAATGTAATAAGAAACGTTCAGACAATTCTACATCACACAACAAATTGACTCTAAAGAACCAAAATATTAATTAAAAGAAATTAGTTGTGATTAGGATGCAGTCTATTATGAATACTTTGTACGTTTATAGAGGACATTTGAATGGCTTACTAGTACACAAGAGCACGAGTACACACGAAAGAAATGTTTGCGTTCATTATTCAATGTCAACGCTATGTATTAGATAAGAGTGACAAAGATACAAATCCAATAACATTCAAGTTGTTGACTGGAATGTAGGAGGTCTGTGAATGAAGTGGACGTACCCAGATAACACAGATCACACTTTTTAATGTGGCTGCTTACTGTACATTAAATGTGCAAAATCCAATGTTGTTGAGAATACGAGGGGCACCCTAAAAGTTTCGGGAATCGGCTATAAAACGATTTTATTGCTTCTCAAAATAAGCACCATTACAATCTATACACTTTTTCATCCTTAAAAACCAGTTTTCGAAACATCGAGTCCATTCGGAAGTTGATATTTGGGCCACTTCTTGTTCATATGCCTCGACAACAGCTTCCGCAGATAAAAATCGCTTCCCACGCAACTTATTCTTGACACTCGGAAACGAATAAAAGTCGCACGGTGCCAAGTCGGGACTGTAGGGTGGATGCAGCATCAAATTGATTTTTTCCTTCTCCAAGAACGTCGTGGTCAGAGCACTTGTGTGGGAGCTTGCATTATTATGGTGGAGGATGATCTTGCGATTTCGACTCTTTCCACGTAGTTCTTCAAATACTTTTGGCAAACAAATCGTAGTATATCACTCTGAATTGATTGTTTTACGATCCTCAAGTGGTTCAGTAGACACATGACCTCATTTCCTGAAGAAAGTAGCGACCATTTTCTTGGCGACGCTTCGAGCGCGAATTACCTTTGTTGGAAATCTTCATTTTGAAACACCCAAACGGTGGATTGCTGTTTTGTTTGGGGATCATAGCTGTAAATCCAACTTTCGTCACCTGTTACGATGCTATATACTGAATCAGAAGCCCCATTGTCGAAGTTTTTGAGAGAATCTCGGCACCATTTCACACGAGCCTCCTTTTGGTCGTCTGCCAATTTGTATGGGATCCACCGAGAACAAAGCTTCCGTGTGCGTAAATGTTCGTGTAAAATTGTTTGTATTTGACTTTTCCCGATCCCAAGGGATGCAGCTATCTCAGCATAGGTCACATGTCGATCGGCTTCAATCATGTTCCGGACATGGTCAATGTTTCCATCGCTGATGGCTGTGGAAGGTCGACCTTCACGAAAGTCGTCACTGAGGTAAGTGCGTCCCGATTCAAACTCAGCGAACCACCGATAAACAGTGGTCTTGGATGGGGCCTCATCTCCAAATGCTTTTTGCAAACGATCAATACACAATTTGAGAGTCAAGCCAGACTTAAAGTCGTCGAAAATCATGGCTCTAAAATTTTCACGTGATAAATCCATTTTTTCTCTGCAATGACTTTTTGGAATTGTTGTATCTTTTGACTGCTACGATCGATTTTCATTTTGATCATCATTTTTAAATCAGGAAAGACCAATTTAATTTTTGTGTAAATTAGCGAAAAGTTTACACGAGCCGATATAGCCGATTCCCGAAACTTTTAGGGTGCCCCTCGTATGTACATAAAATGCCATTAAAGCTCGAAATTATTGCACTAGATCACAAATACATTTTTCGCACATTTTATGTGCGTGATAAGGTGTACACTATTTCTATCACATTTTATGTACCAAAAATGTGCTTGTGATGTAGTACATTTTTTGATGTAAAAAAAAGTACATTTTTGTGCCATTAAAGCTCGAAATTATTGCACTAGGTCACAAATACATTTTTCGCACATTTTATGTGCGTGATAAGGTGTACACTATTTCTATCACATTTTATGTACCAAAAATGTGCTTGCGATGTAGTACATTTTTCGATGTAAATAAAATTATTGCACTAGATCACAAGTACATTTTTCGCACATTTTATGTGCGTGATAAGGTATACACTATTCCTATCACATTTAATGTACCAAAAATCGTCGACTCATAATCCCGAGCGTCTTGGGTTCAAGTCCCGCAAATTAAAGAAATTTTTGTAAAAAAATGAGAGTTTCGCATAAAAAAATGTAGATGGAGCGATCATCAGAATAAGAAAAGCCGAAATGGAAAAGTCGGAAAACAAAATCAAATTTTCCTTTCTTTTCTTGTATAACATTAGATGTACATTAAATGTGCTAGCAATTTACACTAAAATGTACATTAAATGTGTATTCAAGGTGTTTTAAATGTACATTAGATGCACAAACATGTAACACACTACAGTGTACATTTAATGTACATTAAATGGGTTCACATTTAATGTACATTTGATGCACATTAAATGCACTTCTCGTTCCAAAGAAAAGATGGTAATATGCATTAAATGTCCCGGAACTGAAGCACATTAAATGGGATCAGCACATATTCCGATGACACTTTATGTACGTTTCGTGGGATCAATTGTTATCTGGGGTAAGGAGTATCTTAAAAGTTTTTTTGATAGCACTCACTTAAAGTTGTGAGACACTAATTATTTACCTAACTAAGGAGTCAAAATTTCGTGGGATTTTTGTTTATTCAAGACGAAGTTACGGTCCAAAATCACACGAAAACGGTTAAATATTCTACTTCTCCCCCCAAGGTTTTATGTAATGCATTTAACACAATGTTTTTCACATGTACGCGGTGTAAATAACCTTCTTTATACACGGGACAAAGCCTCAAAAATACTAGGCGAGAAAATTTCTTTTGTGCCCCCATGGGAGACCAAGAGCTAAGGATAGGAAAATTTCTCAGGCAAAATATTTACGAGTGGAGAAAATACGGTTATTCACCCCGCACACATGAAAATTAATTATACATTTCTATTGAAACTTTCGGTGAGTTGTGAAACGGGGTGCTTTTTTCCAAGAATTTCATTGTTTCAACAATAGAATAAAATATTCTGTCAGAAATCTTTCTAAATAAAATGAGCTCACTGTATAGTTGCCATAGCCAAGCAAGACAATTTTCCCTTCGCGTGTAAAATTGTAGCGAGTGCTACATGCGAAATTGTCTGAAGTGAACCGTCCAAAAGAGACACGTAAATCTTGCCGACAGCTATTACTGATAAAATGTGCTATTACTCATTCCACGTTTGCATTTTACGATATTCTTCGGAACAATGAAATTCTTTTAAATCTAAGATGCAAGCATGGAATGAGTAATGCGCGATGTGATGTCCTACGTATCGCTGTTTAGTGTTCACCCCCTTAAAGAGCAATAACTTTTCAATAAACAATTTTTGAACAATCGAATATAGGATCCGAGTAGATTAAGTCGACCTTCGATCAATAAAATAACAAAATGATTTTCATTGTCAAAGTTTTACAAAAAAAATCCTTTATTATCGCACCGCCATGGCGATATGTTGTTTGAAAACATGCTTCCGTTGAACGTTACATACATTGTAAAATAGAATTACAGTGGTTGCATGTGCATAAAACACTGTCACTCTAAAATCCGTGATGAAGTATTGTTCTCATAAATATTGTTACAGTATAAGTAGCAACACTATCTGGCGACCAAATAATCTCTACTCGCTTTTATGTATTCTTGTGAAAGTAATACATGTGACAATGTGAATCACCATGAGAATGCTGAGGGTTTTGTGCAATATAGGAAGGAATTTATATAATCCGGACCCCTGAAATAACTAGTATATTCTGAGGAATCTGTTTATATAATGTGAGTGTACCTTCATCTTTCAAGTGTACTATACGCTCTAGTTGACTAACATATAAATAAACTTTGTACTTGCTGATAGAATGTATAACATTTATTATTGATTGCTATATGTTTTCAAGTAATCTTGTGAAGCGTTCATCCGTCAAGATTTACATAAGACATCAATTAGACATTAATCAATTTTCAAAATGATTCGTTACAAATTACACAAAAACGAATGTGTCATATCTCTCTTATAGGGAAGTGCAGGCGGGTACATTTTATACTTAAACATGTTCAACAAATATTTAAGTTTAACATTAAATTTTCCATTTTTATTTAATTTCTTTTTTTTTCTGTTTTTTTTTTTTCGTCGATACGACTGACTACCTTATAACGTTGAAAATTTCTTGGCACATAAAATGAAATGTTCAAGATGACAGCTAAACAACTGCTGCTTGGAAGACATTGTTTGATGTTTTTGTTGCTGTCATATTTACTTCTCGTTGTTTGTCTAGACATCAGTTCTTGTCATGCTAACGAAGTTTTAAATTAATGTTTTACTGTTTGTTTGAACGAAATTTTCTGTAATTATTATTGGAAGAAATTTTGTGTTTTCTATGTAAACGAGTGCACGATATTCACGGTAACTGTCCCAACAAAACATTTAGCAGTAATTTTAACTTAAACAGCTTTAGTACATTACACAAATTAAGTGAAAATATCCCCAACCCAGCAAAAAATTTTCTTTTGGAATTTGGTTAACTTTAGACGGTTAGACAATAGAAAATCGAAACGTGAACGTTGATAGGTGAATCAAGAGCATATTTTCATGTTTGATGTGAAAATAGATCGAAAGTTTTTGAATGTATTAACAGTTTTCCGTTGATTTTCCAACATTTGAATCAAATGCAGACATGAGAAAATCGAAAATGTAAGAATATATTTATGATCATGAATTAGACATTTAAACTCAATCCCCAATGGCAAGGAGATGAAACGAGGTAGAACTCATGTCTGCTGAGGGCGTTTTTAAAGAAAATATTTTCACATACAGTGAGTCCATCTCATATTCGGAAAGATTTAAAACAGAGTTCTTTATTTGATTGTTGAAACAATGACATTTTTTAAGAAAAAGCAAAATGTCAAACAAAAAAGATGAATTTATTGTAATTTTCCTAAAATTATCAAATATTTCTTGGGGTTGGTCGGTTGGTTTTGGTCAATTTATTTTCTTTGGGTATCTTTATTGGTGCAATAAATGAAATGAGTTTGTTCCGTCAGCCAGTGACTATTTTTGAGAAAATATTTTTTCAAATTTTTTCTAAAATATTTTTTTTGAAAAATTTTCAGGACGCTAACAAAATTTATGAAAATTTGGAAAAAAATTTTCTCAAGAAGGAGTAACTGTCTCAATGACGCGTGTGAAGAGTTTTCGACGCGGATAAGTGTAGGCAAGACATAAGTTATGCATGTCGGCAATTAGGCAATAGGGAGGAAGTAGCTAGCAGATTGAATGGTGAACAACGGTAGCGGGTTTCTGAGTTTCAATATTAAGGTATCATGCACGCAGCGGTAGCGGAGAGCGTGACGCAGTCTCCACACCCAAAAAAAAACGTCCACAAACCCAAAAAGCTCCATACAAAAGCCTTTGGGACAAGGAGCCATATATAGGCGAACGTTTGAGTTTTTTCACCTCGCCTTCCTCCCCCTCCAAATTATTTTTAAAAAAAACTACGTCGCAGCAGCTTTCAAACGAGCCCTCATTCATCAAAATCGGTTGAAAATTGGCTGAGATATTGAGGTTTGAAAATGACATTTTCTATTGTTCTCATCATTATGAAAACTTTTTTTCTGACCTGTCGGTTTCTATCTATCTATCTATCTATCTATGTTCTATGTTCTAACTATTAATAATTTTCGATCTCGAAAACTAGATAGCCGATCTTCCTGAAATTTTCAGGGATTGTCAGTCTCGGTTCCAAATGAAAAATTTCATATGCCGTTTTTCCGGGAAAATTCTGGAAAAGCCGTGGCATGTGGAAAAGTGATCAATTTTGAGGGTTTTTTAGATAATGCTCGGAGTTTTCGAATTTTAGCTCCGGAGTGACAATAGCTAGAGAGTTGGTGACTTCTAGAAAGTTCTAGAGTATGGTCGGAAGAATTTTCAGAAAATGTATGTAGGCTATCAGAGCAACGCCATCTTGAATTTTCCCAAGCGAAAAATTATGCTTTTTTTGATTTTCGAATATTAGCTTCGGAATGATAACACTTAGATAGTTGGTTTCTTCGGGGAAGTTATAGAGATTGATGAGGAGAATTTTTTGTGATCTTGAGAAGGTGATACGAAGTGCTCCGATGGTAGCCGAAGGTGTTGGAGAACAATTTTTTTTGGAGAAAAATTTTTTCGGAAAGAAAATTTTCTTGGAGAAAAATTTCTTTTGGAGAAAAAATTTTTTGGAGAAAAATTTTTTTC
>CM055403.1:72305011-72327565 GCA_029228625.1 Pseudolycoriella hygida
TAGTGATCAAATGAGTACAACGGAGCTGCACAAAAGAATTTTGTAAATTAAAGAATGTCTCGAAATTCGATGGAAAACACACTAGTACGGAGGTAAAATAGTAATTGCTGTTTATATTTTCCCACATACATCACAAAGTAAGAAACGTTCGCAATTAATAATCTTCCTTTAAAAACTCTTTTCGGGTTGAGAGCTAGATCAGTATTTCAACTAGTTTCACTGCTTTACGGTTCTCCCTCTTGTTAGATCCTTTAATTACCGACGTGTTTCTGTTGTGTCAAACCTAGTGTCACCAATGTACTAGGAGCGTATCCAATTGGCGGGGGGGGGGGGGGGGGGGAGAATTTCATCTCGTGCCCATTATATCTAACTCGTTCCCTAGCGATTACTCGATTAAATTATGAGGTTTGAGGTACTTTACAAACCTGTTTGTTACTTGCGATGAGAAGCATTATATCTTTATCATATCCCGTTGACGCCACTAACTAACCACTAACCATACAGATAAGGATAAGTCTTGGAAAGATAGAACAAGCAAAGCATCTCTTGAGCGGGTGATAGAGTGGCATGAGGGGAGGGCGTGCTTAATCATTAAGGTATTATTGACCTCACACTAGAAGCTACTTAGTGGTGTGCAAAGTGTGATAAGATTTGGAGATTGATGACGTTCATACTGAAGATATCTCAGCATTTACATACAAAATTGTCTATTTTTATAAAACAGTCAAACAATTTTTTTATAACGGAAATTTTGGTTCCCTTTAAGATCGATTAAGCGATTAAGCGAATTAAATAAATAAATTTCTAAATTGATTAGTATAATGGAACAACTGTGCTTAAAATCTTTCACGTCATCCGATAAATTAACCGTTTTCCGGAAATTGCCGTAGAAAAAAATGTTCTATTTATAATATTGTTTAAATTGAAATTCGACAAACGTTCCTTAAAATTCCGAACAGCGGTTTAATGCCATATGAATAAAAAATACAAACGAATATTCGTTTTGTATTTGACCTGTTAAATGTACAAATAAAAATGGAGAGCTATTTGATTGGATAATCAACATAAAACTTTTTCCATTTTCCACGAAACGAGAAAAAAACTTCTCTCTATTAAAAACGAAAAACGATTGTTTTTATATTGTTTCCAATTCCAAGCAAACTTCTTTCACCGCACATGAATCAAAATGTTTCGACATCAATACTCTTAGATTGAAAAAAGTATAACTTTTTTTTAAAAAACAAACAATTTTGTTCGCCATATTTTTCACTTTGGCGGTGAAATGAAAAATTATTTTTATAACATTTCGCTTTCCACAACATTGCAAAGAGAAATTGATAAAATTCATAACTGATATTGGCATAATTCAATTTTGGTTTGCTGTAAAACAACGTCAAAACATTCTTTACGTTATACTTTTGCCTTTGTTTGCGTGAGACAATGTTATGCTACTTTAGACGAAATTTTATGCTCTGGCTTATGTTCACGCCAAACGGGTGTCATTTCATAAAAAAATGAAATATTTTCATGTAAGCTTATAACTGCTGAATTGATTTATCATTCGATATGTCGCTTTAACAATATTTTATCGATGCTCCCGAAACCTAGAACATTCTGATAAATTCTATGGAAATTTTGAACTAAAATTACTCCCATATTAGGTGAATCTTCAAAATAGATCTAAGAAAACTTTTTGGCATTTCATGAATTTCGAGTTACAATTCACTTTTTTTATTGTGATATTACAGTATACGTTACAGTCAGTCAGAACAGAATGAAACGTTTAAAGCAGCTTTTTGTGAAGAAACGCCTCAATGTGGCCACTCACAAGTACGCACACTAAAAAAACCGTTTTTTGACACCCCTCCCACTCGCACGCATTGAGATGTATGGCGAAACGCTTTTCGAGAACCCCCCTCCCTCCCCCTCAGTAGCGTGAGTTCTCCCTAAGTAAACGAGATCTAGCAAAGTTAACCCGAGGGTGATGGCTCCACTGCTATTAAATTTCGATTTGACGCTAGCTTCATGTTCTCAATTTTCAAAACATAATAGAAATTGAATAGAAACTTTGAAATGACAGCTAACTTGCTCATAAATAGCCAGGCCCGGCCTGACCCTATGGGCATTCGGGCAACGCCCGAAAGGCCCTTTGGTTGACTCGGGCATCATACCCGAATGGGCCCTCCAATACTTTCATTTCTTACAAGATTACCTATCATACACTTTCATGCAATATTTACATAAAAAGAGATCAATATTCACTTCTTCAGCTATGTAAGTATAATGTTATTCATACTTTTTAGTAGAGAAGAGCGATCATTTTTCGAAACCCGACCCGATAAAATTTTTCGAAACCCGAATCGTTTCTAAACCCGACCCGATTAAAATGTTCGAAACCCGAACTGTTTCAAAACCCGACCCGGACCAAACCAGACACTCAAGTTTTTCGAAACTCACAACCCAAATTACTTCGAAACAAAAATTATATCAAGGCCCGACGTCTGCATTCTTCACGGACCTTAGACTAAAACAAAATTCGTGTAATGTAAGATGATAAATTTAGACGAGTTTTGTAAAATATAAAAAGTCAATTAAGGATCGGGACGCGAATAAAATGATGCAACAACCGGACCCGATAAAATTTTTCGAAACCCGAACAGTTTCCAGGCCCGGCCAGAACCGAACCCGACCCGATTAAAATTTTCGAAACCCGAAACCTTCGGTTTTCGGGCAACCCGCTCATCTCTAATTTTTAGAACCACTCTACACGTGACGTCTTATGTGTATGCGATAATGACTAGAATAAGTCCATTGAAATACGTAGGCGCACCAAATCAATTAAATGAACCAAATAATATTATCAATGTTTACACTTGAAGTAGGTGCTACAGAATTTATCTAAAATTTTGGTCTCGTCGTGATTCATTTTTCCGCGAATCCGTCGGGCTGCCCTTTTTATGTCGAATCTTAAAAATCGAAAGCAGTGTTTTAGTGAAAGAATTAAGTCATTTCGCTAAACACTGTGATATGGAAAGTTTGGGCTTAAGTCCGGAAGGAGGGGACGGCGATAAATCTCCAGGGCCCGGAAGTACACTAATCTCCGTTCATTTCAAATTTTCGCCTGCGGCGCGACGCTCAAGAAAATACTACAACTTAGTTAAACATCTCTCGAAGAATCCAAAAATTTTCGCCTTACCTGAAATCAGACCCAAAAAACTTTTTTGCTCGCTCCGCACGCGATTTTTACTTTCTAAGAAATATTCACTCAGCTGGAATCAGATCCACAAAAATTTTTTCGCTTGCTCCGCTCGCGATTTTTCATTTCTTTACTAATATTTTAAAACATCTTTCCTGAGCCAAATACCCCAAACTCAATTTTACAGCATTGGCTACAGTAAAGTGTAACTATAAAACTAAAATTGTTTTTTATGAATGAAAATATAGTGGGAAATTCGCGGGAAATCGATGTTAACATGGCGTAAAATCGGTGTCATTACGGCGGGAAATTAGTGTTGCCATGGCGGGAAATAATTGAGAAAATTGTCAGTTTGCGGAAATTTTCGGATTGGTTTGCGAGAAGAAAAGATGTTTTCCATGCCTGGATAAACGTTTGATGAATGAAGAAAAAACTGATTTTTGATTGTTTTAATGAAACCTATGGATGTGGTTCTTCGCAAATTAGGTAGGAGGATGTCATTTGTGAATGGCCCCAAACATTCAAATTAGTCGCCCGAATTGACGGGCCCTTTGGAGATTTGCCCGAACGGCTTTTTCGAACAGAAACTTTGCTGCAATTTTGACATTTTGAAAATTGAGAAAAGTGACATTTGAAAAGTGACCATAGACGTCGGCGTCGACATTTCAACAATAAACTAACACTAGGGTAAAAGAAGATAGAACGGCAGTAACTGAGTCAGCGCTGTACTGTATTGTAAATATGGAAAAGTATTCACCACTTTACCTCTTTACAAATTCTTCAATGCGAGTGTTATCATTGTGGTAACAATAGTCTGACAAAGATGGCACTGAGCGCCGTCCTGGCTCTTTCCACGTAAAAATCTACCGTTGTAAATAATGTAAATGCTATAGAAACTGAGTGTACACTAGCTAAATTCTCATTAGACCAACTTCTTTTTTTCATCTGGAGGAGTAGTTTTTCTGGCAGATAATTTGACGTAGATCAACGCTTGTGCAGAACGTTTTTCGAAAAAATTGGGTTTTGTTGCCTAGCACGCGACTTTTGTTCTTCTATTCTAAAGCATTCGTTAAAAAGAAATGTCTTACTTTAACCAACGCTTTAGAATCGACGAACAAAAGTCGCGTGTTGGGCATCAAGACCCAATTTTCTCGGAAAACGTTCTTCACCGAGTTTTTCACAAACGTTGAACTACGTCAAATTATCTGCAGAAAAACTACTCCCCAAGATGAAAAAGACAAGTTGGTCTGACATAACGAATGTGTTTTGTCTCATGTCTATATAATTCACATTGAAAGAGTGAAAGAGATGAAATTCGTTATCCAGGTTACGATGCCGATGGAATTAGCCACTACTGAGGGTTTTCGATGTATTTCTGAGGCTTCAAAAACTACCGCTAACGTGCGCTGCTCATTATAAAGACCTTGAGTGGAAGCGTGAGCGGCAGTAGAAACATTACAGGATTTTCATAGCAAGTGACACCCGGTTTCATATGTTCAGCGAAATCATCCAGATAAGACGTTTACATTTTCGTCATTTCTAATTGATTCAATGGATGAATGTGAATGCGACTTACAGAATGACATGGAAATGAAAATTTACAAGAGAATCTCAGCTTTATCAATTACGACATTAACCGAAATTTCAATGTGTGACACGCATAGCATATTGCAATGAGTAGGAGGGTTCACTGAATATTTTTTTAAGTAGAAAATATTTCTACATATGGCAAACAATTATCAGTTATGTCGAGCACATTACCACTAACGTTGAAGAGAAGATAGGGAAAAGAAAACACAAATTATACCCGGAAATATCAAATTATTTTTTGAACAGCGGATAATCCCTTTAAACATTTCATTTGACAGAAACCATACTGTTTGCACGTTATTATAACCGATCCTATGAGAAGAGTGAAAATCAAATATTTGTACACGTTTCTTTAAGACGGTGATAAAAATATCGGCACAACAGACGTGAAAGGTTTGTTTGAGAAACGATATGTTTGAACGTTTCGCCCATTTCCAGAAAGATTAAATAAAACATTTCGTTAAAATAAGTTAAACCCTTCCTGATTTATGCATCAACACCTTCACTTTCACGTCTTATCTCACAAGATCTCTTTTCGTACAATTGTATAAGAAATTCTACTGGAATACACCCCCGTAGTGCTGTTAAAATTTGAATTATTTGTGTAATGGAGAGAAAAATACCATAAGTGGAAATTGTGAATTATATTTTTCTGAACTTTGCTTCAATTTGTCGAAGATTGGTTCACTGGTCCAAAGAGAAGGTTGAATGAGAAGAACATGTGCACAAGAACCTTACCTTAAGACCATGTGGCAAAAATACGAGGCGTTAAAGAGGCGATATTTTGGCAGTATAACAGACAGTAGTAAATACAAATACAAAACATTATCTCACAATTAAAGGCGTACTCCTAGTGTCCAGAATGTAACATGCATACATTCTGAAGGCAATGGGATGGATTCAGAGACGTTTTCTTTTACCAAATCATCCCTAATACAACATTTACTTGTTGTTTTATGAACGTACTACGTAGCTATAAAAATTTTGTCGTAGTAGCTATAAAATTTGTTTTTCCATACAATCCTAAAGTGAGACGAACATTATTTGCTGTAATTTCCAACAAACATAAAACAAAACAAGTGATAAACTGCCATTCTTTCCGACCGCAGATGCAGGTGTAACAATATTTCGCAATGAACGGTGAGACAAGCATCGTGCATAGCCACCTAACTTAGTCGAATAAAAAGGGTTTTTATAGTTTTATACCTTAACTCACAGGAGAGGTTCAAGAATATAAGTATAATCGAGTCACCCACTAACACATTATTATTCATTTATAAAGTTTTTCACATGCTGAGGACTCAGACTTCAGACCTGCCGTTTGTTACAGTCATAGTGTATGTATAAATAATAAAGTGCCTTGGAATAGCTTGGAAAACACATCATAAATTGTGAAAATTGAATAAGAAAAATTTTTCTGCTGACGGAAATAAATGAAGCGAATACATCAAGTGGCCCAAACGGCCAAGATGTTGTATAAATCAAGTATAAATGTGTCAACATAAAACCAAGACCATAACACATAATTGCATGGTCTATTACAGAAAAATGTGACAGAGCGAAGTTGACATAAAATAAAAATAAAAAAACAGAAAAAAATATGAGAAGAATTCAGTTTTGGTGACTTCGTAGAAATTAAGACAAAAAGTATAAAGTCTTCAAAGACAGTGTAATTAATGAATTCAGAATTATTTACCATAAAGAGAAGAGCAATGTCAGTAGAATTATTTTATAGTCATTTGCTGATTGCAATAGCGAAAAATACTAGATGATGCGGGATGCCGCTAGTGGGTGCAATTCCGAGTAGGGTGTAAGAGTAGCGATGCGCGCGACATCTCGTGTATGTAGATTGCATGGTGTTTTAACTGTCAATTTGAAATATCACACTTAATATGGAGTATTACGATTAGGGAATGCAATCGGTAAATAAAACCGGTAAAAACCGATTATGGCAATTACCGATTACCGGCAATTAAAATTTTGTTTACCGGATTTTACAGTAGAATATTATCACTTTATAAAAAATTAGTCAAGATTACATTTTCTGCAACAATAATGGCTTGATGGCTTGATGTGTGGGTGGAGTCCAGTTGTGTTATGAGAATTCAGTCTCTAGCTTTTCAATACAAATGAAATACTGAAAAAGAAGGTCCTATTTTAGGGTATGTAGATGAAGGAGGACAGAGTGTGACCAAAAAACGAGGTACATAGGTCGGTTTGAGAAATATGGGCGTCCTATTTCGAATTCGGACTATACAAGAGGATTGATTACTTAATAATATTTTGGTACAATTTAAATGGTGTACATGACATGGTAAAATGATGGTTCATGATGGTGCAAATTTGAATAAATGATTTTTTGGCATTTTCTTAGCATTTTTTTTGTTGGACGTCCATAAGGTTCATGACCCCCCCTCCCCCCGTCCGGTTTTTCATAACCTTCTTCCCCCTAGTATAGGACGTCATTTATGGATGGCCCCTTAATTGTGCCGGTGTTCGAAGCACTCTACAATTACCAAAAGTTGATTGTGGAAAACTGATCTCATCTTTTGTATGAAATTCGTTTTTCCTTAAATATGAACGTCCTAGGTTAGGTACTTTAATTGAAAGTGGATAAATTGTGACAGGGTCTGGCATTTGCATATAAAATTTGGTACGTAAATTTGAGTGTCAAAAATTGGATAGTCCGACTTTTTCTTGTATTTTACTTTGTGAAATGGCTGACTGTAAGAGCATTTCTCCCGTTAAATAAGAGTTTTATTTCATAGTCTCAGGGGGTAAGGGGAGTTCATGGAAACGTGCAAAGATTAAGGTACGGCAAAAGGTATGATACTACTCCAATATGATGTTTGTTTTTTGCTCTGCTCTGGTGGGAGCTTTTAGATTGGAAAAGTTAGTCCGATAGTCATGTCAGTTTAGAAAGTCATTACATAACAGAAAGTATTAAATTCTAAAGAAAATTCCACCAAATTCGCTGAAAGAAATCAAATTTTACTACACCGACGTATTTCATAGACAAGTGGAAAAATGGAAGTCAGTAAAATTTCTGACGATTCGAATTATTTAATTGAATTAACACAGACGTACATATTTTATTATTAATTCATCCGTTAAGAACATATTGAGCACACTCACCCCAAAATGAAAACGTCTGCCTTGCATCTACAAAAGTATTATTTGTTTACACATCCAGGTATCTCAGAGTAATTATTCCAAGCATTTCGTTAAATAAGCAATTACCCTTTCTGATTTCTCTGGGGCATCTCCTAAGTAAGTCTATTCCATCTATGTTTATGTTTATAATATAAAGAAACATTTCTTATTTTTTTTCTCCATTTAAATTAATTTCCACCAATTTATTTCTTTGAATTCACCGAATATCTTCGCCGAAAACGGTGAAACAGTACTGGAGTAGAGAAGCACATAAATAAAACTAATTATCTCTCGTGTATCTTTCGTTCAGATGAAATTAATCATTTTCTCGTTGTGAGACATGCTCAAGTTAAAAGGTTAAAAACCATGTTTTTTGGTAATGTGAGTTTTTTTTTTCGTTGTGTTTCTTTTTCCATTTGTTTAGCTTCATGTGTGTTTTTTATGTGGTTATGTACCAGAATAACGACGAAATATGAATGAGCAAATGAGATTAGATGGATATTGATATGGTTAATAGGATTGACGATACATTTATGTTGTAAGTCATTAGTCGGTGACCACACACTTTTTCGAGCGTATAATTTTGCTTGTGGTGTCAATGATTTTGTTTATTAATTACATTTTAGTGAAAAACTAAAAATGCGCCGCGAAGAGATTTGTTTTTCATAACATTTCATTTCATAACAATTCGTCTCATCCCATAACCTTAATGCAAGTGGGATGAAGGATTGTTACTAAATGTGTGTTTTCACTCTTTTTAGACTGTAGCATATTCTGAAAATTAGTGAAATTTGTGGACAATGGGCGTTTATAGAAATAGAGGTGAGCGGGCCGCCCGAAACTCAAATAAAAACCTGACCACACCCAAACCGAACCCGAATCAATTTGTCGGGTCGAGTTTTTAAGTTTATTTTTTCGTCGGGTTGGGTTTTCATTTTCATTTGAAGACTAGCAGCTGCAGGGGGATTCCGCTTTTGAGCGTGGTGTGAAAGGTTTATGCGAGTGTTCTAGTAGATCGGGTAAGGGTTATAGTGGAGTTAGGCTCAGAGTGGTTTCAGACCTCTGAGGGGTTATCAGGATCAGATCTTTTGTCTCAGGCAAGTTATAGAAAAGTTCTTCGAAAGGAATATTGATCTATATTTGTGCATCCTCGACTTATAAGAGGCATTTGATCGACTACCGAGACAAAGGCTGTTCGAGGTGCTTAGCGAGTGCGCAATTAATGGAAGTTTATTGGGCGCCATTAAAAGCATTTATTCAGGGAGCAGGGTTGCGGATAAATAGATGGTTATTAGTGAGGCTCTTGAGGTTAATGAGGGCGTTCGTCAGGGTTGTTGTCTCTCACCTCTTTTGTTCAGAATTTTCATGGACAAATCAAGCAAGCCAATTTACAGGGGAAAGTGGAAGTGGGGAAGTAATTATGAGGATCCTGGCCGCGGATGACTTCTCTGTAAGTGGAGAATGCCATGATTTGTAGAAGAGGATTGACTGCCTGAATGTCGCATGTGAGGAGTGCGGGATCAAGATAAGTGTAAGCAAAACAAAGGTTGTGCATGTCGGCAAATTTCGGAAAGAGTTATCTCGTAGTGTAAATGGGAAGCAGTTGGGACAGGTTTCGGAGTTTAAATATTTAGGGTGCTTTTTCTCCAGAGCAAGTTAATTAGGAAATTTGAAGAAATGGAGGAAAATGGGAAACGTAGTGGCCCGTCAGTTGAGGTCGCATGTATTCAATAAAAAGGAATTAAAAGTTGGCATTTCACAGCTGAATCTTCAGGCCAACGACTTTATATGGTAGTGAAAGTTGGGTGGACTGCGGTTACCTCGTGCGTGACCTGGAGGTTTCTGATATGAGAGTTCTTAGGAGAATCGGAGGGAACAGTGGGACAATCATATCAGGAACGATTGTAGAGACATGCATCACTCCCAAAAGTGGTAATTTCTCTTTGCAATATTAAATCCATCACCGCCGATGAAACAATCACCTCGGCAAGAATATTCCATGTAAATTAGTTTAGTCTATTCGGAGCTCTGGTAACGAACGCATTAATAAATTTGTACATTTGTGAAAGTGATCGGCTCCACGTACGATGGTCCATATGAGGTATTGAATCGACGAGAAAAGAACTTCAAAATCTGAGTAAAGGGTAAGTCAATGAACGTTACTGTCGATCATTTGAAGGCAGCTTTCACGCCTAAAACAGAATCATCGAACCAATTCGACGAACCAACGTATCAAAGTGAAAAATCGCCTAAACCGAAAAAAGTTATTTTCAACGATCAGACAACGATCATCACACGCTCGGGGCGGCAAATAAAAAAACCAATTCGCTATTTTTAAAGTCGTTAGAGAAATTACTTTTCATCATTACTAAAAAGGTTTTTTCATTTTTCATTCAAGCTAGTATAAGTAAACTCTTTATTAAAAAAAAAGAAAAATTTATAGACTTGAACTTCAATTTGTTTAAGAAAATAAAATCACTAAATTTTCTTGAGGGGAGTCCTGTAGAGACATGCATCACTCCCACAGAGGTAATTTCTCTTTGCAATATTAAATCCATCACTGCCGGTGAAACAATCACCTCGGCAAGAATATTCCATGCAAATTAGTTTAGTCTACTCGGAGCTCTGGTTACGAACGTATTAATAAATTTGTACATTTGTGAAATAAAAGTTCTTATTGAGAATCCGAACGGTGAATCTTTTATTTCAAATAATATATTCTGGAAAGCGCCCATATTGGTGACCCCGACGTGATTGTTTCACCGGTGGTGATGGATTTAATGTTGCAAAGAGAAATTACCTCTGTGGGAGTGATGCATGTCTCTACACGATAACGTCAGGGAAAATTTAGAGGTTAGGTCAGTATAAGAGGCGGCAATGGTAAGTCGTCTGCGATGGTCTGGGCACGTTCAGAGGATGCGCAGTAACCCGGATGTGCGCCCTAGGGGTAGGCCAAGGAGAAGGTTTAAATTAGATTAAGAAGTTAGGGGACTTTTTCTGTACGATCAAACCATCTCCTTGGCATAGGATAGAAGGTAATGGAGGAGTGCGGTCCAGTACCACCGGGCGTAAAGACCTCACACCGAAAGGTATAAACAGTCTATAAAGTTTGATGATGATGATGATGATTAAAGACCTCGACTAACAAAGTCCGACCTGAACAGAAAAAAAAAATATTTTTTCAAAATTGAGTTTATAAAACATTTCAAATGAAATCTTCTTAAAAAAAGTTCGACCCGCACACACCTCGAGATAGAAATGAAGTATTTTATCAATGAAAGCCTTTCTCAAAAATGTAAAAACATTTTCTGGTTGCTACAAGATTTTGTGTGCTATGACAACATTATTTTGGATAGAAATTTTGTCGGGAATCTTACGGGCCTGCGTGTGCGTAAATTATGTTTAAGTCTTAATTTGCTACCAAACGCTTCTGGAATGATGAATGATAAGTACTCAAAATTCGAATTTAGAGCAAAGCATGAAATTTAAAGGTAATCCAATGCCGAAGCAACCAAAAACGGAGCAATTTTCTATAAATTATTGAGCAAGGAAAGAGTCAATTCCAAAATTGAATGAATTTTAATTAGTGACAATCTGGTTGAACGAAAAGTAAATTGTCCTATAAATAACAGGACGCTGCATCACGTCTCCTCCATTCAATAACGTTTTGGGATAAAGTTTTGAGTCCACCGACAATCAGATATGCATGAAGTAAAAGCAGGTTGATTGTTCGTGGAAACGAATAAACTCTTCCATTTGAGGCACTTACAAAATTTCAACTTTTAATGCATTGTGAGCAAACGATTAAATGCATTGAAAGCGCAAAAGTTTCGATCATGCAAAGCTTTAAACATAATTCATTACGACAAAAACAATGAGAGAGTCAACATGACCCGAATAAATAATTAATTATTTAAATAAAAAAACACTATTTTAGATTCTATTCTTTACATTCCGCACAACAAAACATTGGCAAACACACAATCAGACTGTAATTGTTTGAAATTATTTCATTGTTTTCCGATTTCGATTAAATGCTTTCTATGTTATATTAAGGATGTGGCATGTGGGTAAATATTCATTGGAAAACGTATAAATTTTTTAAATTGCAATTATGAAATCATTGGATAAATTTTGCAAATGAATATGGTAATCGTCTGAATTAAAACAGAACAAAGCCGAAGTCGGGGCAAAAATTGTTATATTCCAACGATATTTACCTGCGTTCCAGGATAAAATTGAATCGATAATTTTGAAATAATTTAAATTGCAAATCGGTTAATCGTTATTGCTTCGTATTTATCGTTATTGCCCATGCCCGTACTACAACAGCATTTAAAATTATGTGCGATCTGGAATGCACATTATCGCCTCAGGTTGGAGCACATAGCTTCGAATATGTTGTAAAATCATGGCAATTTACTTAAGTTTACAAATGTGTGTAAATACAATTCACGTTTTAAAAGTTTTCACAGAGCACATGCCATAATTTCGAATGGTTACCTTTTATGAGTTTTCATAGTTTTGAATTAGATAATGTCTGTCCGAATGGAGAATTAAATGATTTATGAAACGGGAATTAAAGCACGAATGGTAGCACATAATGAACACTTTTCTATGTTCCATATCCAATCGACGTGTAAAACTTTTTAGTTGTTGCGATTTGTTATCTTATGCTTGCTAATATGGAATTACTTTGGTGCGCTAGAATTTTGAAAAGTTTTTGAATCCCCATACTGACAAGGATCTAAATGGTCAAAAATTTTATTCTTGTAGTGGGCCTAGATAACGGGTTTTATGAAAGTTGTTGTAAGCATCCGTTAAACAGACGGCACCAGGGGACAGTGAAAATTATATAAATTTCGTCAGATTCATTCAAACTTGTTTATCAATTGAGTTGGACAGCACACATTGAGGTGAAATAAAATCTAATAAATAATGGAAGCTGTAATCGAGATCTGTGGAAGTCTAATCTAATCTCAGCTAAGAGCCATTATAATATTTATAGTAAAGTGAGAAATGTAGAGTCATTTAAACCGAGGCTCAAAGTGAGAGAGGATTCATTTACCTCTACACAAAAAATGTGATAAAACTGAATGCGAAAACTACCACGGAATTGCCTTGCTGAACACGCTCGAGTACTATTCGAAAGACTAAATCCGATGGCTGAGAGTGTCATTGGGGATTATCAAGGCGGATTTAGATGAGATCGCTCAACAACTGACCAAATATTCACACTTCGTCTGATTCTGCAAAAGGGCAGAGTTTCAAGTCCGGACGTACCGTCTTTTCATCGACTTCAGACAAGCTTACGACGACAGGACCAAGCGTATGGAATTGTAGGCGGCGATGGAGGAGCTGGGCTTTGAAACAAAGTATATTCGTCTTGTGAAAGCGCATTGGATGACACCAGACGTCACGGTGTAAAACGACTTGTCAGATGTGTTTGCTGTTAAAGAAGGGTTGAAGTAGGGAGACGCGCTATCCTGCTTACTCTTTAACTTGGCATTGGAAATCACAATACGTGCTGGTGTCCCAACCAACAAAACGCTAGTGAATGGAACAGTTTAAGTTCTTGGTTTTGCAGACGACTTGGACGTCGCCAGTCGTACACATGCAGCAGCAGTTGACACTTTCACAAATCTGAAAATCCAAGGTGAGAGGATGGGTTTGATGATAAACGAATGTAAAACCAAGTACATGAAGACCGAGCCGAATCCACTAGCCAATCAACAGGGAGACAAGATACGCATTGGAAAGTTCAATCTCGAGATAGTGGATGAGTTCATTTATCTTGGAGCGCTGATACGCTCACATGGTGACAGCACACCTGAAATTCACAGACGTATCATGGCGGCAAGCAGATGCTATTTTGGTCTAATTAAACATTTACGATCAAAGAAAACGAAGTGCCATATTCAGCATATTCACAAAACGCTTATTCGCCCAGTATTGATCTACGGATGCGAATCTTGGATGATGAACAGTTGGTCCTAACGTTCGAGCGCAAGATACTTCGCACCATTTTTGTAGCGGTGCGCGAAGGAGAGAGGTGGCGACGCAACGGTGATTTAACTTTGAATTGGAACGTCATTTTGACGAGCCGGATATAGTGGCGGTGGTGAAAGTCCAAAGGTTGAGGTGGGCGGGGCATTTAGCACGCATTGATGAAAACAGAGTCCCCAAAAAATTATTCCGCAACGATCCAGAATGGCGAAGAGGAGTTGGTCGTCCAAAGACTGGATGGTGTCGAACAAGACCTTCGGACGCTCGGAGTAAGGAATTGGCAAAACACGGCAAGCGATAGGCAGCGTTGTATCAGAATCGTTGAGCAGACTAAGGCCCACAAGTGGCTGTAGCGCCGAAAAAGTAAAATAAAGCAAGAGAGAGGGATGTAGATTTCCTGAAAAGAATATTTTAGTCGCAAAAATTCACAAGCAAATAGACGAATTGGAGGGGAGTCCGTATTTCGTCTATACTGACAATAATGAAAGTCTTTAGCGATCTTTGATACTCTTCTTAGTTGGTTCGTTGCATGGTTTAATGGTCCGAGCACAAATCAAGAGTCAATATATGTAGGTGGCGGCCGCATTTGTCAGTTAGAACTCTAACTAAATATAAAATTTAAAAAAAAATTACAACAATTCCAAAAACAAAGACTGCAGAAAAAAAAAATAATTTGGGCAAAGTATATTTTGTATGGGAAAATATCATCTGAAAATAATAGCAACGAGACTACCGAGACGTATGCAGACTCCACATACAAATGGTGAACATTAATTTACTATTATAATGTAAATCATCATATGCATGTTCAGTTTAGTAACATACACGACGGAATCTAGACTGCAGCCGATGGGTGTGTTACTTGCTATAAAAATACATGCGAAAAACTGAGTTGATTTTTTCAATCAATTCAGGTGGTGTTTTTGCCTCAGAATTTTCTTATCTTCCAATCGTCCCCACTTTTTACTTTGAAAAATGTCTTTCTACACCATTTTGAATATCAATTGGTGCTCTAAGTTCAATGTCTTCTAGTTACGGCTATGCGAATGATAAAGCGAATTTCATTTTGTGAAGTGACATACCCATTGCTGGCCTAAAACACACATTGTATTGCAAATGTATAAATTGTTAAAGCGTGCAGACTAAAAAATGTTCGTCTTTTTTGGTCTTGCAACGAAAATAATTTGCATTTGTCTAGCGCGTTTACTGAGATTTCGGTCATTTTGTAATAATACAAATAGCTGCGGTTGTAACATATGGAGAATTTATGTATCGTTAATGGTCCTGAAGAGATAGATTACATAATCAAATATATGCTGCATGCATACATGTAGATTAATTTTACCCAGAGTGTTAAATTTTACAATTCGGTATACACAGTTTCAGTTTAGACTTATAATACTTTTTGCGTATATCGGTGTCTGTATATAATTCTGTTTGACGAGGACTGTGGGGTTGGTTGAACATTGAACATATTTTTGGTGTTGTTTTTAATATGTTAATAGATTTGGGATTGTTTTCGTTGAATTTTTAATGTCCGTCCGAAATCTGAAAACAAAAACGTTTATGTTTCATGGAATGAATTGGGCATGTGAAAACAATGTACGTTATGGTCAGTTTGATGGATTTATTAAGATGAATGACTATGCACTTTAGCCGACTTAAAAACAGATTGTTAGCTGTCGATCAATCAAAATACATTCGAAAGTAACGTTATTTTCATATACATGTTGTCCAACAAATTTATTGTGAATGATGGCAATTTCAAAGAAGAAAAACAGAAACATTGAATTGAAGCGTTCAGTAAAAAGAACGAAAATTTAACGATTATGACATATTTTAGTTGTTAAAGTCGAGTGTTTAATTTATTTAAAGTCAAAGTAAATAAAAATACATTTTACGACCAACAAAGTTTCGAAATACCAAACGTCTGATGGATGTAGTGCGACAGGGAGAAGGGAGACCAAAGCCTTTGTAATTGTTTACTTATTTTTTTAAATACTACGACTGTGAATTAAATAAGAACTTTCTGCAATTCAATACCGAACATATGAGATTTTAAAAAAGGGGGGTATCGGCCTCGTTTGGGCGCCAGGGATCTTAGAAGGCGCCATATAAAGCCCATATAAAAGAATGTTTTGTATGTGTGCGTTAGTGTGTTCAAAGTATGGGTCAAATATGAGCAAAATGTGTTAGGATGGAGATAGGAGATTTTTCGTCGAAAATTTTTTTCGTGGAAATATTTTTTTTTGCCGAAAATATTTTTTCGCCGGATATTTTTTTTGCCGAAAATTTTTTTCGCCGGAAAATTTTTTCGCCGGAATTTTTTTTTCACCGAAAATTTTTTTCTGTCCAAATTTTTTTTGTCGAACATTTTTTCTCAATGGAATTTTTTATTGGCGAAAATTTTTTTCACCTGAATTTTTTCTCCGAAACTTTTTTCGCCGGAACGGAATTTTTTTGCCGAAATATTTTTTTTGCCTGGATATTTTTTTTCCGAAAATATTTTTCGCCGGGATTTTTTCGCCGGAAATTTTTTTTCGCCGAAAATTTTTTTCGTCGGAAATTTTTTTTTTGCCGAAAAATTTTTTCGGCGGGATTTTTTTTCGCCGGAACGTTTTTTTCTCGAAAATTTGTTTCCACTTTTCTTCCAAAACTACTGATATCACAACAAAAACCCTTTTTAAAAGGGAAACGTGACGCAAGTCCTCGTCCCTTCTTCCAAAACAACTGATATCAATTGGGGTGACGCTTACAGTTTTGAAACGCAAAAAATTTTTTTGGAATGTTTTCATTTTTGATTAAAAAAATGCGTCACAAATGCCGGACCCACCAATGTAATAATTTTTCTGCGCTTTTGTGATTTCACACTGTGGGAAATTGGGGATGTTACATCATAGCATACATTTTTTTGTGACAGCACATTGGGTACTTTATGACCGGCCTCTAGAGCTATTAGTCAGAAAGGTTTATTTATTTGTTGGAGACAAATTAATGATTTAAGCAATTTCCGAATCATTGTTAGAAGGAACACCTTCACATAAAAAGTCTCTACGGGTAAGGCAATCATTCTAACAGAAGATAGGTGCATTTTCAATGCAATAAACAGTGCGGAAAACCTGCATACACGGAAAAAGCAGAACAATTTACATGAGTGAAAGGAAGTGAAACAAAAAACCAGAAGTTATCACTGACTGCTAGTGAACCATATTTTATTTTTTGTTTGTACTCGTTATCATAACTTATTGCTAAAAACGATGTCGTAAATGTCCATCATCTGTTACAATATATCACAGATCCCATTCAATTTTACTATCATTCATATAGTAATTAAAATCGTGCATCTCATATTTTCAATCAACATTTCATTAAAAATTAAAGATAAAATATAAATCACTACACAGCCACAACTGTTCCATGAGTCTATAATTGTAGTTATAATTCAAAATTATCATCATTTTAGTTTATAAATATTTGACAATATTTTTGTTTTGTATTCGAAGCGATAAAATAAATTTGAATAATAAGTATGGCGTGTTATTGAGATCGTTAAACCGAAATCGTAGAACTCGAAGTTATTATTTACTATTTCATTAAACAAAATTTACGATGGTCTGGTTAATGAAATGTTCTCTTCGTTTATAGTTCGCTTTTAATTATTATATCAACAAAAGAAGACAATTCAGATGATGCAAAAGATGATTTTGCAAGCACCGTATTACGAAAACGCGCCGAAACCATTATTTTTTATTTTCTCAATAAATGTCGATCTTCCTAGGACGCTAAAAGAATAACAGCGACTTGAAGAGATCACCATTTTATATAATGGTATAGACTCTGATGTTTATTTCTTCATTTATTAACTAGACACATCTAAAATTTTGTGCAGAATATTCATTCAGAATGCAAGCGAATTATTTTTACATACGTTCATAAGTGTTGTATACATCAACTCACATTGTACGTGTTTCTCCCCTCTTGTAAAGCAAATATCTATTAAAATTACTCTGCTATATCAATCCTTAATGATAGCTAAAAAAACGAAATTATCTATGAAAATTGCAGCGCACGTAGCCTGATCACAGAAAAACAGTATACGATCGTTGCAAAAAGTAACAATTACCACAAAATGACGGCTATCTTAAAATAATTACAGCTAAATTAACAATAAGTGCTCTGGAATTATGATCCGAGCATAATAAATCGATATTTACATTTACAAGTTCTCTAGCGTACGTTCAAACAGGTATGGAAAGTGGTTTATTAATTAGTGCAAAAGTTCGAAAAAATATTTGCTTGCGAGTGTGTGCTGTCAGAGACTTTCAAGAACGTTGAAGGGCTTGGGAATAGAAAAAAGGCGACAGAATATTTTTGAAAAATTAAACTTTTAGCTTTTCTTACTTTCTAAACTATTCCGATGGGCCATCCATTAAGTATACGTACTTCTTCATAGGGGAGGGTGTTTAAGAAATTCGTACGATCCAGTACTAGTAGAAGGGCGTATAATTATAAAAGTATATTCCCGTCATAAGATAATTTGGTTTTACAGCTAAATTGAAGTGAAAACATGTATTTTTTTTGTTATAGGGGAAATAGTCATTTCCTGCATAGAAATTAATTCAGACAAAATTTGTTTAATTGGAAATTCGTTCAAAAAATCGAATTTTTAAGTACTAACAATGTCAAAACTGGTAAGTCTTCTTTCAACTACCCCACACTTGAACCAATCCAGTCCAATGTGTTTTTCGATAATCGGTTTTTAGACCCGTACGAAACATAGTGCTTCGAAAAGTGGTCTATTGCGTTTACCACGACGTTTGTAACCAGACGAATTTCGATTCGGGGGTTAGGGGGGGAGCATCGATTGATCGATTGGTCCTTAGATGGAGAATCAGCAATAATAAAATGTCCGTCCGTCCGTCCGTCAACACGATAACTCGAGTAAAACTCAATCGATTTTCAAAAACTTTTTTCCCTGAAAGGTAATCGAAAAATCTTTAATGGGATTGAATCTGGCACTGTTGGCCCAACGGCCGCCGAGCTAGGGCCGTTTAAGTGTTTTTTATTCATTTGTACATAACTCGAGTAAATCTTTTCCGATTTTCAAAAGTTTTTTTTTGTTTTTGGACTAGAGGCGGGCGCCGGCATCAGCCGCGCCGATCACCGCCGAAAATTTTGGTAAAGTCAGCCGCCGCCGCCGAAAATTAAAAATTAACAAGCCGATCGTGCCATTGCCGAAAAATTTAAAATAATATGACGCCGCCACCGCCGATTGTTTTCTTTCGACTCTTTTTCGGCGCAAACTAATACGGCTAGATTCAACTTTGGAAACTGACATATTTTAGTTTTCATTCTACATATTTTTTTTAAATGAATCATTAAGTGAAATAGTGAAGTGCATTATTCATTTTCGGAAACAAAATCAGAAAACTTGTCTTGAAATGAAAAACACGACTGAGAAATGGAAAACCAAAACGCTTGGAATTAATAAATTCAGTGGTAAAAACATAACAAATATGTAATAACCTCATTACTGAAGCTAATAAAAAACATATGCAGGGATCCGTACGTATCGGAATAGATGGGGCCAAGTTTTCAAATGAGCAAGAAAACCAAAATTTAAGAATTTCTTTAGAGCCATCAGGATCTGATCGCTCACTCAAACCACCCAAGCTAAGGTTGAAAGCCCTCCCGAACTACATATCATGGGTCAAAAACTCTGACTCTGAGAAAAGAGACACTCCTGGCTCTAGAAGTGGTTATATATGGGGATTGTGACATTTTTCGGGAGACTAAGTTCTGAGAATAAGTACGGATTCTACGTAAAATCGACCTATTTTACAATAAAATCGGTCCACTAGATCCGGAGATATGATCCTTACAAAATGGTGATTTTCAGTACGAAAAGTCATCTCCCATAGAAACCAAATTTAATGAAAATATCCTACGTTAGTTAGTTAGTTAGTCGGTTTGTTAGTTCCACAGCTATAATTTTTCTCGAAAACTGGCAGTCAGATCTATTTCAAATTTTGCAGGGATTTTCGGCTGGGCATTTTACGACATATGAGCCTAAATAAAGTTCCCTCGCTAGCCTCGTTTGGGAGCTAAGACTACTGGAAATGTGGCTTCCTAGTAATTTGGGGTGAACGTGGATTTCTCTAGTACCTTTCGATTTCCGTCAGGTTTCTTGATAATTTCCGGTCTTCTCGATATGATTGAGGTCATAAAATGTGACTTCCTATGATTTTGGGATGAGCCATCGGGTTTTTTGATATTTTTCGGTTAATCTCGGCATGATGATCCGATCAAGCATTTCTTCTTCCAAAACAACTGATATCAAAACAAAAACTTTTAAAAAGGAAGTGTGACGCAAGTCCTTGTGTCTACTTCCAAAACATTTGAGATCAATTTGGGGCGACGCTTTCAGTTTCCATCCGCGAAAAATTCTTTTAAAATGGTTTTAAATTCCATTAAAATGCCGGAGCCCCCAACGCAATAGTTTTTCTACTCTTTCACATTTCACACACAAAAATTTGACCTCCCGTACAAAATTAATACATACAACCCATAAAGTCAAATTTTTAGATTTAAACTTTAAGAACAGAAAAACTATAACATTAGGGGTCCGGCATTTGTGCAAAACCATTTCAAAAGAATTTTCCGCGAATCGAAGCTCAAATTGATATCAGATGTTTTGGAAGTAGACACAAGGACTTGTGTCACACTTCCTTTTTAAAAGGCTACTTATGATTTTGTCCGTTAATTGTGTAAACTTTGTTCACACCATTAACCAACTGTGGCGCAGAACACTACAAATTTGTAATAATTTTTAAAAAGGTTTTGGTTGTGATCTTGAGTACAAAATTCAAAAAATGTCCTGTTTTTTTCGAACTGTGGATATTATTTCATATAAGATGAATTCCATATATTAAAAAACTTATTATTCGAAATATTCCTAAATTTTCTAATAATAAGATCTGAAGCAAAATTATATTTGAGAATAATTATTTTTTTGAAACTCAACACTTTTCTACAAGCGCCGAAATGCGCCGCCGCCGCCGACTATCAATTTAACTTGCGCCGAAGCGAGCCGCCGAAAAAAATACTTCAGCCGATTCAAGCCGCCGCCGATGTTTCCAAAAAATTTTACAGCCGCCGCCGATCAAAAGTCGATCGGCACCCGCCTCTATTTTGGACTTAGCTACGCTACTAAAAACGAGTGTCTGCTAGGGCCCTACGTGTTTTTTGTACATAGCTCGAGTAAATCTTTTCCGACTTTCATGATTGTTTTTTAGCCGTCAACTTGTAGAAGAAACTTTTTTGAGATTGTGCCCTTGAACTTAGCTAGGGCACCAAAAACGAGGTCTGCTGGGGCCCTACATGTTTTTTGTACATATCTTGAGTAAATATCTCTTCCGATTTTCAAATATATTTTTAATCGAAAGATCTAGGAATGTTTCACATTTATGGAAGAAATTTTTTTGATTACCCTTGGGCTCTGAATTGTACTTGAGAAGTTTAAGTGACCATAAAGAACGCAGCCTGGTGCCAAAATTCTCTTAATCTCATCGAAACCGCAGTTACGAGTATTATACGTCGCAAAAATTTCAACGCGGCAAAAGGCTGCCTACTCAACATATTCTGCTGTCATAGAAAGCAGCAGCAGCCAGCAGCCTTGTGCCAAATTGAAATTTATATGACGTTTAACATTCTTCACTGCCGTTACAATGACTCAGGGGCGTGGCAGTCTTTTGTTCCGATCTTTGCAAGTAGTATTCAACGTGAAGTTAGCTGCAGATGTGACTGAAGCTAACTTCATTGCAAACAAAGTCAGCTGATTTCATTAATAAATTTACCAAAATCAGCTGATTTCATTAATAAATTTACCAAAATTAGCTGATTTCATTGAAAAGTTCAAAAATCAGCTGATTTTTTTGCAATGAAGTTTGCTTCGGTTGCAACTGCAGCTAACTTCATGCTGAATATTACTTGCAAAGATCGAAACAAAAGACTGTCACGCCCCTGCAATGACTTTAACAGATTTTCGGCACCAGGCTGCCTACTATAAGGCTGCTAATACTATTCAAGTACGCAGCCTGGTGCCGAGCTGGAACCCAGTGAATATTTATGTACTCGTTTCATCATACAACATTGTGAAAATAATTTTTTTGGCACCGGGCTGGAGTGTTAGACTGACGACGAGTAAATTAGTGTAAATTTGGTGTAAGCAAGCTGTTTCTGCTATAGAATAACATCAAAAGTATATAAAAGTATGTCCCGATATTATTGTTGAACGATAAGTTCCACTTTGACTCTGAGTGGCTAACAACGTTAACAATTTGTACATTGCGCTATCAAATCATCAAGATTTTGAATGTTTTCCCAAGAATTTGTGAAAGATTGTTACGGGCTTTAGGGGAGGGGGGGGGGTTACTTATATTTTCAATTAAATTTGTTCAAAGTCGCATACGAGAAACTTTTTTGTGATCATCTGTTATCTTTCTCTAGTTTTGACAAATCATAAGATACCATAAGATACTGAAAGTCATAACATTTGCTTGTTTTTTTTAAAAAATAAATTCCTCAGTTTTGTTACGTAACAGGGGGGG
>CM055403.1:72333121-72353210 GCA_029228625.1 Pseudolycoriella hygida
GAAATTTTGAACTATGAACTTCCGTCAAGCTGTCAACCACATACTACATATTGCCAGCTGCCAACTAACAATTATTTGCCATCGCTGCTACTATTATGCACTATGTGATTGACCGCCTCATGAACTTGTGCGTGTAGTGGCAGTGGTGTGTGAATTTTTGAACTATGAACTTCCGTCAAGCTGTCAACCACATACTACATATTGCCAGCTGCCAACTAACAATTATTTGCCATCGCTGCTACTATTATGTATAGTATATAGTATAGTATAGTATAGTATAGTATTATGTGTAGTAGTAGTGGTGAGTGAATTTTTGAACTATCAACTCATAGCTGGCTTTGCAATATTTTCGCCATAAGTGGAACAGACATCGGACAGACGGACAGACAGACAGACGGACGGACAGACGGACAGACGGACGGATGAAGTGTCCACAATAGGGTATTTTTTCTATAGAAAAAAGACCTAAAAAAAATTGAGGTCCAATATAATTAATGATTATTATGAAAACGCGAGCGGAATGAGCGAATTTTTTTGATACTTTTTTCATAAGTGTAATAATTTTCAATTTTCCTCCGCAACAGAGATCGCAAGCCAAGTGGCCTATACCTACAGAATAACCTCAAGCGCAGAGAAATAAAGTTAAATTTGTCAAAATTCAGCTGGGCTTACGTTGGGGGCAAACCCTTTCTTTAGGTTATGAGCGCCGCAGGCGACAATTTTGAAAATGGACCCGAGTAAAATTTTTTTTCTTTATGATTTCTCAAAATCGCTCGGGCCTCTGGAAAATTATTACTGAACAAAGCCCATTCGGCTTTGTAAAGTAATAAATAAAATATCGCAAGCGGAGCGGGCGAAATTTTTTTTTTGACAGTTTTCAGTCAATTTCTGTTTTTTCTTTTTAACTATTTCAACTTGAAGCTATTTCCTCTTTCTCAGTAATTTCCCGATTTTTAGTTATGTCTCGTTTTTCAGTCATTTCCTGATTTTTAGTCATTTACCGATTTTTAGTCATTTCCCGTTTTTCGGTCATTTCCCGATTTTGTCATATCCCGATTTTTAGCCACTTCCCGTTTTTCAGTGATTTCCTGAAGACAATGTAAATTTTTCTATTTATTTTCATTATTATTATTGTTGAATCATTTTCGATTATTGAATTTCTAATAAAATCCATATTAACATAACATTTCCAAATTTACGTGGTGGCCGTCAAAAATCCCGAAAATTAAAATCCCGAATGCAATAACCCCGAGTAACAAAAATCCCGAAAATCAATAATCCCGAATGTACAAAAATCCCGAATAACAAAAATCCAGAAAATCTCCAATAGACAATCTTTATGGTTTTCTGGAACTATTTTATTTAGATTAGTCATACCCTCAATGTCTCAATTCCTGAATATTTTGCCTGTATACGGTTGAGTAATATTTTAAATTTGCAATTAAAATTTCCTTAATTTTAGTGACGTCATCGTTTTAGTCAACATGTATAAGTTTTTCCTTGTTTGTGGTGGTCAACTAATTGTGAAAGTGTGTGTGTGTCAATGTGATACATAAAATGCGAGGAGAGTATGACGTCATAGTCTCTTCGTTTTGGGATCGATTTAATTATTTTCCGGGAAATTGACAAATTATTTTGTGTAATGGGAAGAATTGTCTTCTTTAACGTATATTTTCACCTAAAAATAGTTTGAAGCTATTTTGAAAAATTCACGCATGTCTGTTCAGAAAACCACAATCAAAACTTGAGCTGCGTCTCAGCGAAGGTGGAGAGAAAAAAAAAGGTGGGGTCGAGGGGCGGCAGCCCCCGCTGTGAGGGGAGAATGGGGGTATAGCCCCCCTAGCGGGGTTTGGGGCAGAGCCTTATGCACGTTAGGCCGCCTACAAGGCGTAATTTTCGTTATCATTCGGGATTATTGCTGTTCGGGAATTTTGTTATTCGGGATTTTGGATTTTCCGGATTTTTGGATTGGGATTTGTGCATTCGGGATTTTAATTTTCGAGATTTTTGACGGAAGCCAATTTACGTATTTCCATTTTTTGAATATTCTTAATTTATGTACAGGAACGGAAAAGTGAAAACCGACAATTTCTGATTTATGATACGAATTTACCATACAGGAACGGAAAAGTGAAAACCGACAATTTCTGATTTATGATACGAATTTACCATACAAATCAGAAACTTGTCGGTTTTCACTTTTCCGTTCCTGTATTTCCAAATATTTCTTAATTTTTTTTCCTGATTTTTGGCTTTCCAAATTAATTTTTTTCCTGATTAATGTGCACTCCCATCAGTGTTTTAGATGTAGGCAACTAACTTTTATTTTCGCATACAAGGACGGTATGTTCCAAAAAATGGAGTGATGTAAAATTTTTTGAAAAACTGAGTACGTGTACCGTCATCCAAACATACTGAAATAATAAACACACAAGAGAATGGCAAAACGTGTGTGTGCACAGTATTTCTTTTCCCCTTAGTCATAAAAATTTTCTTTGAATCGAATTAGACGTGTTCATAAAAATTGAGCAAAATTGTCAAAATGAATTTAAATTGAGGCAAGCGAGTAACATATCTCTACGAAGGTAGCCAACCATTTCTTGATGGGATATTAAACTTATCAAACATTGCAATCCGCAAATTCAGCACTAGTCTCATTGTATATACCCTCATAATGCGAATTATTAAATTGTGAAAGACGAAGAGAATAACCGTCTATACGATCAAAGATAAAATAAAAACAATAACGTAAACCTTCATAAACGACACAACACTCCCCACCGAACACCTCACTCAGCAAAAATCCTATTCATTTTGATGTTAAATAAAATTATAAAAAAAACCTCCCGATACCCAATTACACGCATGCGGATTTTCCGAGCAAAAAATACGTTCCTTTTCCTTAACTTTCTCATCACGAACTTTTCTATTTATATTATGATGAAACTACCAGACAGACGGCTATATTGTACCGTTTGGTTCGCTTAACACACCGAAAAGGAAAACTGAATATTTTCATAAATAGAACATGGCGCAGCTGTTCAAACCATTTAGCCTGTAGGAAAAAGAGTCAAAAGAAAACACACAAAATAGCTGTATCCCCGAAAAATATTTCATATTATAATATTGTATTATGATGATAAAAGAAAACAAAAACTTGCATATTGTCTTTCACATATACACACAGCATAGACATGTAGTTGGAAAAGAAAAATAAATAAATATAACAACGTTATATAGCGAAAAAAATGCAATTAAGCCGAAAAAATGAATGAAAATAATATTTTATAAACATAGTTAATGTAATGGCGCTATAAAATGCTCAAGAGTGGCACTTAAGTATACTTACGAGGAATTTGAGTAGAAATATGTTTTTAACAAGACACTGCATTAGTATCTGTGTGTACATTAAATATACTTAAGCCTATAAATAAATAATATAAATAATCCATGGTGAACCAGTTAAGATAAGAATTTTCAAATGTAAATAATTTCTGGTTTCGTTTTGGGTTTGTAAATGTGGTTTTTGAGAACACAAATCCAAATAGCAAAAACATGAGGTTTAGATGGTTGATATGGGAAACGAAACATTCAAACAATTTTTTTCTTTAGTCAATTAATCTTTTCGTTGAAAAAAGGCGTTCTCTTAAATACGGCTTCAAAATGATAAATCATCTATAAAACCTTTTAAAATCTATACAAGATGAAAGTGTGATTATGTAAATGAGACGATATTAATTTAAAATTGATTTTTTTCCTATCCAGAAAGAATGATATGTGTCAGAATTTGACCATAAATTTGTGAATGGTAAATATGGTTATGGAATAGGAAAAGAATTGAAGAAGTGAGAATTGTAGCTGCCTCTATTTGTTTAGATTCTTAAATTGAAAAATTAAACGATTTTTTAAAGTATAAGTTTCTTTGAATACATTAGAGGCTCATTAAATATTTAGTTTGTTATGTTAACAAACGTAAAATTACTTCTTTATGGACTTGATGATAATAAAATTGAAACAAATACAGTGGAAAGGCTTATTTTCGTTCAAGTTCTGATAATGTAGTGAGTTTTTTCTTAAAGTGTTTCCAAGAATGTAAGGCCTGCAGACTGATTTAATTAGAAAATTCTAAAATCTGTAAAAAATTTGTATAAAAATTGCATACAAATCGTACATGCAGCACAAATTCGCTTTCTTTGTTCAAAATCCCTCTCACAAAATCGGTCTAATCCACTCATACCCCAGTCGTTGGCTCGAACGAATGAAGAAATTCAAAATTTTGCCGGGATTTCTATTTTTCTGTGGAAAATCTTAACCCATGGTATTACAGTGACAAGCAATTGTTTCTGACTCCCTGATTAAAAATTTCAACATCTCGTGTAATATGCTACATATTCCACATTTGGTATACTTGAGCAGATGGCGAATATACTGCCAGCCAACATTCAAAAGAATTCATAACCATTTCGCTTTTTTTCGTGGTAGCCACACGCACAACCCACTAGTCCGTTTCCCGATAACCCGCAGGCAAGTCATCAGGTAGCACTCACAAAACTCCGAAGAGAATTGAGGACCCGGGGACTACGACATGGACGTAAAAAAAGCACTTGATACTTAGACAGTTACACGCCTGGCATATGACCCGGATTACCACACTCAGTTCGTATGCAATCAAGCGCTTTCCTATCTAACTACCCAATCCCCTACATTTGTGACGCAATTTTTTGAACACAACGTAATTATGTTTCAGAAAAAAGTGATGCAATTTTTTTCAGAAAACCACAAACTAACATTTAATTCAAACAAATTTCTGCATATATCAGCGATAGCGTCACCTCAAACGATATCACTAAGTTTGGAAGTGGACATTAGAGACTGCGTCACACTTTACCTTTTAGGAGGTTTTTATTGTGATATCAGTAGTTTTGGAACTAGGGACGAAATTTGGCGCTGTGGCAGTTCACACAGCTGCCATAGCTAACGGCGCGGCGGCGACCCCAACTTTCGTGATAAGATAAAATCAATTAGTGTCAATTCATTTTGTAAGAAAAAGGAAACAAATTTTGTAGAAAAAAGATTTTCGGCGAAAAAAAAAATTTCGGCGAAAAAAAATTTTCGTCGAAAAAAAATTTCTGGCGAAAAAACGTTCTGGCGAAACAAAGTTTCCGGCGAAAAAAAATTTGATGCGAAAAAAAAATTTCCAGCGAAAAAAATTTTAAGGCTTCAAGGTTAAAAATTCCTTTCACCAAACTCTATAACTTTCCCGAAAAAACCGACCGTGTAACTATTCTAATTCAGAAGATAGCAAAACTGCTGGCAGCCATTTTCTTAAGATCCCAAAAAATTATCCTGACCAAACTGCAAAACTTTGAAAGTCGAAAATTCTGAAGCAAACAATTGCTTGTCACTGTAAGAAGCCGTGACGCAAGCCTGAACTTTACAAGAAAAAATTTTCGTGAAATGGTTTGATCACAAATGACTTTGAATTTCTTCTTCGTCGTCATTACGCTAACAGCTCACTAGCAACTTTAAAAGGAAGTAGTGGCACAAAGAAAATAAAAATTTCGTGGACAAAAAATGATTTTAGAAAAAAAATTGTGTCGGGCTGTAGCGGAATCTCAGCGGTAAAAATTTAACTCGTCTCCAATAGGATTAATTTATCTGTTTATGGAATAACAGATGTGATACTACGACTCAAACACATAAATCGTTTAACTCGCAGACTATCATAAGATTAATGTTTACGATATTTCTTTTCTTTTGGATAATCTGTTCTTTATTTGTCAAGTTATGAGTATGGAATTCGGTAAGATCTAACCCGTCTTAATAAAGTTAATCGCATTCAAATCGAGGATTAGAAGCTAATTTGAGGTCAGTATTGTTACTTCCTTAACTGCTCTATGGTGAATAAAATAAATCGAAGAGACTTTATGACCTCCGATTATTGTGATGTTTATATGAAGGATAATAATAAAAGTAGCCTCTGATATTTGTGTATACTTTGTGTCGTTAAATATATTTCAAACATTTCGTACCAGAAAATAGTTATTTTCTTATTAGGAGAGAAAAACGAGGGTAACTTTGAATTTTGAGACAATGGCAAGGTATAGTAAGCATCTTTCAGGAAGAAATTTCAGAAGCTCTTTTGGGGGCTCGAGAAATTCTGCCAGAAGCTCTGAATGGTGAGGATTTGATCGCGTACACGGATAGTGAATCAGCAATAAAAGCGCTGATATCACCTGAGTTGACTTCTAGATTTGTACAAGAACGAAAAGGCTACTTGAACCACACAGATCTCAGAAATAGAGTCAAACTGGTTTTGGTGCCGGGACACTCAGGAGTAGACGGTAATGAGAAGGTTGATGAGCTGGCCAAAACCGGCTCAACTGCAATCACATACGGAACCGAACCTCAGGGAAGCAGCTAGAAGATTTACGTCTGAATGAAGGTGGTAGTTCTTGAACATAGTGATGTATTTACGGCTAAAGGCACATAATCTAAAATAAAAAGTGGTGGGGGGGGGGGCTTTTAAGAGTTTAGCAATTTATGAGGTAAAAACACCTCCTGAACTGTTATAACTAAATTTTCATAGGATTTTATAACAATTGAGGAGGTGTTTTTACGTGATAACTTTCTAAACTTTCAAAAGCCCTCCATTTTATTATAGATTATGTATTTTCAGCCGTGATAACAACATTCTTAAGAACTACTACCTTCAGATGGATATCTTCTAGCTACGGCCCTACCGAACCTTACATCCCCATCCCGAATTCGCCGCGAAAGCGGTGAAGTACTGGGTGAAGGCGGAGCATAGAAAAAGCTGCACAGCTTACGAAGGAGGAATGCATACTAAGCATTTCTTCCCCACTCGTATAACGAGGGTAGTGGAAGATGATGATTTCTGGTGGCTGGGAAGTATTCACATACAGCGTGAAAGACCGTTTCTTAGCTCAGATGCAGGACGCAGACTCCCTTTGAAAGTGGCCGTACTAGGACCTATCACATGAGATTCTTTCCTGGTCGGCACGTAAAGGTTTTCGTGATTTTCGAACGATGAACGGAAAAAGCAACAAAGGCTCACAAGATATGTCTTCCAGATCATGAAAGTGATCGTCACAAACTGATAAAATCAACACAACGAAGTACATACGTGTTCAAGTTACGAGTACATACACATCGTGTATGTGGTTACGAGTACATACACATCGTGTATGTAGTTACGAGTACATACACATCGTGTATGTAGTTACGAGTACATACACATCGTGTATGTAGTTACGAGTACATGAATTGATATCAGTTTGCTCTACAGCCCAAAGAAAAGAAATTCAAATGCAATGGCCGCATGCAATGTCATTAATTTTGTTGTTTTACTGTAGCAGGCGAGAATGTGCTGAAATTTTAAACATTTGACAAATTTTTCATGAAAAAGGTCACATGTTCTGCATGTAAAGTGAAGTCTTTGCGTGTAAAATATCGTTATCCTGATAAAATGAAAAATTGCTTCCACATTGGAAATGAAATAATTGAAAATAATTTTCTAATTTGGAATCAACAGCACAAAAGAATACAATGCGTTAATTAATCTACACCAATCTACACTAAGCTTCATATGAATCACCACTGCTCTTTTTCAGTTCCCATTCGTCGTTTAAGTTAAGAACATATCCCAACTTCAAGCTAAACGAAGGTAACAAAAGACATGAATATAAATTTCAAATTTGCAGCTAGCTTTACTTTTCACAATGAAGTTGGCTGAATGTTCAGTGCAAAGAAAGACGAGTAAAGACTAGGGAATGGAACTTCCAACGTCAGCGCTGTTATTAGCGTCGATACAAACATTAGCAATGCCGTAACTAAGAGATATTCCTCAGTAAGTTATTTTACATGTTTCTGCACGGTAAATGCGTCATTACCTCGTCGTAAACGACTTGCAAAACGCATTTACCAGGCATCAACATGTAAAATACTGTACGTAGGTGCTTCCATATATTCCTTTTTACTTGTAGAAGCTTGCTGCATGAGCCGAAGACGAACGCTGTAATCCTTCGGCTCATGCTACAAGTCAAAACAAATATTTGGAAGCACATGCGTTATGTTGTTTTAAATATTTTATCATATTTTTGTCAGGCATGAATGCTACAATTGCTGCGGGAGGTGTGACAGAGCTCAACAGAAGATTATACTGAATTGTTGATGTGTAACAACAAATGTGATTCATGAAGTTCAAGTATTGAAAACAATTATTTCAGGCACCCTTACTTTTAAACGAAGTTGCGTGCAAACAAAAAAATGCATCGAACATTTTTTTAAAATATTTTCCTTTCTATTATTAGGACATGGATTGTTAAATAATCAAACACTGCGTCAGTTGTAACAATTTTCAACACCTGTTTATCCATGATTTTCCAGAAAACACCAACAAACGTTAATATCTATTTTATTGGTGATACTTAAGTTAATTTAATTATCGCTAATGCAATAATCAAATGTGAAGTCTTTTGATCATCTCAAGGAACATATTCAAAGTATTCAAAGCATTTCGAGACGCACCGAAAAAGACTCAATAAAGTTTAGAGACAAGAAATTTATGGTTTGTTTTATGTTATGGATGCTTAGTCGTTATAGACTCTTCAATTTTAACTCAATTTTTATTTTTAAATTTTTTTTTATTCGAAGCGATGATGGTGACAATTTTGGAATTTATCCAAGAAATGTTATTTACATTTTTGTTTAGTGTGTGGAAAATTTTTAACGTCAACTTTTATTATGTGCAGTTTGTTTTCTATATACAGTCATTCACAGTAAATTGTGTTATGATGTGTTAAATGTGATACAAGCGGCGTGAAATTGAAATTAAAATCACAAATGCGTGACGACTCGTTGAGGCAATTCGAATAAATTAAATTTAGGCGCCATTTCTCAATTTCATCAAATTAATGTTCAATGTTCATATCTTGATTTATATGTTGAACCAGATTCGCATATATACCGAGAACAAATTTTTTTCAATTCTACCTTAAGCCAGGGTTCTTTAAAGTGAATAATCCCTCTTATTCTAATTTAATTTGCAATGAATTTCTAGTGGTTAGAAAAGAAACTACTTTCAGGCTTTACAAAAAAAACGCACCTTCTTCATGAAGCTTTCATTAAATGATTTAAATTAAATCTAAAGGTTTTCAGAATAAATGTAATTTCATTGAATAAACTTCAAACGAATGATAAATTGTCGTCATAATTATGTTAGCATTTGAATTTTTGCTATTTTCTACTATCTTTCGAAGTTAAGTATGGTATCACAAGGAAATCAGAAAACATCCCGACTAGAGATGAGCGGGTTGCCCAAAACTTCGAAAAACCCGACCCGAACCCGAATTGTTTTTTTCGGGTTCATGGGTTTCGAAAATTTGAATCGGGTCGGGTACGGTCCGGGCCGGGTTTGGAAACTATTCGAGTTTCGAAAAATTTTATCGGGTCGGGTTCGGTCCGGGTCGGGTTGTTGCATCATTTTATTCGGGTCCCGATCCTTTATAGAGTTTTTATATTTTACAAAAATTTTATCATCTTACATTACACGAATTTTGTTTTAGTCTAAGGTCCGTGAAGAATGCAGACGTCGGGCCTTGAAATAATTTTTGTTTCGAAGTAATTTCTGTCCTGAGTTTTGAAAAACTTGAGTGTCGGGTTCGGTTCGGGTCGGGTTTTGAAACAGTTCGGGATTCGGGTTTCGAAAATTATAATCGGGTCGGGTTCGGTCCGGGTCGTGCTTAGAGACAATTCGGGATTCGGGTTTCGAAAAATTTTATCGGGTCGGGTTCGGTCCGGGTCGGGTTTCGAAAAATGGTCGACCCTCTCATCTCTAATCCCGATACACTGACTAAGGGTCTGTGCGTCGATTCTTCGGGTTTTATCATCGTTAAGAATTCGTACCTGGCAACATTAATAAAAGACGTCTGTACTTCAGTGTTGGATGAAATTACTTTTCAAGTAATAACTCTGTCTGAAACCTCTGAATTGCAGGCACTTTTCATGAATTTCCTCTTTTGATATTTTACAAGTTACAAAAAATTGTGAGTTCTTAAGCTACTAGAAAGAGGCTTTCAAAAAACATATGCAAGGGACACGTAGGCATCAGAATAGATGTTACACAAAGCCTCGAACTAAACCTACATAAATATTGCCTTGCCTCTTGAGTATATGAAATTACGTCAACATTAAATTGTTGTGGAAATCGCCGGAAGAGCAATATTGAAAAGCCCGTCCGAAGCAACTGTAAAAAAAATTTTCAAACAAAATTTTTAAAAAATTTAAAAAAAAGTTAAAAAAAACAACTCCACAAAGAAATTTTTTGGTCTGGGAGCGACCTTATTACTAGCCTAAGGCCGTAATAAAGGGCCTCGGACCCATATTTTCATGGACAAAAAAGTTTGGCTTTTTATTCTCTACATTACACAGAAAACCTCATCATTAGGGGAATATGTATGAAAAACCACCAAATATCGTATCGTGTATTGTAGTAGCGTGAGTAGGGTCTACACTAAGGGCCCTGTAGCCCGGATCACTCTACCAATTTTCACTAACTTTGTTTTTCGTATGTGGAAGTCCGCATCGTTCATTCTTTCGCAGAGGTGTAAGTCAAAAAGTTTCACCGACCTTCAAAAAACCACGTTTGAGACCACTTTTTCGACCGTAACTTCGAAAGTTTTCAACCGATTTTGTCCAAATTCAATCCTCTAATCATTTTTACAATTTTCTGTCAGGAAAGATAAAAATTTCGAAAATCGAATAAGATTTACCCGATTTGTGTAGAAAAAACAAGTTGGGTCCTAGTAGAGACTCAGTTTTAGGACCCTGGTTGAGTCCAAAAACTTAAAATCATAAAATGTTCTTCCATAAACTCTCAAGCAGTACAGACTTTTCAAAAATCGGAAAAGATTTACACGAGTTATGTACAAAACACCAAACACCACTTACATGGCCCTAGCTAGGCGGCTCATGGCGAGACAGCACACAGGCTTCCATAAAAGATTTTTCGATTACCTTTGAGGAGAAAAAATTGTTTTTGAAAATCAGTTGAGTTTTTCTCAATTTATCGACGCGAAGCGACTTCGGCTTATGTCAAATTATACGAAATTTCATGATAAAGTGCATAAACCTGATAGACACACAATTTTTCGCCACTTGACATATTGTAAAACTCTTGATGAAATTTTGTATACTTGGACATAAGCCGACGCCGCACTAAAGTCGTTGATTGTATCAATGAAAACCTATTTTTTTATTATTCTATTAATTCATACAGGCCCGACTAGAGAGGGGAACCGGACACAGCCTGTTGCCTGTTAACTTGCGTAAGGTAGGGATAGGTAAGGAAAAAATTTCACTCGCAATTTGTAAAAATGCTCATCACATTCCTTTTCACATTCATATTCCATTTTTTCTATACAGCCCCGAATTCATACGAGTTTCGTTATTTAGGCTGGGGGACACCGCCCCCTTTCAATTCATTCTGGTTACGGGCCTGATTGCAGCCGTTGTATAGTCGTGGGGTCCAGCATTCATTGTTACTGAAGTAAAGCGTTCCAAGGTAACTCATATGCGTTACCTGAAGCTACTCCGGTAGGTGACGGGAATTATCGCCCAGATAAATGGGAATTATATAAAAACCTGGGTAGCTAACAAAACTAGGGAGCTTTTCCTTCTACAAAATGTTATTAAAACCTCGGTGTATAACGAAGCTAGGGACTTTTACCTTTTACGAAACGTCAAAAAACCTTAGATTGATGGAGATTTGGACAGATTTTAACGGTAGTCCCGAACGGAAGCGCCGCAATCAGGGAAAGCGCCGGAGGCTGATAATTAGCGGGGGTATACCGCCTGGTATAAAAAAATTAATTTGTTAATCACAACACAGCTTTGTGCACGTTCTCGCTTATTGCTTACGAGTGCCCTCGCACACACCCCTCCAAAGTCTTCAGAGTGCCCTCGCGGGGTGGCCCCTATAGAGCTAACGGGATATACTAGTAGCGATGTCATATTCTCAGAAAGCTGGGCGATAATTCCTTGGATGAAACTTCCTATTCCTCTGGGCCATAGTTTCTGCAGGCAGTCCACTGGGTGATAAGTCTCGAATAGCTCTGTGTTAGTTGTCTCATAGCTGAGTAAAAATTTCTGGGTGATAATTCCCTGGGCGATAATTCCCATTTTTCTGGGCGATAATTCCCATTTTTCTGGGCGATAATTCCTGGGTGATAATTCCCATTTGTCTGGGCGATAATTCCCTGGTGATATTTCCCATCCACCCGGGCGATAATTCCCTGGGTGATATTTCCCATCTACCTGGGCGATAATTTCTGGGTGATAATTCCCCGGGTGAAAATGCCAACGTATTTTGGTCTGGGCGATAAGTCAGGTCGCCGATTGTAGCCGTTGCATAGTCGTGGGGTACAGCATTTATTGTTACTGAAGTAGAGCGTTTCAAGGTAACTCATATGCGTTACCTGAAGCTCCTATTGTACAATTCTTCACAATTCATATAACAGCAAAACTGATGAAAATGTTTACATTATTTAATTTCCGAGCAAACAATTAACTTCTTTTCCATATTTCATAGAACTTAACGTTAGTTATTTACTACCAAGAAAACACGTTTATTTTGCATAACAGATGTTAACTATAAGTCGTCTCTCTGACTAGCTCCTCGCCTCGGTTATTATACTAAATAGCAATTATTTCGCAATACGCAATTACTATTTCGTTTCAGGAGATTACAGAGCGCAAAATGTGCACTATTCTAATGAGAATACGACTCGAAATACGATTTTAGTTAGTTGGCTTTAATAATAAAATAAAGAAAGCTTTTCCGACCTATTAAAAGTACATTTTTTATTCTTTTTTCTATAATTTTCCGGTGCACAGCTAGCATTAAATGAAATTTTTCTCGAATGAGCGCGTACCTATTTTCCCATATCATATGTAATTTTCAAGAATCAGCACATGATATAGAAAATCGTAGCCAAATACACTCCTCATACGAACGAAAAAAAAATATTACAAGCAAAGCACATTTCACGATATGAATATTGAGCAATTTACTTTGTGGTTCAGTTGAACAAAGGCTTTTTATAATTATTTTTCTATTTTACAATTTTTCAATTCAAGGGAAAACAATGGAAGTTTTTATAGACATGCATCCGAGATAAAGTAAAACTTTTTTTTCAGCAAAATTGAATAATAAAAAAGAAAAATAGAAATCAGCCTAAAGAGTCAGTTTTTTTCTGTTGTTGTTGTAATTTCTGAAATGAAGTACATTTGTGTCTTAAGGATGTTGGCTAGACTAATAACTTGAATTTTAATAGCGTAATTTGAGTGTTTGAGAATCATACAAACTGTATATCAACTACTTTGCATAGTTTAAATCAAAATCTGTAGTGGAAGTAAAATAAATTTTCCGAAAACCTACCGCACCGCAGACATAATGTACACATAAATATTATATGCGATTCTTATACAGCACCAACTCGGCTGAATAATTTGAACGAATGCGAATAATTAAGTTAGAAAGCGGCAAATAAGAAATCCCAGTTTGATAGTGAAATTGTTTTTGTTGAAGCGAAATGAATTTTCCAACTCTAAAATCATTTTCATTTAAATATTTTATGTAAATATTTCCCTTGCTTTTAGTTTCTACCATTTTTCACCATCTGTATAGAGCAAGTCGAAAATATGATTCTAAAATTGAAATAGTCAATGTAGTGCTTCACTGTACAGAAGCGAAGGTAAAAGTTGTAGATTACGATAATTCAAAGAAATCCTTTTGCCAATAAGGGCAAACGCAGTTTACTTCTTGTTGAGTTGATAAGTTCATGTTATAGTTAGCATTCCAACAAATATTCAAATGCCGAATCAGAAACCAAAGTTTTGTGTTGTCTGCTGAAACGAATAGTTTAAGTAAAACATCAGTAGGGTAAATGTACCAGTTACAAGCCATGTAGTAGTCTCCGGCCAGCGCCAGTAACCGGACAAATTTCAATGCGAAATGTAGACGGTCAATATTGAAACTATGGTTTGGCCGGAGACTACTACATGGCCGATAGCTGGTGCATTTACCCTACCTGATGGAGGTGCAAAAAAATTTTCTTTAAAGTTTACGTTAAATGAGTGATTTGAACAAAATGTTAGTGATTTTCTAAAGATTTTATCTACAGAGACAGAAAAATGAAAACCGCTCATCAAGCATAATTTTAGCTTGATATGCTGGTTCAAGAGTAAAATGACATCGCCGCACAGGTCGTTTAGAATATTCGAGATCGATTAGAATTTCTCATTATACTATTTGTACATAATAAAAATTGTCCTTTGTTATCCGTGGGCACTTATGATTTCTACTTTGCGCGGTCAACATGTAAATATTGGCTGTGCTTTATTCAATAGCCGAAATATATTGTAATTGCTTATCTAAAAAGAACTGTGTTTTACATAACTCCGCAACACCAACTTTCAACAACTGTAGCTTTTGACGGAATTTTTCTGAGGCTTGCGGCTTGTGGGGATCTGTGATGCCTACAGGAATCGAAACTTATTGTTGTCCGATGTCGAAAATCAGTATTATTATCCGTCGGAAAATTTTTTGGTTACGTTTACGCTTCGTTACGCATAAGAAAGTTCCCATGAGTTCAAGTTGGGATAAATCTGAAGGTCATATTTTTAGACAAAAAAGTGCTTGGTGTGATATCAAAGTCTGTTCTGCTTTTCGAATTGAACCATTTATGTCCATTTGATCTTTTTGGCATGATTTGACACGAAGTACAAAGGCCCTATACGTTTTAGAGTATACTTCAGAATTATAATTTTCAAAATGACAATTTTGATGTAAGTTTTATGAAAATTTGATGTATATTCAATGTATTTTCGATGTATTTTTTATATATTTCTGATGTATTTTTGATGTATGAGTGTTGTAACTGCTGTATTAGTGATATATTGTTGTTGTTTTGGTGTCGTATATTTGATGTGTTCATGATGTATGAATTGCATGTGCAATTCCAATACATCTACATCCTTTATACAACACTAATATATCCTTAGTACAACAACAGCACATCACTAATACATCACCAGTACATCTACACATGATAAATTGATGTATTTTTGATGGATTAGTGTTGTTTTGGTGATGGATTAGTGATGGATTAGTGATGTATTAGTAATGTATAAGTGAAGTATTAGTGTTGTTTTGGTGTGATAGTGATGTGTTGTTGATGTATGATTCGCATGAGTAAAATTTTCAGAAATCACTACTAATCTCTTAAGGAAGAAGTAAGAATTCTAAGTGAAGGATAAAAGTTACAAGGAAAACCGCTGAAAAAATTAAATAAAATTAAGGTTAAGGGTCGATGAAACTTTTTCGTAAATACCTCAGTAAGTATAGCACGAAAATTGTTCATTTTGATGTCAAATGCAAGCATTGATTTGGGCACTGGGACCATTGGAATGGACGAAATTGAGTTTCTTGGCCATATACGAAGGCAGGTTTTTTGTCTATATTTGCTTAATTTGCAATATGGAGATTTACTGTCAAGGGCAAAGTTGTAGAGAACAAAATTTTATGGAACACTTGTTTTAGCAATTTAGGGAAAAATGGCCAAATCCTGGGTTCCTGGGATATGACCACTTTTAGAATTGGGAAGGATAACTGATATCTCTAGAACTATGACAGTTAGAAAGTTGCTTCCAAAGGCAGAGTTATGGAGAATAAAATTTTACATGTTTCAGGGTTTTATCGAATAACGGTACGATCCTAAGATATGAGCACTTCTAGAATTGGGAGGGATGACTCATATTTCTAGAACTCTGAGAGTTAGAAGGTTGCTTCCAAAGGCAAAGTTGCAGAGCATAAAATTTTAGAGAACACGTGTTTCAGGGCTAACCTAATCCCTGAATATATCCACTTCTACAATTGTCGTACTTCGGGAGGGCTTTCGACATTACCTTGGGTCGTTCGAATTCTGACTGTTTCAAAAACTTTGCAACAATGCAATTCTGATACGCTCGCACATATCCGCAAAACCTGTTCGGTTTGCCACAGCTATTCTGATACGTACGGGTCTTTGGTTATGTTTTTTCTATACACTTGAATCCCAATGAAAAACGACAAAAAACTTTCCAGTAATATGCAATCTAATAATTCTTAGTAAATACCCTTTTCAGTACCTTAGGTAATTTGTGATACGTACGATTCTCTTATTAATATTAATTCTGATACGTACGGGTCTCTTCGCTTATGTTGTAATACTTACTGCCTTCTGCAGATGCATCAAAACAATTATTGTAAAAAGAATGAACGAAAAGAATGCTCCACAATTATCAATTAATCGCTTTCTTCCTTCCAAATTATCGTGTCATTCAACCATTACCATTTCATTATCATTTTTTCTCCATTAACACTTCGTATCTACGAGACGTTTGAGTAATAAAAACAAAGGGAATGACTTCATCGCATTCCATGCAACCGCAACTTACAGAGAAAATACCACAGACACCTAGCAAACAATACAATTCAAATAGCGAATATTCTGAAAACCTTTCACCCCATCTCAATTGCCAAACTTGTTTCGAATTTTATTCGATTTTTTTACACATTGTATAACAGAACGGCATTGTGACAAAGATATACAAGAAATGATGTCGATCCTGCAGCATTATAGCCATTGTTAAGTCCTCGGGCACATTTTTTCCTCATTAACCAAATCTATTATTTTATTGAACCATCTCCTTCCCATTTCATTTATATTATACGTAGGTTTGCATTCGCTCAAAATATAAAAATGCGAGTGTATCCTTGGAACGAAAGCAAGTATTTATGTACTTCAATCTACTTTATCGTACATAAAAGATAAAAAATGTTCTCGTTTTATTTTACTATTTTTCATGGTCTTTTTTGTGTGTGCCATATTCCAAGATACAAGGGTGCCAGGATGGATGGATGGATGGTTAGATATGTATGATGGAAGAAACATTTATCTGTTTTTTATCTTTCGTCTTATAAATAATATTGATTGTGTAAAAAAGGTTTATATTGCATCGGGAAACGTTTTTTCGGTCATTTACGTTTAAGGTTGGTGTTTGGTTTATGTGTAAAGATTTATGTGCGCACGACAAAAATTCTGTATAACTTTTTTGTTGTTTCATGAACACAATACATGATAAATGGGGTAAATTTTGAAATATATGTCTATATCTCTTCATATTTTACTACAACGACAACCATCGAAAGACACGATTTATGCAAATTCTATATAAATCCTTCTATCCTTCTTTGTAAATCCTTTTTATTACCTCAGATGAGTTCCAAATCTTTTGATTCTGCAAGATCTGCAACGTGGACTTAAAATAAACAGAACTGCGTCAGTTTATTCCAATCCATCGTGTCTTTCACATCACACAGATAACAGATCTCAACGTCTTCCTTGTCGTTTTTTCTAAGAAAGATTGATTTTGGTCTGAAATTTCTAAGAATTCTCAAAGTGCCACACTTGACTTTCTCCATATTTTATATGGCAAAGCCTCCGCTAGAGCTCGGACTGTTCCAGATTTCGTGTCAAAAATCGTTTTCACCACACACACTTGTTACTTTCGTTTCAAAAATCGTTTTCACCACGTTAAACATCGGAAACATAGCTTAGTGAAAGCGAGGTGAAAACGATTTTTGGAACGAAAGCATCAAGTGTGTGTGTGTGGTGAAAACGATTTTTGACAAGAAATCTGGAACAGTCCGAGGTAACCTAAAAAATCGACCAGGTGAAAGATTGGGAGTGGAATTAAGTCCAAAGTCTCTTCTTATGACCCTTAGGTCACAATTTTTGCCCATAGAGAAACCAGACCTGTCATTAGGGACGGTCCCAGGTTGTTGCTTCGAACGGGTATCGTTTTGGGTCAATGCAATTGTTAATAATTTAACAAGACCTCAATATAACTTGTGATGTGTGTGTCTGCGTAGCTCTTGTTTTATCTAAATTTCGAGAATGAAGAAGTACTAGACTTATTTACTTTGTAGAGGTTTGTCGCAGGGATGGATACGTAATCTTATACAGCGCCATCTCTGCAGTACCGCTCTTCCATATTGTGAAAAAAAAAATTTCGCTCGCTGCGCTCGCGATTTAAGTATTTCCTCACAACGAAAGATTGTTCTCCAAACATCTTTTAGATCGTGTGGAACTTTCTGTGGAAGTCGTAGTAAAACCCATTTATAATTATATCAACTTCGGTGCAGGGCGCCGGAAAGTCTTAAGGCGGCTCTGCATTCTCTGTTATGTAACTATATGAATTCAGTTGTCCAAATCATTTTGCAGAATATTTTCCATTTATATAGTTCCGTTTTCTAGGCTCTTTATATTCAATCCTTGTTTTTATTAATTAAAATGATCTATGACCGATAGAGAATACCAAAAATATGGGTTAATAAAATGGACATTAAAAACCAGCCGGGAAATGTCACAAATAGAGATAATGAACCCGTCGAGACAAACTTCAAAGTTTGGCCAAATTATAAATTTTAATTAAAAATACTTAACGGAATAATGAAATTTAAATAATAATAAATAAATTTTGCAGCTTCTAAAAACAATTTTCCCCATTCCGAAACAATCATCAATCAATTAAAAATTTTGATTGTCTTAATCATGATTAATTGATAAACGTCCCTAAGTCACTTTTCGCTCCTATACAAACAGTTAAAAACGAAAAGGGATATCCTTTTTTGATATTACCAAGCACATAATCCGTAAGGAAATGAAGAATATATTGCTATTGCATACAATTTTGTACAGATTTTGTTGAATAGAAACCCCTTCTCTCTTTCGTTTCGTTGATTGTTATGTCGGCGTAAACATACAAACGCTTTTCGAGAGAATGCCCCCTTTCCAATTTATTATCATTTCTCTCCCTCATCAGCGTAAACGATTTCATTCAAAAAAAAGGCGCCAATTAATATTTCTTTTTAGATTTTAATGTTGTTTTGACATTATTACACAGCCTCATGTAGCACAATTGACCAATATAATTATTTGTCAGTTTTACTTTTTTCATTTTTCTATCGGAAAGTTACATAAAGTTATTGGAAAAGTAATTAGGTAAATGTTTAGAAAACCTACAATAAAAATCATTAATGAAGCGATAACGATGTCAATAAATCGAAATTTCGTATTGTAAGAATTGTTTTTATCTCTGTTTCGGGACTAGAGATTTTTTAATGGCTTTCTAATGGAGCGCGGGTAAATGCCGAGGTTATAAAAGGGTTCATTATAATGACTTTTTTCTCGTGCAATAATCGATTTCAATGAACCAAGATATTAAAATGTTTGTCTCAGTCTAATAGAATTTCGTATAAATTTGAAGTAATCTCAGTAAAAAAAAATTAATTACAATTTCTGGGATAAAGTTGTTGTCTTTCGTAAAAAATTACTTTACAGAACAGTTTTCAGAATATATTTACGATACTGTCATCAAAATTAGGTCATTTTTGGCACTTCTGAATTTGGCAACAAACACTTCAAGTATTGAAATAGTAATGTATGCAACTAGCGGTGAAAAGTGTAAAGTAAACGACTTGCAAAAAGCAAACCTCGTATGCAGATTCTTCGATTTAAGGGCAAACTTCACTACAAATTTATTCAAAAAGCCAGTTGTAATGTAATCTCATCACTCATTTCAGTGACGATGAGCGATAAAATTGTAGCTTTTGATACAAGTTTTGTGTGAAATACAGGTGTAAAATAGAGATGAGCGGGTTGCCTGAAACTTCGAAAAACCCGACCCGAACCCGAACCAGAATTTTTTTTTCGGGTTCATGGGTTTCGGGTTTCGAAAATTGTAATCGGGTCGGGTTCGGTCCGGGCTGGGTTTGGAAACAGTTCGGGTTTCGGGTTTCGAAGAATTTGATCGGGTCGGGTTGTTGTATCATTTTATTCGGGTCCCCCGATCCTTCATTGACTATATATATTTTACAAAACTCGTCTAAATTTTATCATCTTACATTACACGAATTTTGTTTTAGTCTAAGGTCCGTGAAGAATGCAGACGTCAGGCCTTGAAA
>CM055403.1:72353710-72404335 GCA_029228625.1 Pseudolycoriella hygida
AAAAATCGTTCTTGATATAAGACATAAAAATGTTCACAATTTTCTTTGTTAGGTAGTTTGGTCGATTGTTGATAGAACGGGCACACCGTATATGATATTGGCTGTTGTATGTCCTATTTATGTGATTTTTCCATCCAATATTGAATACAGAACACAGTCTATTCAATTCTCATTCAGCAATGTCCAGCACAAAACTTTTATTATCACATTAAAAAGTTTTAATCGATTGTGTGGACATATAGCTTAACGTACGTTCAAGTAACAATACCCGTGTACATTCTCCGAATGCGCAAGAAATTTCTCATATATTCATTTTGTATTAAATGTCTACACTAGTTCTACTTCGTCCTAACTACAAAAAAGTATTTCTCTATCATTGTATTGTCCATATAGGTAAGTTTACGTTCAGTTCAAGCACTTAAATACTTGACCTTTTCTGTAGAAAAGTTATTGGGGTAAGCGCTTTTTATGAAATAAAGAAAAATATCACAAAATCATCATAATATTTTTATTTGAATGGAAGTCTTACGAAGAGGTAACTTAAATCGAAACACGGCAAAAGATTAAGGTCGAATAAAAAAGAGAAAAAAATATACAATTTGTTTACAAGGAAGGGTTCTAAACAACTCTACATTTCAATGCGTTTCATAAAAAGAAAAGGTTTATTTTCAACATTTAAGTGATAATTTTGGGTAGGAAGGCATAGGTCGGCTATTCCAGCGTTTCCTATATCAAACTTTAGCTATATTTCATAAACTACAGCAGGTACGAAGTTTTTATGTTCCACAATATTGTTGGAAGCAAGGGGAAGGATAAACCTAGAAAATTCTTTTGCACTCAGAAGAAAATGAGTTGAAGACAATCCTTAAATTCATTGAAAACCCTCAAACAATCCTTTGAATCGCAAGAAAATCCTTGGAAATCAAAGGAAATCCTTGAAAATCAAAAGAAAATCCCTAAAAATCGTGTAAAAATGCTAGAAAATCCTCAGACATTGCCAAAGAAAATCCTTGAAAATCAAAGAAAATTTTTGGAAATCAAAGAAATCCTTTGAGGAAGAAAATCTTTTTGTACTCAAAACACATGATTATAGGGCAAATTCCATCGGTAACCAGTACATTGTCGCTACCATGTCACCTGAGGAACGAAAGTGTTTTGTCTCATGTTAATAAAATTCTCACTGAAAGAGTGAAAGAGATGAAAATCGTTACCCAGGTGACGGTACCTAAGGAATTTGCGAAAGAAAGTCAAATGTAATGTAAGGAACTCTGGAATGGCCCAGGTACTTGGGAGGGTCTGTAGGGAGCTATGCTTAGTTTAAATTTTTGTGTGCGAAAACAGAGTACAATATTGGGGTGTTTAGTCAATTGATTTTATTGTATACGCAATGATAAGTCTCCCGTTAAACGCCAGTTTTAGAGATAGTAAAAGAGAATTTATTGCTTTTATTTTCAGTATTTATCCGTCAAGAGGGATAGATTTCCTCTGTCTAATCAAATGAAGAAAAAAGGTTTACAAAAATGTCATGTTTCATAATGAAAGTCTACCTGGACTTTGTTACCGTTCGACTTATCATCGCTTTTACAATAAAAAATGCATCAACTGACTGTGATAATTTCGAAAAACCATTCGCATGTATATTACACACACTTGCTCGCATTCGCTCACACACTACGAGTAATATGCACTTGAACGGTTATTCTCAACTTATCTCAGTGATCCGATAATCTTATATAAACGTCCAGCCACTGTTTTTTGTATGATTCCAATAAATCCTTAGAGACTGCCTAAACTGAGTGGGTCACACTTTTATGGGTACCGGGACACTCCTTAGTGGATGGTAACGAATTTGCTTTTCAATTGTAGCATGTGGGACTGATCCAAAGAACCCGATACCTAAATCGCTATACTGTGAATGACTGTACTAAGGCTAAACGTGTTAACCGTTGGAGAGATTATGGAAAGGCTTCCCATTGAGTCCAAATGATTTATGGAATTCATTAACATGGACCGGAAATATGAATAAATGTTCTCATCTATGACCAACATACCAAAAAAACATTTTTCGACTCAACCCGTAGAGCCCAAAAGAAAAATATCTGTTAATGTAAAAATTTCTAGAAGTTATAAAAACTCGATTTTGGTCTCTAGAAACCAAAACATTTTCTTAAAAAATTCAACGATGCTTGTGTGGCTGGCGGGAGGTGATCAAAGTTCAAAAACCTGTAATTTTCTTATGGAAATTTTTCCAGTTACGCGCAACGAATATGGTAGTGTGTGGTGTCGTTGGAAAGCTCATTTTTTTGGGTTGGGGCGGTCCATTTCTGGTCCATGAAACACAGATCTAGTGATCCTTTGTTTCGTCACCCGTTTATCATGTAAATCTCCTAAAACCTCCCAGTCCCAACCAAGAACCTTACCGGAGCGGCAGGCCCTATGCTGGGTACTGTTGCGGGTTGGACCACATAACTATCTAGAGTCCTAAGCCTCAGTGAGGAAAACTTCGGACATTCACATATCACGTCTCCTCGCCGAAGCCACAGGTGCAATTGGGATCATTGGTGAGTCCCATTTTAGCCAGATACTTGCTTAGTTTACTTAGTTTACCACTCGCTTGATGCGACACCTGTCCATGTTGAGCAGCCATAGGTGCTCCAATGGTTAACGAATACCGACTTAACCCAACACTCTATTGCTTTTACACATTCCGAGTGGGGTATGGGTATGAAATGCTGTGGCCCACAACTTAAAGTTTCCGAACCTTTCCTCGCCAGCTTATCCGCTCTCTCGTTTCCCTCCACGCCAGAGTGTCCGGGGACCCAGAGAGCTCATTAGACGTAGTTTCGGGCCAAACTGGCTCGTGTAAGGTTTTTAATCATCTACACTGAGATACGAGACGAGCAGTTGAAAAAGTCATATTTTTATCGTTTTTTAACTGCTCAGATCTTAGTTCAGATATGATTTCAAACTCTCCCGAATTTACATGCAATTAGTTTCCCAACGACACCTCACACGACCTTGTTCGTTTAGTGTAACCGGAGAAATTTCCATAAGAAAATTGCATGTTTTGGGACATTGACCAACTCCCACTAGCCATACCCAAGCACCGAAATCTTTTTTGAAAGTGCTTTTGGCTTCTAGACTAGGGCCCAATGCCTTTCTATGCATATATAAAAAAGTTCACTGGAAAATACTTCTGATTTCCCATAGGTCCCACAGAAAAGAAAAATTCAGATGCATAGTTTCATCGGCGAAATCAAAAATAATTTGTCATTTAACTACAAGATTTATTCTACGACCATCTAGGACTCCAACAAATTCATTCTCGAGACAAAAGCGTCATCGCCAGAGCGTAACCTACTGTATCGTCGGGCCATTAGTATATTGGGTTTCGAATGAAGTATGGGATCGGTATATAAATTATTTCCTAACCACTTTTTCTATACAGATGAAAAATTGTCCTCATTCTGAAGTTTATCCTAGCTGCGGACCTGTCGCCGTATAAACATCTTAAAGAACCCTCAAATAATAATTGCAGATGAGAAACAATTCATTAAAATTACTGGCAATACAGAATAATGTTTAGTGAATTCTTTATTGTCGTACACAGAATAATAATTAAATATTTCAATAGAAAGTAACAACGAACGCCAAAGGAAAATTTCAATTAATTAGTTCCAATTAATAAAGAACACCATTTTATGGGTCTTTACCATTATGTATAATGTGCTATAAAATATAAGTTGAATGTGAATATTCAAAGAATGCGAGAAAACACATTTTATACACTCCGAATTTTCCCACCCTTATTCATACATGATGATGATGATACTCCCCATTTACACGCAGCGTACACAATTTTAAATGTACTAGCGGAGTTATACTCTGTTCCATATAAAAAGCGCGAAGCGATGATATACAAAACACATTCATGTTACCATAATCATGTTCTTCATTCACCCTTCGTTTTTCATTTTGATACTTAGCCTCGACATAATAGAAAATTTCTTATTTTCATGTATTTTATCTCATATACGTTGTAAAAGAAAAAAAAAGAGGAAAAGTCTTAAGGGAATCTGTTCAATTATTTCTAGAGATTGGGTACGTTTTTTCCAACGTTTTCATTCAGTATGGCATTATAGAAATATACAAAAATACTAATACTTTTTTTATATACCTGGAGGAGAGAAAAAATTATAAGAAATCACATTTTTTCTGGCTCGTTTTCATTTCATGAGGAATGGCTAAAAGATATGTGTAATAGATTACAGTTTATTTCTTTTTGATATTGACTTAGAGAATAATTTATATTTATGTTGAACTCATGTTCAATGTAATGTGAAAGTAGACATTAAATTAATTTCACCCTCTTCCTATGCATTAAAAATTGGAAATAATTTTTGACACAAATTGTAAGTTATTTTCGCATTACTATTTCATTTATAGCAGTCGGTGGAATACCTTCTAATTATAAATATACCCGATGGATACATTCAGCAGCTTGAAAATTTTCCGGGAAAATGCGTTAGCTTCGAACATAAATCCCAATTATTTGAGTTGAGTTATGAAAATCGATAAAGAACTTTATAATATCATCGCTTCGACATACTTATGTGAATATGATAACGAACCAATAGACTTTGCTACTAAACGTAAATTGTCATTGCATTCGTTACTCTAACAGATGTTTTTACAGTATATTACAGCGTAGGGCACGTAGTTGGGCACCTTTGAATGTTTGTAAACTAATACGAAGCAGAGGCGCCTACTACACTGGGGCGAGGGGGGCGATCGCCCCTCTTGAAGAAATTCAACCGAGGCGACGACGCCCCGATTGCGATTGCGTGCGAAAAAAACTATTTCGAAAATTAAAGCTGAGCCCAGGCCCTAAAATATCTATTAGACTGTGTGCGAAGCCGAACGATCGTTTTCAAGAGCTTCAAGAGCTTGGACATATAGACAGAGGAGAACGAATAGTTTTTCCTTAGCGAATCATCATCGAGAAATTGCAAACAGAATTTTTTTTAAGGTGGCACAGCCCACTTGATCCGTTACAGAGCCCCCCAAGACAATCGAAAAAATTTATACTTTTGTCTTCACTTTTCAATTTCAACTCCTGCTTTTCTGTTATTTTATAAAAAAAAATCTTGCATTCGAATTTACGCCTGTGGCAAGACATTGGTTTTTCAGGGGTAGACTAAGAAGTGTTTCAATTTTACTTGACTTCATAGTGTAGCGTCTGCATTGGATCAGCAAATGTCGCCTGCGGCTAGGTAGAATTTCTTCTAACCCTAAAATGCTGCATTCAAATTATTGTATCATCTTCATTGTTTAATTGTTATTTGAAATTGATTTTATACGAAACAATAAAAAATCTATTCCCCGTTAGCTTTTTTCTTTGAACACATTTTTCTTTTAAAAATTCGATATGTTACCCAACCAAAAGCAGCCGTGATATCCATTCACGGACTTAAAATATACATTTTTGAAAAAATAGGATGAGCATTTTTCGAAGCACATAATCTAAAAATGTAATTGTAATCTAGTGCAATAATTTATTGGAAATCAGTCAAAAAGTTTCAAAAAGGTTTTAATGTACTCACCCCTACCTGTCGTTTGAAAATATGAAGGAAGTTCTTAACATTTGCGTGAAAATTGTTGCGTGCAACTCGGAAGTAAATGACCGCTTGGACATCCGATGTGTATTGTCGCAAATAGCATCAACTGATAGAAATAGAAGTAAGGAGACATTCAGAAACTACGACTGGTCGTAAGGGTGGAGGGGGTATAGGAAAACCGTAAGAACTCGGAAGTGGAGGGAGAGAGGGTTATGAGAAGTGTGACGTTCTATTGGGAATTTGTAAAATCTCTGCCATGAATTTAATAAAACTGAGAGTATGCTCGAGGTTGTTTGTCGAAACACAGACTTATCCAAAAAGTTTTCCTGTAGCTTCTTTGACAAATCACTTTGACAGTGTTTTAAAGGAAAAATGTACATAAAAATCACAGAAGTTATTTCTACTCATGCTACGTGTCAAAATAACCGGACGTCATTTAAGTCACTTCGAATTATCCATTTCCAATCGATGTTTAAAGCGAACTTTATAATCTGCAAGTTCAGGTCCATTTGTTGGATTTCTCACTTTACTTCTTAAATCTCAGATTCAGATCTTTTAATTTCAGATCTCGAATTACAGACAAGCATTTATAACTTAGATTTTCTAGTGAAGTATCTCACAAATTATTGTTTTACTTCAGTTAAAACAATTTCAATTATTATTACGTTTTGATCATTTGTTGTGCTGTGTTTAATTGTGGAGTTTTGAATCTTTTTTTAATAAATAGATTGGTGTATCCATCAAAAAATCGCTAATTTCTATCGTGTGAAAAGTGTTTTAAAACTTCCAGCTTCTGCAAGCATTATTTCGCTTTCCTCTAGTGGATTTTCGAGAATTTGGTTTTTATTAGAAACGTTTATCTATTTAGAAAAAGTTGTAAAATTTTGTGAAGTTTCGAATTAACTTTTCTAATAAAAAAATGTAATTTAATTTGTGATCATCACGGGAATCTTCCGATTTGTGTTTTTGTTGACAAATGACATGACATGGCCAATTTGTTTACATACATTCGTCCAAAAGCGGCAATACCGAATTGGAATTTATTCATTGTGTTTTAAACCCAGAAAAATAACTCTCGAAAGACATAATTGTAAACTTTCGAGATTGGAAAGATTGTACGTTCGTAAAGGTCGGATTCTGTAAATGGTTGGTAGCTACGTCACTGGAGTGTAACTCGAATGGCTTTAGAAGTGAAATGTATTCGAAGTTTCCGTAAAATAAATCAGTACCGTCAAATTTCATTTTTTAATTCTACATGTTTCTCCCTGTTGAGTCAAATGAAAGTCGGCGCCTCTGATACGAAGAGCCTCTGTAAACGTGTGCTATGTTTCAATGCATCATCATGAAACCATCGTTTTCCCTATTTATGAACAATATTTTTCCACTTCTGAGAGATGTCGTGCGTGTACTTAAATGATATACGCTGTATTCAAAAGGGTCTGTAATATAAAATATAGAGGAGAGAGGGACATGTAAATTCTATTTACATGTTGATTTACAACAATGTGGACAGACCATGTAAAGATAAGTTACATGCCAATAACATTTATTGTAGCTTTCGAGTGGCATCAGACTTTCATGGTCGTCTACAGAATTATATTCATACACCTTTAAGAAAACCTGTACTCTGACATAAGCACATAATCCCTAAGGGTTGTTGTTCGGTCTATGAACGAAGGAACACATTCAATTAGTGAAACAATCAACAAAAACGTATGTGTTTGCTCACTCGTAAAGGTATTTTTTTTCAGACAATGGAAATAAAAGTATCTTGGATTATATACTTAAAAGTAGAGCGAAATCATATTTTGTAAACGTTTACCAGCTTCTTCCAGCTTCTTTGAAAAATCACTTTGACAGTGTTTTAAAGGAAAAATGTACATAAAAATCACAGAAGTTATTTCTACTCATGCTACGTGTCAAAATAACCGGACGTCATTTAAGTCACTTCGAATTATCCATTTCCAATCGATGTTTAAAGCGATCTTTATAATCTGCAAGTTCAGGTCCATTTGTTGGATTTCTCACTTTACTTCTTAAATCTCAGATTCAGATCTTTTAATTTCAGATCTCGAATTACAGACAAGCATTTATAACTTTCGTCATACCGCAATTTTTAACAAAAGAACCCAAAAAAATTCTAATGAAAATGATGAAAGTTAGGGGAGGAGCTCCCAAGTTGTTTATATAGCCAGAGTGTAAAAAAAGTAAGGATTTAGAAGGCCGGAGGCAGCATCCCTCCGCAATAAAAAATACCAAATTGACAAAAAGAAATATTTTGATTACACCGAACGCTAGTTTTACATGTTTGATCTTGATTTTGTACAACCATTTGCTTGCTTGTGACAAATACGACTTTTGAGCCCCTGTCGGTTGCTCTCTCCTTCCATCGCCGACTACCTTACAAATTTTAGATCTCTCTATTAAGTGCATTCCAGTACAGCCCTTTAAGGGAAGTAGTAAATTTTTGTTTTAAATATTTTTTAATCTATTCAAACGACAAAATAAATGAGTACGTCTAACAGTACTTTCACGAACCCCTACCCAATTTTCCTTATCTCACATAGAGATTGTTCCATCGGGGCATTAAAAGTGCTGTATAAATATGTGAGTTGAAATTTTTTCCCTAGTAAAATTTACATAATGAAAATCAAGTAATCTGAGCTGCTGGGATAATTGCAACATTTTTCTATTGCCGCTAGTAGAGCAATAATCGGAATACGGTTTTCGTTACTTCCAAAATATTTCTAGAATTTAAATTGCAAAAATTAATTTCAATTGTATGTACGTATTCGTCATGGTTTAAAAAAGCAATAATGAAAAACGAAATTCATTCAAAATAATGGACGTCAGTAAATTAGCTAAAATTACTTAGGGTGATTTATTTGTAACTGGAAAACGAAGAAAATACAACGAGAAAACGTCGGATATTAAAAACCTCGCTAAATCTTTCATTACAGCCAATTGAAACAAATGGTGCGTAAGGGTTATTATTGGGATGGTTGCGAATCAAAAACAATGTTTCATTCACGATTCATATACAAAAAAAAAACGTTTTTAAGGAAAGAATAAACGCGGAAATTACGGAATTCTAAATAGGAAGCTATGTTGTAATAAATATGAATTTCTCCCCTCAAAGAAGCAATCATCTCCACGCCAATTCTCTTTATTTAATACGAATGTTAATGCACTTTGTGCGTGCGAATAAAATAATTCTGTTTTAAGAACGTACAATCACTCATATGGTAATTACAACATTGATATATTTATGACACAAAGACTTTTTTTAATCATAGCTTTCTATCAAATTCGCCATTAGGGTAATTGTAATGAGAATTTGTAACAAACGGAACCCAGGATTTGGTTAACTTACAAGTATAGTATAGTTAACCTATTTTGCTAATTAAATGTGACTGTAATAATGTACATGTACATGTAAACACATTCCTAATTAACTTTGCGAGTTTTTTTTTAATTTTCAAACGTTGACGATAATCTGAAGCTTTCTAAATGAAATATCAACCATGAATTCATAAGGCAGGTCCATAGTTCCCGTTTTATCACACCCACCATTCGCATTTCTGACCGGTTTGCACAACACCCAACAAAATATAGAAATAACTAAATTCTTTGATGTGTTATTTGTGAACTATAAATTGTTCCACCTAATAATAAACCACAGCGTCAAGTGTATGAATGTGAATTCATCAATACACAACACAAAAACGTGAAATCATGAAAAAAAAAACCAATTAGATCAGTGGACTAACTACTAGGGAAGAATAATCTGAAATTTTTATTACAAAGGATATTCTGAATGAAAAACCTTTGAATATTTTCAACGATTTTTCAAAAGATTACTATTACCTACACATTTTTATAGATTTTTAGACCCGTACGAAGAACGTAGTTCTTCGAAAAGGGGTTTATTGCGTTTGCCACGACACAATAACTCGAGTAAAACTCAACCGATTTTCAAAAACTTTTTCCCCTGAAAGGTAATCGAAAAATCTTTTATGAGATTGAATCTGGGCACTGTCGGCTCAAGAACTGCCGAGCTAGGGCCGTTTAAGTGGTTTTTGGTCTTTGCGGCCATTCACAAAGTACGCACGCACCAAGGGGGAGGGGCAAAAGCGTACGGAAGCGTGCAAGGGGGGGGGAGGTTTGCTGCTATTTAGAAAATGATTTTCAGACCCGTACTATGGTGCCATTCATAAATTACGTAACTCAAAAATGATGACTTTCAGACTCCCCTCCCCCTCCCCCCTGTCACGCAAAAAAGGAAACATTTGATCCAATTTTGTTCAGACTGTCACGCTTGCCTCATACACATTTATGAACGACCCCTATATACGAGAGTTCATGCTTTGACGCACACGTTTGTAACACATCGGCTAAGAATCCCTGAGTAAGGGGAATCTTTGGTGGCATGTAGAAAGTTTGGGTGAAGTGTCTTTGTACTTCGGACGGGACTATCAACATTGCTTTTAGCAATTTTTGTAGTCTTTTATAGTACGTGGTATATCAGATCAAATTACAGTCCAACACAAATAAAGTTATTGATGCGTTTATCGACTTGAATATTCAAAATCATTGCACTAAAGCGACAAGAACAAAAAAATAGAGTTCCATACAATGTTTTTGTTTCTGTTCAAAGTATACCCGTCGGAAGTGCACACAACACAAACAGCGGTACCACGAAATTTAGCAACATTTCTTCGATACTATGAAATGAGAATTGTGTGCGTACTGTTAGGGGGAAGGGGGTCCGGAACAGCGTGCAGGGGGGAGGGGCTGGGGTCAAAAATCCGACTTTTTGTGCGTGCGTACTTTGTGAATGGCCCCTTTTGTACATAACTCAAGTAAATCTTTTCCGATTTTCATAATTTTTTTTTGTTTGAAAGATCTAGGCACGGTCTACAATTTATGGAAGAAACGTTTTTAGATTTGAGTCCTTGGACGTAGTTAGGGCACTAAAAACGAGTCTCTGCTAGGTCCCTACGTGTTTTTTGAACATAACTCGAGTAAATCTCTTCCGATTTTCAAAATTTGTGTTTTAATCGAAAGGTCTAGGAATGTCTCACATCTATGGAATAAAGTTTTTTGATTAGAGGCTCTTGGACTCAGCCAGGTTCCCAAAACTGAGTTTCACCTAGGGCCCAACGTGTTTGTTCACATAAATCGTGTAAATCCTAACCGATTTTGTTAATTCTTCTTCTATTTGAGAGGTAACCGAGTACCGAACTATATTCAGAAACAAATTTGGGCCCGGTGCCTGTGTTTAGGTCTCAAGTCGGTCGGTCCTAACCAAATAAAATGTTGCAGAGCAAATTGAGGGAAACATTTTTGTCTATGGACATATGTGTCCGAGGCCTCTACTTAGGGCCCTAGGTTGGTACTAAGATCGGCCCTCGCCCAAAAAATGGCTGTTTGCTATGTTGTAGAGAAAAATGAGGTGAACATTTTTCTTCATTAGGGGTTCAATTTTGTGCTGTCGGAAAGGTTTTTTTTGCACCGGACGGGCTTTTAATATTGCCCTATCGGCAATTTCCAATACAATTTAATGTGGGCGTAATTTCATACAGACAATATTTGAATTATGAATTGGTGCTTCTGTTTGGAATCCCTAATACAATTCCATCATTATAAGTACAAAAAAACAGTAAGAAAAACATCCTCTAAAATATCTAAAGATCACTAACACATAAATTTTACAATTGTTAGCCATCATTTGTACATCAAAAGCATTTTGCCTTTGAACAAAGAATTGATGGGTAAACACTCCAATCGAACGAAAAAAATACCATGAACAACAAAGAGGTGTATAGTTTAAAGCTTACGCGCCACCAAGAGCATTACATTCGAATTTTATTCCCGAGGGCTTTAATTTGTGTTTTCAATTCTCGGATCTTTAGCCTCCGACAGCTTTAATCGTCGATTGAGCTTCATTTCCCGAGAATCCTCATGCCAGAATATAGTGAAGAGGAATATTTATAATCACCAGGATTTTTAATCAAATGTGAAAATTCAGGATAGATTTTCCGTTTACCGCTTTTTAATGATATTGAGTGAAATGATATACGTTGGGCTTTCCTTTCCCCGTACAATTCAGATGAAAATCTGGAATTCTATTTTATGAACACCTCATAATGAAATATTTCCAGAAAAATCAGCTTAGACCATAAATCTACTAGCAGAACTAAATGAAATTAGATGCAAGACAAAAGTGGATTTTATGGAAGCCTGAAATTTATTTTTCATCAAATATTTAACATCCCAAGCGTAGCCATAAAGGGATTTCCAGTAGAAGAGTACAAGCAAGACACATAAGCGTTCTCAATATATTTTAGGTATGTACAGAAATGTACGGAAAAACTCTTAAGAAATTGCAATTTTATTCTGAAAACGTTACAGTGTTTGTAGCAATAAAGAAATTCATTTTGGTGTACCTTCAATACAATGTAACGTGAATATAAGTTTTATAATGCAGTTGGTACTTAAAAACCCATACATTATTTACGACGTTCAGTTTTCTATTTTTGAACTTTCCCATAAAACCCAGAGCCGGTAAAGTGCCCACATATCATGAGGGTTACACCGGTAAATATTTTCAATCATTTTAAAATAATACCACCGCAAAACACCCAATTTTTCCTATATAAAATTTATATTTCCTAGCCAACACACCCTCGCACAGCATAGTGTACAAAATGGTTTTGATTTCAACCGGAATTACGCTCTAGTAAATCCACATATAAAAACCAAATAAATCATTGCGATTTTTCCATTTTTCCCCTTGTATACCTTCAGTAGTTGGTATATACAGAGGCAATGTACACTGATTTGTATATACCATCCTGTACATTACAGCTGAGTTTCGTGTGTGCTCAACAGTCTGACTAGAATCCTATACAACATTCGTACAATATTGCATACCTTTCTCGTCCAAACACAGAAAGTGCCTAAACAAAAAAACTACAGTTCTTATTCTTGGGGCTATTCCTTCTGTTTATAAACATATTTTTTTTTTTGTTTTCAAGAAACGTACATACAACAGCTGAATAAATTATTTTTTATATATTAATTTCAGGGATTGGGGACTTAATTCAGTTGGGCATTATTTACCTTGAAATGCAATTATGTGTACGACGGAGTACACACACGTACTATACGTAAATTTTTTTTCTTGCTGACAGAGTAATTATCCGGAAACAGGAATTATCCCTGAATAACCTCTATAATGTGGAAAAAGTAGAGTTTTCTTTCAGTTTTTCTCGTCGATTCAGTGTTGGTAAAGTTTTATATTGAGATTTATTTGTCGTGAAAACTGGTTCAATTTGTTTGAGAAAACTTTTTATGCAAATAATCTGCTTTTTATGGATCAGTAAATGAGAAAGACAAGAACTGAGTGCAATGATACATTTATAACAATTACTGGGGATGAAAGAAAAATGAGGGGAATTACAATGATTTCCACTTTTATTTTCCCGATTATTTTGTTTGGGGCGGCGAAAATTTAACAATATTGTCGACAAGGCGATGCGACATATGGTACAGTAAGTAATAAGAATTAAATGAATTTCAACAGCAATGGCGAATTGAATAACTTTTATAGTTAAAAAATATAATTCTCTTTTTCAGGTAAATTCTAAATGCTCCTCTTGCCTCGTTCCTCGTTGTTTGCGAAAAGATTTGTACTTTACATTTCATACAATTGTAAGACATTGTGTAGTTAATAATGCTATTCTCGCTTATTGTGCGGTGCGGCGCCGGCTTATGTCAAAGCATACAAAATTTCATGACGAATTCATAGATATTGAAAAAATAGTGGGATTGTGAGTTGCCGCTGCAAACTCCAGCGTATCAGCAACAGTACCGTATCTAGACCGCTTTTCTAGGGGGGCGCGCGCCCCAGATTTTTTTTTTTGCAATTCAATGAAGTAACAATGTATATTATAGCGTTCTGAAAAGTGTTTAAGATGATAACTGAGTCCGAAGCCGACCCGGAGCCAATAAGTCAAGCGCCGCAGACAATTTTTTTTTAATTATAGTGTTCAACTGGTGTATGTAAGGTTTTCATGCAAAGCGCAACAGACAAAAATTTTGAACCGCCTGTTATCGGCTCTTATTTTTTAGGTAATGTGAAGAACCGTTTAATCGCCGCATCGAGAAAAGCGCCGCAGGCAAAAACTTTGGACTGCTTTTCCTCGTTTTTTATGTAATTCGAAAAAATTGCTCAATAGCCGCATCGGGTCAGACGCCGCAGGCGAAAATTTTGAACTGCTCTCTATTGTTCAATTCAATAGCGTAGTGGTTAACACGTCTGCTTACTACTATGAAATTGAGTTGCCAGTGCGTTGGTTCAAAACTCAACCGCGGACAGATTTGTTCCGATTGTTGACTTAATCGGTTCAAGACAAGTGAAGTTGAATGTAGCGCCATCGTACGGCTTAGCGGTGGAAGGCTACTAGTTTTCGCTCCTAGCACATCTCATAGATGGCACTAAGTTTGTCGCACAGCTTACCACAGGCACACTAAAAAAATTTCTGGTAATGAAAAGATCTCAAAAACGAACCACAATAATTAGCGAAACTAGTAAATAATGATCTAGCCCCTGGGTTAGGCTGATTATTATTATTATTATTCTATTGTTCTTTAGGTAAATCGAAGAACGACTTAATTATCGCAGGCGAAAGTTTTTGGTTGAAGGAGTTCTTATAGCCATAGGATGGGCGGCTAAATTGGCCGCTCGGGCCACCTTTTGCGGCACGGGCCCGAAGGATTTACTTCCGTTCCTCTACTTTAATCAGGTCTGCCTAAAAGGTAGATTCAAAAGGAATGTTTAGATTGAAGATGGACAAAATCGGTCAAGAACTTTCGAAGTTACGATCGAATAAGTTGTCAAAACCTTGTTTTTTGCTTTTGTTTTTTTGCTTATATCTCCGACGAACGAGAATTGCTTTTCAAGGTTTGGAATGAAAGATATGGATCTCAAAAAACTAACTAAAAAAAGTTGATGAAAATTGATTCACTGGTTCAGATAGTAGGGTCCATAGAGCGCGCCAAAATCTTTCTCATGAATTTCATTAAATATAAAGAAATTTTGCTGTGATTCAGAGGTAGTCGAAGGCTTAACAGTACTCAAGAAAAAAGTAAAAAAGCGTCCTCTCATTACGGGCAGATTTTCTTCGGAACATTAATATATATATACGTAGGGAAGGAACAAACCTCAGGGGGGGGGCGGAGAAAATCTCAGGCCCCCCTCGTCCCCCCCTAAATACGGCGCTGATCAGCAGAACAGGTGGCAAAAATACGAGTCGATGAAGTTATTGTGTTTACAGCGTTTTTCGATAACAAACAATTACTCTAACTGAATTTACGGCCCTTCTACTGTATTGAATGATATTCAGATAAAGCTAATTGTTGGGTGAGGCCGGAATTCGCTAACTTCTGGAGTGCCTTGAGGGAGGAATGACAACAAAGCGTTTATTTCCGGCGCCCAATGAGAAATGGGTTAGAGAATTGCTAAACATGCACAGAGGACGGATCAAGAGGGTGGTGGGTGCGATTACTGGGCACTGTGGATTGAGCAAGCATCTGGTTGAAACGGTCCCAAATGCACCTGTGGCCTCGGTGAGAAGACGGGCGTTAATGTTAAATGTGAATGCCCGTACTTGTCCTCATTGAGGCTTAGGATTTTAGGAAGTCATGTGGTTCAACCCGCAACATGGGACCTGCCGCTCTGGGTAGATTTCTAACCGGGACTGGGAGGTTTTTGAGATTTACATGACGAACGGGTCAGGGGAGGATGAATCAAAATTCAACATGGGTGAGTACGAAAGTCTAAAGTTGCTCGAAAAGAACATCGCATACTAATTCGAAATGCGATGTTTTTTCGGAGCATCTTTACATCTTCTTACTCCATCATTTGTAACTGTCGTTCATCAATTGTTTGCCTAAACGCTATTTTCGCATCCCTAATTTCAAGTTATTAAGTGAGTTGTTGTAGGAAAACATCGCAACTTTAATGGCGTGTCGATAGCATTTTATCTTTCATCATCGATGTAACACAAAAATTTTCCCAAATTCTCCGATAAATTTTTTAGTTTACAAACATTTCCAACGATGTTTGGTGCTACCATTCCTTTCTTTGAAATGGATGTTTGTTCGTACATAAAATATTTACAAAAATATAAAGTTTCAACATTTTGCAACAACTTTCAACAGCCATTTACTGCATTTTTTACATCATTGTAACTGACAACAGTATATTCGCTAAACCAACAAAGATACAAGAGTTTTATGGCATTTCTGACGAATTTATGTCTCTCATAATAATTGAATCAAATTAATATTTACTTTAATGTTCTATGTGTAGCGAAGTTAAATAAACCAACTAATCCATTAACCATTCACATGAACAAGTGCCTCGCAAGTCCTGAGGATATGAAAATCAATTAATTTTATTATACTTTTACACCAGTTTTATCATCCGCAACTTGTCCCATTGGAATTGGTTAGAGATTTTACCATAAAAAAAAATAAAAATTATAAACTCAACATAACTTAATTGAACAGAATCATTAAATCTAATTTAATGATCAACCTGATGATGGTAACAATTATCTATACGCAATTTTATTGTCAATAATTTAAAATTCATTGAATTAACTGTTGTATGCAGATAATGGTCGTAACAGATATGAAATAAAACGTGCAAGAGATATAAATCAAATTTAATTAATTCGCAAAGGAGACAAGAATATTTATTTGTTGGTCTATAAAATCGTAAAGACCAAGGAGCTGGCAAAAGCTACCTTGTGGCGTATTTTGAATTAAAATAAAATTTTATTGACTTTCCTCATGGATAATATAACTTTAATTATTCCGTTTTGTGAGAAAGTATTCTTATCCCGTTAAGCATCTTACAAATGACAAAAATTGTAACTTAATTAAGAATGAAAGAGTAGTACGATTAAGGGTATGGCATTGGGATTACATGACTATGAATATAGGAATTGGATACATAGAAAATCCTTTTGCAAAACAAACAATAGGGGAAATACGAAAGTAAAAACTATAAGGTCCACGTGGAAGAGATCAAATAAGCGAACTTAGTCGTTTTGACGAAAGACGCTCGTAAGTTGATGTGAGAGAGGGGAATCAATATTCACGTGTGGAAAAAATGCGGTATTCTGGTATCCTAGATACCGGGAGATTTGGGGGCCGAAAAACTGGATAAAAATTGGGAAATGGATAAAAATCGGGAAATGAACGAAAAACCGGAAATAAACAAAAATCGGAAAATGTATGAAAATCGGGAAATCAATAAAAATCGGGAAATGTACGAAAATCGAGAAATGAATGAAAAACGCAGGCATTGCTAACGTTATACCAAAATTATTTTCGTTACCAACATAACGTTAATGGGACAGCAGAAACATTTTTGTTATAGAAATAACGTTATTTTCGTAACGAAATTAATTTTGATATTTGATTAACGTTATTTTCGTAGCAAAATTTATTTTGGTATACGATTAACGTTATTTTTGTAATGAAAGTTATTTTGCTTTTCAATTCAATTTTGGTTAAATTGAACCATAGTGCCAGTGCTAAGGACTGGCCAAGAAAAAATTCGCTCTCATGAAAACGGCTATATCTTTTAGACCACTGGTCCGATTTCCGATAGCAAGCTGATTTTAAAAACTTCTTTTCAATCTTTAAAAGTGGTTTTTACAAAAAAAATTAAAATTAATTTTTACAGAAATTTTTAATTTTTTCTGGAAGTTCTTCCATCAAGCTTTTTATGGTGGCCTCAGTCACTTTCTGGGATGCTGTCTTCCACTTTTGTCGGAATTCTTTTACTGTTTTTGCTGATTTCTTAGTCTTCTTCAATTCTCTTTTCGACAAAGCCCAATATCTCTCGACTGGCCTGAGTTCTAGGCAATTTGCTGGGTTGGCCTTCCTGGGAACCATAACCACCCCGTTGACTTCGCACCATTTCTTGGTGGCATTGCTGTAGTGGCATGAAGCTAAATCTGGCCAGAAGTATATTGACACATCATGCTCACGTAAAAAAAGTAAAAGTCGTTTCTTCAAGCATTCTTCGATGTAGATCTTTGAGTTACCACTGCCTTGAACAACGAAACATTTGCGTTTTTTCCCACAAGAGCAAATTGTTTGCCAAACAAGGAATTTCTTAGGAAACTTCACCCTAAACTGTTCGTCGACATTCCCACGAGAGTGTGCAACATAAAATTCCTGACCAGGAAGCTGTGAGAAATCGGCCAAGACGTAGGTTTCATCGTCCATCACGCAACAGGAAAATTTATTAAAGAATTCGAGTTCAATTTCTTTGCTCTTTTTTTCGCTTCTTGATTCTTCACAGCGTTTTTGTACTTTATATGTCTTCAGTCCACTACTCGCCTTGATATTTTGAACGGTTGACTTCGAACAACCCAATTTTGGGCTTTCCTATGAAAAAGGCTGACGGCTTTCTTCGCTTTTTTCGGGCTATGAAATCCCCTTTTCCTCCCGGATCCTTCCCTGCGGCTTATTGTAAGGTCTTCCTTTAACAACTCTTGAGACCATTTCTCGACAAACACAAACCTCTTTGGCGATTTTTTTGAAGTTCCATTTTGGATTTGCTTGGAGAAGTTTTATTATCAATTGCTTGTTTTCAATTCGTTTGACATTTTGCGACTGAGAAACAAATTTTGTATGAAGTAACTGTTTCACATGTTCCTGACGTATATTCGATAGCCTACTATGATCAGAAATTTTAATTTTTTTGATCGGTTCAAAAGATATAGCCATTTTTGTGAGAGCGAATTTTTTCTTGGCCAGTCCTTAATGCTAATTTGTTGAAAACCTAACTACTTTTGATCATCATCATCATAAAACCTAGAAGACCGTTGGAACCTTTCAGTGTGATGTCTTTATGCCGCAACCCCAGAATGGTGATCTATCGTCCTCCATGTCCTTCTATCGCTCGCTAAGGGGCCGTCCATAAAGTACGTACTTCCTTAGGGGGGGAGAGGGGTTTCGGCGAAGGCGTACGCTTCATACATTTCAACAATTTTTTCAATACATTTTTGCGTACGAGGTGGGAGGGGGGCCAAAAAATAGTCATTTTTTGAGTACGTACTTTATGGATGGCCCCCAAGGAGATGGTTTGTTCGTCCAGAGAGAGTCCGCTAACTTCAAAGTCCCATTTAATTGAATCGATAAACTATCTCCTTGGTCTGCCCCTTGGCGTAACACGCGTGACCCATGTTCTGAACGTGTCCGAACCAGTTCAGAGGGCTAGCCCTTGCTGCCTCTTCCACCGACGAAATCCATACAATTTTCTAATGTTTCCTAATTTTTTCCTAATGATCTCGTGCCATTTTATGTGGCCACGATAGAACTACGATGTTCGTTACCGCAAAATTATACTTTATCTTTATATAATTAACAGCCAAAAAATCAAAGATGTCGATGAACCAAATCAGTGATTTTTTTCTAGCTCAAAAATAACGGTTCACAAACAAAGATGTAACAATTGTTTGTGACGTAATGAACGTATTTCAATGGTTACGGTTGTAGTAAGAAGTAGTAAGTTCAATTTATCATTTGTACCAGAAAAAGGAACTTATTAGTTTTCGGTAATTAAAATAACGCATAACGTTATTCGAATACCAAAAATTTTTTTCGTTATCATAGTAACGTTATTCGAATAACGAGTACTTTTTTCGTCACTCAAATAACGGTAATACAATAACGAAAACAATTTTCGGTATCCGAATAACGTTATTTGAATAACGAAATCATTTTCGTTATGATAAATAACGTTATTTAAAAATTTCGTTCATAACGTAACGAAAATACCGAAAATAATAGCGTTCTTAAGAACGTTATTCGGGACCCCTGGAAAAACGGGACGTAAATGAAAATCGAGAAATGAATGAAAATCGGAAAATGAATGAAAATCGTAAAATGAATGAAAATCGGGAAATAAATAAAAATCTAGAAATGAATGAAAATCGAGAAATGAATGAAAACGGGAAATCAACAAAAATCGGGAAATCAATAAAAATCGGGAAATGTATGAAAATCGGGAAATGTATGAAAATCGTGAAATGAATGAAAAACGTGAAATGAATGAAAAACGGAAAATAAATAAAAAACGGGAAATGAACGAAATGAACGAAATGAATGAAAATCGGAAAATAACTGAAACACGGGAAATGACTGAAAAACGGGAAATGAATAGAAAATGGGAAATGGATGAAAATCGCAAAATAAATACAAAGTTGAAATGGATAAAAATCGGGAAATGACTGAAAAACGGGAATAGTAAAAATCTGGAAGTGATTGAAAAGCGAGAAATGAATGAAAATCGGGAAATGAATAAAAATCGGAAAATCAATAAAAATCGGGAAATGTATGAAAATTGGAAAATGTATGAAAATCGTGAAATGAATGAAAAACGGGAAATAAATTAAAATCGGGAAATGAATGAAAGTCGGGAAATGAATGAAAATCGGAAAATAACTGAAACACGGGAAATGACTGAAAAATGGGAAACTAATAGAAAATGGGAAATGTATGAAAATCGCGAAATAAATACAAAATTTGAAATGGATAAAAATCGGGAAATGACTGAAAAACGGGAATAGTAAAAATCAATAAGGGATTGAAAAGCGGGAAATGAATGAAAATCGGGAAACAAATAAAAATCTGGAAATGAATGAAAACGGGAAATCAGTAAAAATTGGGAAATGTATGAAAATCGGGAAATCAATAAAAATCGGGCAATGAATGAAAATCGGGAAATGAATAAAAATCGGGAAACGAATGAAAATTGGAAAATAACTGAAACCAGGGAAATGAATAGAAAATGGGAAATGGATGAAAATCGCGAAATAAATACAAAGTTGAAATGGATAAAAATCGGGAAATGACTGAAAAACAGGAATAGTAAAAATCAGGAAGTGATTGAAAAGCGAGAAATGAATGAAAATCGGGAAATGAATAAAAATCGGGAAATAAATAAAAATCTGGAAATGAATGAAAATCGGAAAATGAATAAAAATCGGGAAATGAATGAAAATCGGGGAATAAATGAAAATCGGTAAATGAATGAAAATCGGGAAATGAATGAAAATCGGGAAATAAATAAAAATCGGTAAATGAATGAAAATAACCAAATAAGTGAAAATCGAGAAATAGATGAAAATCGCGAAATGAATGAAAAACGCTAAGTAAATGAAAATCGGTGAATAGATGAAAATCGGGAAATGGATGAAAATAGGGAAATTACTAAAAAAGATTGCAATAGTTAAAAATCAGAGAATAACTAAAAATAGCGAAAAAAATTTATTACATACTTTACAAAACCGAATGAGAACAACACGATGATGTTATTCTGCAAGCGAATGAGATATATAAATGTTTCAATTTGACTTCATTCCTCTGCGTTTGAGAATTATTCTATAGGCATTAGCAATTTGGCTGGCGCTCTGTTGCGGAGTGCGATTGAAAAATATTACACTTTTATAAAGACAGTTTTAAAAAAAATTCGCTCGCTCCGCTCGTGTCTTCATAATAATTGTTAATATATTGGAACTCAATAGTAGTACATTACGTATGTGCTTCCAAATTATTGTTTTGATTCGCAGGAAGGTTGCTGCATGAGCCGAAGGCGAAGGCTGTAATCCTACGAGTCAAAACAACAACTTGGAAGCACTTACGTACAATATTTTACATGTTGATGCTCGGTAAATGCGTTTTCCGAGTCGCTTGCGACGAGGTAATAACGCATTTACCGAGCAGAAACATGTAAAAATTTTTAATGAAGGAAACAAATCGGAAGAAATGCCAAAAAAATTATATGATCGGTTGTCCTTCGCGCTGAATACCTGAAAACGCAACTAAACGGAAAATTTAGCCTAATTTTAGCGGATACCGGGAAAATCGGGAAATCGAATTTGGATACCGGGAAAAAACATTTTTTCACACGCGTCAATATATACATATATAGATAAATGGCTCTCACTCACCAGTTTGGTTTTCAAAAAAATATCCTAAGTGAAACATGAAAAAACTGGGTCGATGAAGAAGTAGTTAAAAATGGGAAATAGATTCCAACGAAATTGACATATCCACCTCGCGTTATTTACCCTCTGTTTCACACGCCCCTCGCTTTTCACGTATGTAAACAGCTTCTTATATTTTTGTATCGAATTTTTTTGTTAGCAAAAACTTAACCAAGAGGAAAAGCATTTTATTTTTCCATATTACAATTCAACAAAGCGCATTTCATTACAGCAAAGAAACGTTTAACAGAGTATTTTTTAGTTCTTGTGCTTGATGGGAACTAGTTTGTGATTTATTTTCAGATGTTAGTAACACACAGTGTTTCCTCAGTAAAAACGAAATCCATTTAATTTTGAAAATCTCCTTTTTTTTTGCCGGAACATAAAACTAATGTTCTTTTTATTTTTCATTTCAAAAATATGTCATAAACTTTTAACGTTCATTTGATTGCATGTGAAAAAGGGAAAAAAATGACATGGAAAAAAAGTAAATAAAAGAAACAAATATCGTTAAGATTTGACTGTGCAGAAAACTTCATAAATTTCCTTACATCCGTAATGATGATGTACCCCAAACCAAATACAAGAAAATGAAACATCTTTTTAACGCAAAAAAAAAATGAAACAGACAAAGAAAATATATCCACCTTGTTGGTCTAAGTATTATATGAAAATGGAATGTTACATTGTAATAAATAATCTGTTGTGGAAAATCACAATATTTCTTTTCATCAAGCTGAAATGTCTGTCGTAAAAATACAGGTAATTTTGAGGGATATTATGGAGGATAAAGTCAAGGATAAGCAAACACGCATAATTTTTTAAATGATTTTGTCGAGGTTATTTTTTCGTCTGGCATTATAATGGCATTTCTTTGGTATATACGTGTCTAAGTGACGAAGAATTTCACTCAAGGGCTTTTTAAAAATGTTGCTAATGGGAATATAAGATGAAAGCATTAATTTTATCATTTTAATATTCCTGTTAAATTTAATTCGGTGAAGAAGAGTTACCTACTATGATATTAAAAATTGGAAAGGGCTAAATGGGTCTTTAAAGCTGATTGGGCCATGGTGTTTGTTCCACTCCTTAAGAGCACAACTGATAAAAACGATGGTTTTCATGGGTAACTTTTGTTAAAAAAGATTGTCACATTCAAAAAAGTACGTCAGTAGCTATATAAATTCATTGTTTCCTGATCTATTAGTTCAGCTACTTTTTTGAGATTTCTTAGTTTTTTTAAGAAACTTTTTACTAGAAGATAGGTCTGCATTTTGAGCCAGGACACTTGGTGCCGAAAACTTGAAAATGCCAAAATTAAGGAAGAAGCGAGTACATTACTAGTTTATAATTTGACACCTGGCTGCGTACACGATAGAGATGAGCGGGTTGCCCGAAACTTCGAAAAACCCGACCCGAACCCGAACCCGAATTGTTTTTTTCGGTTTCATGGGTTTCGGGTTTCGAAAATTTTAATCGGGTCGGGTTCGGTCCCGGCCGGGTTTGGGAACAGTTCGGATTTCGGGTTTCGAAAAATTTTATCGGGTCGGGTTCGGTCCGGGTCGGGTTGTTGAATCATTTTATTCGGGTCCCGATCCTTTATTGACTTTTTATATTTAACAAAACTCGTCTAAATTTTATCATCTTACATTACACGAATTTTGTTTTAGTCTAAGGTCCGTGAAGAATGCAGACGTCGGCCCTTGAAATAATTTTTGTTTTGAAGTAATCTGGGTTGTGAGTTTCAAAAAACTTGAGTATCTGGCTCGGCCCGGGTCGGGTTTTGAAACAGTTCGGGTGTAGGGTTTCGAAAATTTTAATCGGGTCGGGTTTGGTCCGGGTCGGGCTTAGAAAAATGGTCGACAAGCTCATCTCTAATTTTTGTTTACAAAAAGTGTGTTTCAAAAACTAATGTTAGTGTGAAAAATACTGAACAAAATTACGAAAAACCTGGAATGGTAATATCACCCGTATTACACATTTTTCCATTCATTTTGGCGCCAATAACAACTTTTGCAATAAGTTGTGATTTTAGTTCACAGATTTGCTCGTTTGTACTAGATGCGCTGGCAGTAGCCATATGATAGAATTTAATATTTGTATGGAGAATATTACAGTTTTCCGAATAAATCGAAAATTTGTACTCTGAATATTTTTTGCGTTTATAGGTGCATGATCTACTGGCAATGCAGAGTAGCTTTTGGCAAGACTTGGGGATTAACACCCAAGGTGATTCACTGGCTCTACACAGCAATCATAAGGCCCATTTTTTTATGGCAGCCTGTTCTGGTACCATAAAATAAAATGTAATAAGGTCAAAACAGACCTAAGACATGTTCAAAGAATGATTCTTTTGGGGATTACGGGAGTCATTATATCCACCCCTACAAAAGCCCTACCTAGAGATCCGAATGGATACTCTACCTGTAGATCTCTTTGGTGAGCAAGATGTCGACTGTTGGAAAGACTCCACAAATGATAACGCAAACATCCTAATTGCCAATGAAAAATACATTCCAGAATTGTATGCATCCCAAAGTATTTTTTTGTGAAGAACTCCAAAGTTCTTATTCCAGAGAGAAACTTCTGGGCCGGCGAATGTCCGTTCAGAGAATCAGACCTTAATTTTTACTCAGATCGATCAAAAACAAACCACGGATCCGGACTAGGTATCCATTCTAAGAACCCCCAGAAAAATTTATCCGAACCGTTGGACTCATATACGACCATTATGCAAGCTAAAACAAAAACAAAATTAAAAAAAAATGTAGAATGATAATCTCAGAAGGCACTAAAAACAAACAAATCAACATATGCTCGGATAGCCAAGAATGCCTTAAGGACCTCAATGGGTACTGTTTCACCTCAAAACTCATGATTGAATCCATGAATCTGCTTAATACTCTATCTAGCAACAATAGTGTGAGCCTGTACTGGGTCCCCGGACACAGCAATATAGAACGCAATGAAATAGCCGATAAGCTGGCATGCTCAAGTAGTAAAACCAAGCTATTAGGCCCGCTGCCAACCTAAGGGCTAACATACAATTTACAGAGGAAGACCATAAGGAGCTTCTATAAACAACGACATCACAAACTCTGGAAGAGACTAAATAACTGTAAGCACAGTAGAACCATCACCTATGGCCCATGCTATAGTAATACAAAGTTTCTACTGCACAGATCTAGGGAAGGTCTAAGAATAGTCATAAGACACTGCAAACTGGATAAACACCTCCACAGAATGAAATTAACGCATACACCCGTATGCATGCAGGAGCTACGAAGAAGAGGACGAAACACCATTACATCTGATGTCATCCTGCCCAAGAGGAAGGAGAAGAAGAATTTTCGGAAAGCGCTTCTTAACTGAGGACGATTAGAGATGAGCGGGTTGCCCGAAGCTTCGAAAAACCCGGCCCGAACTCGAACCCGAATTGTTTTTCTCAGGTTCATGGGTTTCGGGTTTCGAAAATTTTAATCGGGTTGGGCTCTGTCCGGGTTTGGAAACAGTTTGGCTTTCGGGTTTCGAAAAACTTTATCGGGTCGGGTTCGGTCCGGGTCGGGTTTCGAAAAATGGTCGACCCGCTCATCTCTAGTACATGAGCCCTGTACGTAGGATTGAAGAAGGCAGGCTGGTGCTTAGTATATGTTTTTATCAGAGTATAGGCAGTAGTTAGATCTATAAGTCTTGTATATTTTTCAACTCGGCACTAGGCTGTGTCCTTGAATTATGACACTTTGAATACAGGAGGCAACCACAGTATGGTGCCGAATTGACACTTATGTGACGTATAGAACTCACTCCAAAAACAGATGCTCAAGACGAGGCTGCCTTCTTTATTGACGCATGACGCGCATGACTTGAATAACATGATAAGAAGAAGAGCTCTGTTGCTAAATTAGATTTGTGAAAATATACAAAAAATTCTTGCCTTCAGTCAGAGCTGCAAGCTGTAGTTGTAACGCTTTTAGTTGGACGTCGCGACGAAAATTTCCGGTCTGTCAGCTTATCCATTTCTTTATGAAACTTCGTATACTTAAACATACGTCGCAATACAATTTTGAAAGAAAAGTGATGGAGAAGCTGATGGAAAAAATTGAAATTTTATTCGCTTATTTCCGTTATTGGATTTCAATTTGCTATCCACTGTTCATCAGAAGAAAATGTATTACTTTAAGGTTTAAAAAAAATCGAATAGTTTTTGCATTGGATGCACCTATGAATTATAACACGTAGAACAATATAGAAAATCTAATATCCGATAAAAAAACCATCTGCTTGTGTTTGTACAAATTCTAATTAATCATTGACATCAATTCTGGCGATCAAAAAGCAATTTCAATCTTTTACCACTAGCTACTAAATCAATTTCTCCTCTTTCCAAATCGTATAATTAAAATTAGATTGCTCTCTATTCAATCTTCCTGTAATGTTTAATGCTTCAACGGACATATGATGACGGGTTCGATCTGTTCAGAGGACCATGCCCATTAATAACTGTTTGATTCAAATAAAACACGAATACATCTTCTTCAATCATAGCACAAGCACATATGCGTGCAGATTGATAGAATATTAACATTCACACTATACACACATTCGTCGATATCAATTATGGATCATTTATATTTCCCCTCACATTCATAGATTTAGGCACGTCTATAATCCCACAGTTTTCTTGCGTTTCATGCAATTGAATTTATTCTTTTTTTTATTTAAAGTATAATCGAAGGCGTTTCTTCCTTTCGTTTTCTTTGTCATTTTCGTTTTGGCGCGTCTATAACAATCGATTGAAAATATTATTTACGGTTTTCGTGTTTTTTTTGCAACAGACCACTCGATTAGGGTAAAGTTTTAATTGAATCAAGTTTAGCAAACAGCTCTTGAAACAAGATAAATAGATTTATATATGACGACAGAAAGGTTTTGACTTACCAAATAACACGGAAACTAGCGAAGAAATTATCCGAATCAAAAAATGCAGAAAATTAAACTTTAACTCACTAACATTGGGATGAGGAATAAAGAAGCATACAAAAACCTCTTAAAAGGTAAGGTGTGACTGTGACGCAGTCCGAAAGTCCGCTTCCGAAATAAATGATATCGTTTGAGGTGACGCTATCGCTGATAATAGGCAAAAATTTGTATGAGTTGAATGTTAGCTTGTGGTCAAACTTTTATTCTTCAAAGAACATTGCACCACTTTTTTTAAAACAAAATTTTGTCTTCAAAAAATTGCGTCACAAATGCCAGACCCACCGGAGGAATAATTTTTCAACAATTTCAGTTTTCACACGCAAAAATTTAAATTTACGCAAAACAATCTTTGCAAAAAGAAAGAAAAGTCAAATTTTTGCATCGTAAAAACTGAAAATACAGAAAAAGTATTTCGACGTTGGGCCTGGCATTTTTGGACGCAATTCTTTGAACACAACGTAATTTTGTGTTAGAAAAAGTGCTGCAGTGTTTTTTAAAGAATAAAATTTTAACAACAAGCTAACATTCAACTCAAACAAATTTTTGCTTATTATCAGTGATAGCGTCACCTCAAACGATGTCATTAATTTTGGAAGCGGACTTACGGACTGCGTCACATTTAACCTTTTAAGAGGTTTTTGTATGCGATATTAGTCGTTTTTAATATTTTAAATATTTCTCCGAAAAAATTTACTTCGAAAAATTTTTTCTGTTTTTTTAAAAAATATTTCTCCAAAAAACTTCGAAAAAATTTCTCAGAAAAAAATTTTCTACAAAAAATTTTTCTCCGAAAAAAAATTTTCTACAAAAAAATTTTTCTCTGAAAAAAGTTTCTCTCTGAAAAAAATTTTCTCCGAAAAAAATTTTCCGCACCAATCTCTATAACTTTCCGGAAGAAACCAACTGTCTAGCCATTCTTATTCAGAAGATAGCAAAAAATCCAAGATGGCGTCACTTTGACGGCTGACAACCATTTTCTTAAGATCACAAAAAAATTCTACTCACCAATCTCTATAACTTTCCCGAAGAAACCAACTGTATAGATAGTCTAATTCAGAAGATAGCATTTTTGAGTATTCACAAAATCCAAGATGGCGCCGCTTTGATAGCTGGCTGACATTTTCTTAAGATCCCGACAAATTCTCCTGATCAAACTTTATAACCGTTTCGAAGAAACCAACTCTCTAAGTATTGTCATTCCGAAGCTAAAATTCAAGGTGGCGCCGCATTGACTGCTGGCAGACATTTTCTTAAGATCTAAAAAAATTCTTCTGACCAAACTCTAAAACTTTACCCAAGAAACCAACTCTCTAGGTATTGTCAATATGGATCTAAAATTCGAAAACTACAAGCATTACCTGAAAAACCGTCAAAATTGACCAGTTTTTCACATGCAACGACTTTTCCAGGGAAAAAAAAATTTTCATCTGGGGCCGAATTTCAGGAAGATCGGCTGCCTAGCTTTCGAGATCGAAAATTATTAATAGATTATAGAACATAGATAGAAACCATAGAAACCGAGAGATCAGAAAAAAGCTTATGCAATAATGAGAACAATAGAAAAATCGACAGTCCATAGAAAAACCTCTAAATTTCGCGTATACACAGCTCCTTGTCCCAAAGATTTTTGCATGGCGTTTTATGAGTTTGTGGACTTCTTTTTTGGGGTGTGGGGACATGCGCGTCATGATTTATAAATGGACGTTGAAGCTATCATTGCAGTTTATTTCGAAGTATCTGAGGCAGGTGAAGAGACTTTAAAAATAAATTGAATATCAGCTCCATCTATGAGAATTTACTTAGGGGTCGTTCACAAATGACGTCACGCTTTCTATAAAAAATGAGTATCCATAAAAAGGTCATACCTCGTTCAGTACAACAAATTTCGTTTATAGGACTCTGGCTACCCCCCCAAAGAGGGGTGTGTTTGGGGGGGGGGGGTAGCCGAAGTACTATAAGCAAAATGTCTGACCAGTTTGGAGTAATAAACTTTGTGATTTTAGAGCAAGCGTGACGTAATTTATGAACAGCACCTTATTTTCTGAATTAATAATATAGAAGATTAGGTCTTTGTGGAAGTGTTGAGGCCAGGCGGGTGATAAATTTAATGGAAATAATAAGGATTTAGCCTCTTAGGATCAGAGAGTTGATATTTTTGGTGGGACTGACGTAAGTCTCAGCAAAAATATCAACTCTCTGCTTAGGATAAAACTTCAAAAGCGACAGAAGCAAAAATTGTTCATAGATTTAGTCGATGTAATGCACATCTAAAGTTTCGGCTAATTTTCGAAAAAGCAAGTCAAGTGAAATCTGTGGAATGTTTAATTTTGTGACATCCTTCATTGGGATGAAGATAACTTTGATAACAGTTGCATAAATGATTATAATACTGACAGGTGCTGATGATGAGAAATTCGGAAATTTTGCTTTGTTTGGCAATATTAGGGCATTAAAGTAGAACATTCAAGTTTTCCTCTAGAGATCTATACTTTGAACGGATGGTAAGAGCGTCGAAAGTTTAGGAGATTTAATTACCGCACTATGTTTGGTAGCAAGCCTTTACATTTCTGTCAGATAATCTGACGTTATATAACGAAAAGGCTTTTTTAAATGTGTAGTTTATATTCGCTGAATTGATTTATTAAAGTTGAATCGATTCAAAGATGAAAACCTATCCGAAACAGACAGTTTTATGAATTATAATTTCACAAAATCAAAATTTTGTCGCTTTGTGCGCTGTTTCGAATGTTTGAAGTGCGATAAATTTGTTTGATATGTTCTATGGTGATTAAGTGGTAAACAATAGTTTCAGAACACGCACCATTATAAAATCGAACAATTTTGAGCTCAACATTTACTCTTGTCAGTGGCCTTTCATTATGCATGCTAATGTTCATGAGGTGCACCATAAATTTTACTTTGTAGGTCTGGTAGAAAACTAAAATAATGAAGTGCTCTATGTATAGGCCCAATATCAACAATGCTGCCAAAAGCAAAGAGCTAATTTACGTATGCGCTAAATGTAAAGCTTGCATTGTGTTGAATTAATGAAAATTTGAATGCGCTACAGATTTTTCATGTATATTTGTGTGGAATCTGTAAACGAAATTAAATCTCTGCCATCAACCACTAACATTATTGATGAAACTCCATTCATATACGGCTATGACTATGTTTTATTATTCGCCTACCCGATCTTATATGCCGCTGTGCGCTTATAAATTTATTCTCATTTCAAATTCATTACTTTGCATCTTTTACACGCATTACCAAAATTAGTAGCACCCAAAATGACCATAATTAAAAACCAGTAAACACACACCGATTATCCATAAATTAAACCGAACTTTACTGAACAGCTCATCACCATGGAAGAAACAAAAAAATATCCAAAATCTAAAGGAAAATTAGGGAAATGTGAGACACGATTAATTAGTTTAAATACCGTGTGGGCCAATAAATTATAATTTATATACACAATGGTGCACCATAAGAATAACAAGAAATACCTTTTAACAAAAAAAAAAGACAAAATTTGTTTTTTATGTGTAGAAACTAAATTGTGAAAAAAAATCTTTTCTTCCAAACAGGTTAGCGTTGTAAATTCCGCGGTGTAATTTTATCATTTTATTGATGTGTCAGTAGGGAAATTAAGGTTATAAAGGAAGAAAAAAAAATACGTAGGTTGTGAAAGAGGGATTCACAAATTGATAAATAGAAGTAGAGGAGACCCCGATTGAAGACAATGTCACGGCGATGACATGCACTTCAAGCTGAGGTTATTTTGTTTGTACTTTGTCATTTAGGTTAACATTTTTCCAACTTGATAATGGATTTGTTAAGTTTAGAAACAACCAATCAATCATTATCATTTATTTTGCTTGAATAACATTACAGTACGAAAAAGTCCAGACGATGACCGGTGCTGAAGGCTTTCCGTCAGTTCCTAACCGGTTAGGATATTCACATACTTATACTCACATAAAATTTTGTACGACATCTATGAATGGAATCTGTGTCATTGCTCAATTAAATCTTTAGAGTTGTTTTCAATGGAATTTTGCTAGTTGCTTTGTTCCAAAAGTTAATTGGGTCAGAAAATAAAATCACTCATATCGCCAGCTACAGCTTTGTTCTTTTATTGCACAGTACTAGAGAATAAATAAACTCCAACTGTTTTCTTTTCTGAGAAAGTTTTCCTTTAATGGTCCATGGCTATTTTGACAAGTTAATTTTAACAGACGTAAAACGTAATTGTAAGCAATAAATTTTTCTACGGCATGCCTTCAAAACGTACCATTTTTTTTATTTTGTTGTTTTTCTTGAAAAAAATTACAAAATTTTAGCCCCATTTGACAGTCGCAAACGAACTGACGGAGGCCGAATGTACTAGCAAATAGTATTTACTATGTTTTATGAGCGGTCTTTACGCTGGAAATCAAAAACTACACAATTTTTAGAGTCACAGTTCGTTCATTTTACGCTTAAACAAAATTTGTACTGTTTTTAATGTCAGACTACATAGCTTTCTATATAAAGATACATACATCAGACGCACGTTGCGATCTCTTTCTAACGCATACATCTTATGCATCTTATGTAATGTGACGTTGATGACATTTAAATCTCTGACAAACCAAAAATATCTCAAATTTGTTTAAGCGTAAAATGAACGAACTGTATAAAGAGTTACATTGTGATTTGAAATTCAATTTAAGTGTCCGCCATCGCTCATTTTTTTCGATTTCGGCGGCTGTACCAACTGAACTACTCCTTTCATTTATTACTTTAATTAATTTTATAAAAAAATTGGGGCATTTTTTCGGCATGCTGTAAAACAAGTTTTTGTTTAAAATATTATTTTACGTCACTTTTGTCGAAATAGCCATGGTCCATTGAATCATGTTGTGTAGAAAAGGAAATTCATTTGCTCCCTTAGTTAGATGAGGGATTAAATGACATTAGCAGAAAGAGATCTGTTTTTTAAGGTTAAGACTATAGATAGTCCTTTTAATATTTTTGGGATCTACGATGATTTATTTGGGATCTACAATGATTTAATTGGGATTTATAGTGACTTAATTAGGACGACATTGCCTCCATCTGCGAAACAAGTTAATTTATATAAATATTAATTTCGAAGTTCTAAAAGTATCAGAGAGTAAAAGTTTGTGAATTACGAAAGAAATTCGAGATCATTTTTTAAATATTTCCATAACACATACTAAAATTTACTCTTAGCAACTTTTTTTAGTGTAAATTTCACTTAACGACTGAAGTATAAATGCCACATACCATAGAAAATGAAACAGCTTAGAATTTTCACATCTGCTTCATTCATAATTAAGTTACTTTCTAGCATGACAACGTAACCAAAAAGAATTTTTGGTATCTAAGTTTGAACAGAAAATACAGTCCCTGTAAAACCGTAAAAAAACTTTTCTCCTTGCTTTCCTCGCTCATATACATGTTTGCCAAATACACATTTAATTTAATTACAGTAGGAGCGAACTTCTAAATAGCTGCTGATAAATCAACATAACATCCTTCCTTTTCAGTTTTCGCTGAGTTTTCTTATATGGCTTTAACGGTTGTTTGTATGTTGGTGTAAGCGTTGTTGTAGCAAATATAACCTTGCAACATTCATACATTTTCTTCAGCCGCTGTTATAAGTAAAAACATTTCTTTTCATTCAAAAAGAATTATATTAGGAACGAGTTAATATGAAAAGATGGTACATTATACTTGAAAAGAAGCGGAAAAAAACGTGGAAACGTAACAAAGTTGTTTCTCTTATTTTTTTTGTAACAAAAACATATTCAAACACACCTTTCGTATATCACATAGTGCATTTCATTTATTGCGGCGTTTTGTTGTAATTTTCTACCCTGGATATAACCATTTATCACTTTTTATCTAAAGTACTTTTTCGTCTTAGGAATAATGGAGTTTTGGAAGCACTTTCACAGCGAGATATGAACAGAAATTGTTAAAAGAAAGGTTAAAATATAGAAAATGAGGGCAACAAACTCCATCCAATGTTATACAATGATATGATGTAGTTGTTCATGCTACACAGTCATAGCATCAACAAAACGTGTCCCTGTGTATGAGCGTTTTGTTGTAATTTTGGAACGTAGCGTAGCGTATCATCTTTCATTTTATCATTTTATTTATTGTTAAACAAATGCACACCACACCTAATTATTTTATGATGATAATCACACATTTGAAATTATAAGGTGAAGAAATCATACAAAGAACGATTCGACAAACGTTCAGTTGTTATGGTTATTTACTTACCAGTTTTGAACGATTTAATTTAAATTTTAATTTAAATTTGAACGAATTCCATTCCCATAGGCATCATTAAATTAAATCAAAATAATTGTTTGAGAAATATGTTATAACAGCGCACACAGTTCACGAAATGGAAACTGTGAGAATAGGAAACAAATTGAGCAATCAATAACCAATTTTAATGAATGAATTTAGCATTTTTTTTGTGTAGCGAATACGTTTCAGGACTGATATTTAGTGTCTGCAAGACTGGTCCATAGGTAAAGAGTGAGAAAACATTGTAACTTATGAACTTTCATATATATATTAGAGCCACTAATTTCATCGATGAGTCTAATAAAAACTAACATACTAATGTAAAGAAAAGTGAAAGGTGGCGTCTCTTAGAAAAGTCCTCTGTTTGTTGCAATTTTACTACATGAAAATGATCTAAGCGACGATGAAATAAGGAGTTCAGGGAGTAGACCGGTCCTTTGTGTACTGCCTGAACTCCTTATCTTATCGTTGTCTAGAACATTTTCATGGAGAAAAATTGCATCAAACAGATGTCTGCATTTCAAGCTGGGCAGCCTGGTGCGAAAAAAGTTTCTATTACTATGCACTCGGTTCCAACTCGGCACCAGGCTACCTACTTGAGAAGTTTGTGTAACCATAAAGGACGCAGCCTGGTGCCAAAAATCTGTTTAGGGGTCGTTCATAAATTACGTAACGCAATGGAGGGGACAGCTAGAATGAAATTGGGTGCGTGACAAGGGGAAAGGGAAATCGCGATTTTTGCGTTACGTAATTTATGAACGGCCCCTAATGTCAACGAAACCGCAGTTACGAATATTATGCGTTAAACTAATTTCAACGCTACTCCAGGCTGCCTACTCAACATATTCTACTGTCAACATAAAGGACAGCAGTAGCTGGTGCCAAATTGAATTTTATATGACGTTTAATATTCTTCCCTGCAGTTACAATGGCTTTAACAGATTTTCGGCATCAGGCTGCCTTCTATAAGGCTGCTAAAACTATTCAAGTACGCAGCTTGGTGCCGAGTCGGAACCAAGTGAACATTTATGTACTCGTTTCATCAACCAACATTGTGAAAGGAATTTTTAATGGCCTTCCGGAATCAAGGGTCCTGACCTTAAACAAATGACTACGTTCTAATTACGTTACACTGAAAATTTTGCCTTCTGGGCAATGGAAAAATCCGTCAAGAAGCGGTGCACAAAACAAGTGTCTTTGGAAAAATTTTTTTTTAAAGAATGTAAGAAATAAATTATCAAAAACAATGTTTCCCGCCCCTCCTCCTAATTTTCCTAACAAACTTCGCCTAATCCTCTTATGCCGAAAAGAGAATATAATATTCTGCACTTTGTCCTCTGTTTTCGGCATTAAGGAAAAAACATTTTGAAAATCAATAAAGATTTACTCTAGTTAGCGTGTTGACAGACGGCCAAATTTTTTCGCAGATTTCTGTTATTCAAACGTCAAAACCCGTCAACAACCTAGTCATAATTTGACTGATTACAAATGTCCGTCGCAATAAATGCGTAAGCCTCTATGCTTCTACAACAAGTCTTAAAAACGCATACTAAACCATCGGTCAAATTCAAGACACAAAATCCAAAATTGGTACGTGGAACAGCTACGGCTATTGCAATTGTTGGTGATGTTTCGGCTATGAGTGCTGACGAAGGATCGAATCCTCAAGAAAAATGTGGACCGACTCTTTCAAAACTAATTTTTCCAGAAAAGGATCCATTCGTTATCTGGGGACAAATCGCAACCATTTTGAAAAATCAAAACATTCGGAAACAGCCAGGACTGGACTGGCAACTCGAAGGCCGATCGAGCGATCTCAGAAGTTACAGCAAAAATTATTTGGGCCAGCAGATTGGGCATGTAAAAAAGCTAACGGTCCAGTATGACCAGTCTGGGCCTGGAAACAGCTATGCTACATAAACAACCAGCGGCTTGGTCCTGGCCGGTAAGTGATGATGTTTTGGCGTCACTTCCATTCAAATCGATTTGGAGTTATCCAAATGGAGGTCCGACGGCCCTTCTTAGATTCTTGGAAAATCGCGAGGCCGTTGAAATATCATGGGCGCGCGGTAGCGATGCACCCGTGACGTAAGTCCCCATACCCATACGATCAAAAAATTAAGAAAATATATATAGTTAAGTTTTGACTTTTTTCCCTTGCGTCGTACCCCCCTGAGACCTAGATTTTCGGGACGAATTAGGGGGAAAATTGACTTTTTTAAAAAAAAAAATTTTGTTGAAGATATGTAGATGTTTTGTGTCAAAGGAAATGTCAGGGTGACCAACAAAAAGGCCGACGGTGGTATGGGACGGATTAGCGGGAAAATTGATTTTTTTTTTTATTTTTTTGTTTCGTGTCAAAGGAAATTTTTTTCGCCTGAAATTTTTTTATGCCGGAAATTTTTGCCGAAAATTTTTTTCAATTCGGTCAATGCTTCTTTGATCTTGCAATTTTAAAATTATTTCGGGCGACTTTATCAGAAATAGATCAAAATTAGCGTCAATTTAGAAATGTGGCATAGATTCGTCGCTTTTATAGCAGACATGTTTCTATAAATTTTTTTCGCCGAAATTTTTTTTTCGCCGGATATTTTTTTTTCGCCAGAAATCCTTGCCGAAAATTTTTTTCGCCGAAATTTGCTTTTGCTGAAAATCTTTTTTTCGCCGACAATTTTTTTTCGCCGGAAATTTTTTTCCGCCAGAAGTTTTTTTCCGCCGGAATTTTTTTTCCAAAATTTGTTTTCTATGCGTCACACATACCGGACCCCCCAGTGTTATAGTTTTTTTGTTCTTTCAGCTTTCACAACGCGAAAACTTGATTTTATGGTATGTAGGGCGTATTTTTGTTCAGGAAATCAAAAGACCCTATCGGATACGACTAAAATTTCGGTCCGCAATGTCTCGAGTTCTAGACCTCGGAAGACGTTGACTACTGTCAGGCTACCTCGGGGTGTCTTCCTCATACTTGATATACTGAAAATAACATAAAACCACCTTATGGAACCTATGAATCACAACAAAAACCTCTTAAAAGGTAAAGTGTGACGCAGTCCGAAAGTCCGCTTCCAAAATTAATGATATCGCTTGAGGTAACGCTGTCGCTGATAATACGCAGAAGTTTGTTTGAATGGAACCTTGTGTTCAAAGTTTTGATTTCCTGAAAAAATTAGAGCGCTTTCTTTGAAAAAAAATTACGTTGTGTTAAAAAAATTGCGTCACAAATGCCGGACCCAACGACGAAATAATTTTTCTGTACCTTCAGTTTTTGCGCAGCAAAAATTTGACTTTTGCTTGTTATTGTGTAGACTGTTTAAGATAAATAATTTGGAGGGGGAGGGGGGCGAGGGGAAAAAACTCAAAAGTTCGCCTATATATGGCTCCTTGTCCCAAAGGTTTTTGTATGGAGTTTTTTGGGTTTGTGGACGTTTTTTTTTTGGGGTGTGGGGACTGCGTCACGCCCTCCGCTACCGCTGCAGGCATGATCCCATAATGTTTCGCTGGTGCCTTAAATGTTCATGTCTTTTGGTTTTTCAGATCCTATTTTTTTCTGTGGAATGGCAAATTAGCCTCACCCTGAAAATGTTGTTCTATGAACTACATGCGTTGAAGTTAATTCTGTCAAACTTTTAGGCTGAGGAGACTTTGCCATCCCACTCTAAACGTTATCCGATAGGGGCTTTTTTGAGTATGAAAGCTGAAATTGTAGAAAAATTATTACATTGGTGGGTCCGGCATTTGTGACGCATTTTTTCAATCAAAAATGAAAACATTCCAAAAAAATTTATTGCGTTTCAAAGCAGTAAGCGTCACCCACACCACATTGGTATCAGTTGTTTTGGAAGAAGGTTTTTTGTTGTAAAAATTTTTTTTTACATTTTCGCTTACGAGGGGAAGGGATGTATAATATAGTTTGCACTTCATGAGTCGCCCCTTATTATGAATCATACCGAACGAAGACAGGCGCAGAGAATTTTATGTTGCTCATTTCTCACCTTTATTCTATAACAAATGTGCATCACATCCCCGTAAATATCTGTGGGTTTTCCACAGACACAAACCGTAAATAAAAGAGAAATCAAAGAAAACAGGTATTGGTTCATTCAGGGCTGAAAACTAAACAAGTAATCTGATTTTATTTCCTACGACTTATAGAACTTGTAATTTACTGTCAAACTGAGACATTGTGACAGGAATATAATACTTCCATTACAAAAGTTATCCCTCGTATAACCATCCCCTTTAATCTTACAATACAGCTACATTAATCTTGCATAGAAATGAAACTTTTTCCTATTTATTTTGCTTATAAAAATTAATTAACATTTCTCTTTACGTAAAACATATTATGTATTCAAGTATCATTAATAGTTTGTGATTTTTTTGATGCCTCGTTAATTAAACTTAACAAGTTAACGACGGAGATTTCTCGGTGAAATTAACGGCAAGTGTCATACAGCATTTTATTTTTTCCCTTGACGACGTCGTTTGTATACGAATGTAAATATCAAAGTTTTAAAATTCATTCTTTCAAACACTTTATACACTTTTTTTATTTCTTGCATATAAAAAGCGAAGCGTTTCATTCAACACATATATTATGTGCTTCGTTCTATCCTCTTCTCAAGTTGTTTTCGCATATTTTTCTTGAAGGATTTAAACCACTTATCTGAGATGAATTCGCTATGCTTCTTTGATAGAACCCGATGTCGTACTAAGCGCGCCAATTGAGCTAACAATCACAATTCATGTATGTATACATTATAAGGAATAAAAAACTTAAATTTTCAACGAAATTCGCCTAGAAAAATCGAATTGGCGATCTCGGCGAAATTCGTTGAAAACGTTTACTGATTTTCTCTAAGTTTTGTTTCCTTTTGACGGCAGCATAGCCTTAATGTTTTCATTTGGGCTCAAGTGAAAGTAAAGTTTCATGCTACGGCATCCTGTTACAGTTTTGACTCATTTGATTGAATAAATCCTTGAACTACCTTTCGACGGAGAACTAGAGGAATTTCTACAACAAAACCTAAGACCATTGAACTACCAATCCACTTTAAAGAAAAACAAAATATGTAAATGTGTGCTAAGCAAAATCCCATAAAATACAAATATCAAAGTTGAATAGTTTTTTTGGTTTCATATATAGAACGAGCCATATGTGGTGACCTCTACAAATGTCCACATAAAAACACAAAAGCGATCCATTACATTGAAGTTTTATTTGAACCCAAATGGGACATATTCCAAGATTGCATATCTTTTTGATAAAAATTCTTTCATGAAAAAAAAAGAGTTGTTTTCTTTTATGACAGTGACACTATCTCTTGATATTTAAAACGTATGTAAATACATACACACAACATAATATGCTATTGCTACGTATTATAATCTGAGCATGAATATTAGAAAATTTTATATATTCTTGACGAGACTCGCGCCTTGCGGCCACATGAAAAGCTTTTTATATACTTTTTTTTTCAGTCAAGTTGTAACTGATGTGATATTAGATGCGCTTTAACAGAACATATCTTTTCGTTATTTTATGCTTATTTTTGTTTTAACATTATTTTACAAGAATTGTATGGGATTGTGTAGATAAAATTTATTGTGTGTTTTACCTGAGATATGAAGTGAATGAGCATGTTCAGTCGCTATATGAAACGATATCATTAAAACGATTGTTTAACTGTCGGAAAATGTCATAAATGAAAATATTTTCTATGATTCCATATTTTGATAACGAAAAAGGTTGTTTCGTACTAAAATTACATTTTATGTTATGAACAATCGATTATATAGGCTTTAGAATTTAGGGTGTTCCTTGATGAATACATTGATGTTTCCTCCACTGGCCACACGCAGGTTTTGGATTGCCTACTGGTTCTATACAAATACGTATACAATTCAATACAACTGAGGCAACACATTACATCAGATCGACTTTAGAATGTCTGATAAATGCATCATTGGACTCAGACTCATGGATCATGGCTCCGTTGCCGGTAAATTCTGGAGGCATCGGAGTCCGTCGAGTACAGCCGAAATAATCAAATTCTTCCGGTTTTCTGTCGGACGGATATTTTAGCCTAATACTACATTTCCATTTATGACGTCCTTGTTTTAAAAAAGGTCTAGAAGATATCAGATTTTTATCACCGGCAGAATTTGGTTATTTGGGTAGGATGTTGCTTTGCCCGTGTTCATTTCGTCGGTTGAGAGCTCAACTTGTTAGTGTCTTGTGCCAACAACCTATGCCGCAAACTGAAGAAATTGCTGATAACCAGGATGGACTGAGCGAGTGGAACAGAACGCATCCAGAAGGTGCTCAGCCAGTAGTGCCATCACTCCAGCGTCAATGGAAGAAAATCACGGTAATGAGACTGCTTGAAAATTTAAAGTTCGAGTTCGAAGAAGACAAAGCAAGATTCCTGGCGGTTTAAAGGCCAGAGTCAGGGGCCTGGTTGCAAATATTGCCATCGAGATCCATTGGCACTTTACTGAAAAACAATGCGCTTCGAATAGCGATGGGCCTTCGATTGGGTATTGATATTTGCTCGCCTCATGTATGCTGGTGTGGTGCTCAAGTCGATAGTAAAGGACGTCACGGATTAAAATCCCGCATCAGTGCTGGTCGACTCGATAGCGTAGTGGTTAACACGTCTGCTTGCTACTACGAGATTGAGTTGCCAGTGCGTTGGTTCGAAACTCAACCGCAGACGGATTTGTACCGATTGTTAGATTTGTAAACAAAACAAAGCTGATTGAATCGTTCAAGTCAAGTGAAGTTGAGTGTAGTGCCATCGTACGGCTTACCGGAAAAGGCATTGTTGGGAGAACCGGTATTCTACTCCTACTAGTTTCGCTCCTCGTTACATCTCATAGATGGCACTAGGTTTGTCGCACAGCTTACCACTGGCACAGTAAAACTTTCCGGTAATGAAAGGATCTCAAAAAAAAAAGAACCACAAACAGCGAAACTAGTAAATAATAATCTAGCCTCTAACCCTTCATGGGTTGTGCAGATTATTATTATTATTATTATTATCAGTGCTGGTCGAAACGCAAGACATGCCGAAATAAACAACATTATCAAACGTGCACTATTTCAGCAGACATACCCGCAAGACTTGAGCCAGTGGCACTTACAAGGGATGATGGTAAGAGAGTGGATGGCATGTCACTGATTTATGTAAATTTACCCTAAACAATCTACGCAATAAGAAAAGTCAAACTTTTGCCGCGCAAAAACTGAAAATACAGAAAAATTATTTCGTTGTTGGGCCCGACATTTGTGAGGCAATTTTTTTAACACAACGTAATTTTGTTTTGAAAACAGCGCTGTATTTTTTCCAGAAAAGTTTTCTCCAAAATAATTTTTCTCGGAAAAAAATTTTCTTCGAAAAAAATTTTCTCCGAAAAAAAAAATTTTCTTCAAAACAAACTTTTCTCCGAAAAAATTTAACACAGAAAAAATTCTCATGAAAAAAGTTTCTCCAAAAAAAAAGTTTCTCCACAAAAAAATTTTCTTCGAAAAAAATTTTCTCCGAAAAAAATTTTTCTCCGAATTTTTTAATTTTGTTTTAAAAAAGCGTTCTAATTTTTTCAGAAAATTAAAACTTTGAACAAAAGATTCCATTCAAACAAATTTTTGCGTATTATCAACGATAGCGTCACCTCAACCGATATCATTAATTTTGGGTGCGAACTTACGGACTGCGTCACACTTTACCTTTTAAGAGGTTTTTGATGCGATGTCAGCCGTTTTGCAGTTTGCAGTTGTAAAACTAAATTTCATTGAAAAAGTTTCTCAGAAAAAAATTTTCTCCGAAAAAAATGTTACAGAAAAAAATTTTCTCCGAAAAAATTTTTTCTCCGCTACCGCTGCGGGCATGATCACATTTACAACAATTTTACATCATTTGTGTCCTTCTCTTCACAATATGTCAAAAAATATTCGGATAAATTTGTTCGGTCCATCCTAAATCTTATAGGAATTTTTCTTCTTAAATTATCTATCATGTCTTTGTGTAATCAACCTACCCTAACGTTTATTTTGTCAGTCATATTTTATTGCACAGTTAAGTTGTCATTGAGATTTCATACAGTTTCTGTATTGTTCCACACCCTTTCGTTAAATTAACACCACTTACCTTTAATCATGAGAGAGTATTCCATTGAAATAAACATACGGATATGTATAACAAGGCACTTGAAAATGTTTAACTTTATTGAGTGGCACAGCTACAAAGCTATTAATCTTATTTAGTTTATTTGAACAGCCCTGTCTCTGCCCAAAAGTTCGGTTCCTAACAGAATTTGTTGCAATATTGAACACATAATGGATATACATTCTGGATTTGTTTCATTAAAGGATTTTCCATGTTCCATTTGTTATGCTACAATAAATTGTAATTTTGTTGATAGTTCCGGATCGTATTTTTGGAAACTTAATTTTTAAAAGTGTTTAGAAAATTGTCAAAACGTCTTTCACGAGTTTCATTAGAATAAAGTTCAAGGCCTATGAGCGTCCGAAATCGCTGCACTTCGAGGTTTTTCTCAAAATTGGATTATCAAACCGAAACACAACACTACTTTACATTTGGGTATGCGTAGACTGTTCGTAAAATAAATACCGCTTAGACCAGCGACAACAACTGGTGGATGATTCGGAGGCATGCTTGATTGTTAATCGCCGAAATAAAGTTGATTTTTTTACTCGGTATGTGACAATAGACTCCCGAAGGAAGTCGGCAGTCAGCTGAGTCGACTGAGCCTTGTGAAAGGGGACCACAACGGGCGCGGACGCAAAAATCCGCTGGCAAGGTTATGGCCCCAGTTTTCTGGGCTGCGCGTGGGATCTTCAATGACTATCTGGTGAAGGGTCATAAACAGCGACTACTACATATCATTGCTAGAGCATTTGAAGCAGGAAATCGTGAGTAAACGACCATCAGTGCAGAAGAAGAAAATGTTGTTTCACCAACGCACCGTGCCACAAGTCCATAGCAGCCATGGCAAAGTTACACGAATTAGGCTTCGAATTGCTTCCCCACCCACCGTATTTGGCCCCTAGCGACTATTACCTATTCTCAGATCTCAAATGGATGCTCTCGGGAAAACGATATGGCTAGAATGAGCAAGTAATAAGCGAAATAGATGCGTATGACCATGTCGAAAGAGTACTACAAAACGGGTATCGCGAAACTCGAGGAACGTTGGAAGGAATGTATGTTGAACAATAAACAAAAATTTCCGCAAAAAAGTTATGTTAGGCTCGGGATTTATTGAGTGACCTAGTAATTGTAGTACACCTTCTCTCAACCCAACACCTAACTTCAGTCAAATATCGTGTACGGTCGTAACATTTCTAGTTAACTTCTCAGAATAAATGTCTTACATTTAAATCAACTAGTGCAATTTTATCCCTCTTCGTTAATTGCCTAAATCAAATCAAATATTATTTGATTGATCGTCATTAGACCAGAATTTATTAAAACAATTTGCTTGTGGATTTAATATTGGGCATAAGTACAACACAAATTGCGTCTACACAATCTTCGTTAATGCGAGTTCATAGCAATAATAGACGTTATTTATGTTTCTTCGGCCAAATAAATAAAATAAACAACATATAATTTCTGATATGTGATTGTTGATGGGTAACTACCAACATTCTATTCACATTGATGGACAGGAATTTCTCATTATTTTTTATCCCAATTTATGAAGGAATTCGTTCGGTTTTCTATCACATTTAATACACAAGCTACACTTACATATAAACACACACCTACGCACACCAAAATCTATGCTTTCTTCATTGTTATTTTAGTTTTTCGTTTCGTTATTCATTTACAATCCATCGAGCCTATACATGCGTTTATCATTTCCGATTTACCCACAATTTGTACACGTCATAATAATCTGAGATTGACATATCGCATCGTAAAGGACTTTTCTGCGAAAATATTTTTCACCATCATTTATACCGCTTTTTCTGCTGTTAATCAATGATTTAATCATTTAGTATTTTTCCCTCTCTTCTGCTTCCTTTTGCATGTATAACCGTGTATATAACCTGCGGATGTTAGCACAAAAATTCTGTATCGAAAAAAAAGATTTCTTCTTCCTTTTTGCTGGCATGGTTGGAGGTAGTTTTCTTTTGATATATATTGGCGTGCAAGTTGAGTAAATAAATTGCAAAGTTTTTTTTCCTTCCTTGTATAACAAGATTTTCTTTGTATTTACAACTATATATTGTGGATGCTATGTACTGTATAGATGAATAAGTTCTGGTAGAGACAAGTATAAAAGAATAAAGAATTGAATGGAATTCGCCATGGAAAGATAATTCGAATAAGTAAATTTATCAGGGAAACTAGTTCTTATACACAGTTTTTCTTACATTGCAAGAAATCTTGTGACGCACGAAAGGTAATCTCCAATAAATTACATTCAGGAGTATATCTTCACGCAATTTTCTAATTTTATACTTTTAAATTTGATTTTTTCAGTTTCTAATATCAAATAAACAATGTTTACGTTTCTGTTCTAGTTCAGAAATAAATTTTTACATTTGGAAATCCATAGTAGTTTTTCTAACTGGTTACATACATAAGATGACTTTTAAATCATCACTTGCGTTGTTTCGAAAAAGAAGACGCATCACAACAGTGAGCAGTGAACAGTGAAGCAGTGAACAGAAAAACTAATAATAAAATTTACGAATCCAAGTTCTCTGTGGTTTTTCCTAAACCGCGTACAGCAATTACTGTTTAAGTTCACTGGCGAACATCTTGGGAAATCTACTTATGTACACTCACGGAAATATATTTTTGCACTAATAGAATTTTGTACTTCTGCGCAGCTTTTTAACACTGCAAAAACTTGCGCAGAAGTACAAAATTCTATTTGATGCAAAAATATATTTCCGTAAGTGTAATTTACATGGATAGATCTATCAACGAATATATTGCTGTAAGCACTCCTATTGAGTTTGTTGCTTTCAAAAAGTTGGTCTATTCCAATTGTCAAAATAACTTTACAAATTCAAAGAAAATGTATTGCGCATAATTAGCTGGTGACGTCGAAATCATCGACAAGGCCACTTAGGGGCTGTTTACAAGTGACGTCACGCTCTAGGGGGATGGGTTTCAAGAAAACGCGACGAAAATGAGTTTAATAGGGAGATTTTACATAACGAGGGAGAGAGGGTGGGGGTCAAAAATTTTATAAAATAGCGTGACGTTATTTATGATACTTCTGCTCCGCAAATTGCTACCGATTTCTCTATCCCTTCTCTAAACGAAATCTCATTTAAAAATTTAAATTTGCTAAAAAAGTAAGAGGCCGTTCATAAATTATGTAACACAAAAATTGTAAATTTTATCACCCCTTACATCTGTCACGCAAAAAGGTTCAAATTTCTTAGGACGCTTGCGTCATATCCCTTATTGCAACTTAGGTTTGCTTATTGTTAAGAAAATTTGTTAATTACATAACACTAGAATAAGATTTTGTTCGATTTGAATTAACCGGTGAATTTGAGAGCCATCTGTCGGAATTTTTTCAACTAATCAAAATTTGTATGGAAAAAGTCGCAATTTTCTGTAACGTTTTTCTCTCAAAGTCTTAAATGAAAACGAATGCTTACGTCGCCGTCGTCATTACATACTTAACCTATTCCCAAACAAAATTGCGGAAACCCTTTTGGAGAAAACCTTTACATTTGCTATAAATGTGAATTCCAATATTTCACTGCAAAAGTCAGTCTCTCAGCATTTCCACTTATTAAACACTTCAAAACGCATAATTTTTTCGACCAATGTGTTTGCTCACTTAATCTTCAACTGAATAATAAATTTAAATGACAGAGAACATTTTCTACGAGTCAGAAATGGATAAAAACTTTTCGAGTTGATACATTTGCGAATATTTAAAAACGTCAAAAGCCAACAAAGATGGCGGCCATTTTTTGTTGCAATCATCAACTCAAAATTCTTTGTATCAATTTCTAACTTTTAGAAAATGCTTTCTGTCATTTAAATTGATTATTCAGTTAAAGATTAAGTGAGCAAACACATTGATCGAAAAAATTAGTGAAGTGTTTATTAAGTGGAAAAGCTGAAAGACTTACTTTCGCAGTGAAATATTGGAATTCACATTTCTAGCAAATGCAAATATTCAGGGGCGGATAAAGGTTTCCAGCGCCAATTTTGTTTAACTTTTGGAATCATTGTATGGGACGGTGCCACCACAAGTTTTTGGCCGCCCTTGGCAACCAAATTTTGCCGCCCCCAGCTACAAAATTTTAAAGACTAAAAACATTTTGTGTGTATCACATCGTCAAAGCTAACCGATTTCGCAACAAGCTATCTATAAAGAAGCAAGGACATTTTGAAGCTTTACATTATGTTTCGCGCTGTAGGCAAAATTGTTATCGATTCGAAGTGCACATCTGTTTTTCTATGACGTTACGAACTTAAATTTTAGTAGATATGGCCGATAAGCAGTCAATGTCGCTAGTCAAAACAAATTTTCATTGATATTTGATCGAAGAGAAAATTTCATTGACGAAAATATTGAAATTAGATTGGTATGGAGCAAAACTGTTGCGCCGCAGGCGAAACTTTTGAGACTTGAAAATCCTCATGAAGTAGAAATTTACATTTTACTTTGAAACGCGTACGACATATTTAATTTTATAATTTGGCGCTGTATATTTCACTTCAGATTTTTCCCTCAAAACAAATTTTTCCAGCGCCACAAATTTTCCAGCGCCATGTGCTCGGTACCGAATGGCACATGGGCTAATCCGCTACTGTAAATGTTTTCGCCAAAAGTGTTGCCGCAATTTTGTTTGGGAATAGGTTAAGTATGTAATGACGACATAAGCATTCGTTTTCATTTAAAGCTTTAAGAGTTTTTCATTTCATTTCATTTCATTTATTTCTGACAAAATTTGTATACATTAGAAATTAAAGACTTAAAGACCCCACACCGGAAGGTATAAACGGTCTATAAAGTTTGATGATGATGATGATGATAGAAATTAATTGTATAGCGTAACTCCAGAGTGCTATACTAGCAGTTTGAGGGAGCTACTAAGCTTTAAGAGTTACAGAACGTTACAGAAAATTGCGACTTTTTCCATACAAATTTTCATTAGTTGAAAAGATTGCGACAGATGGCTCTTTTGTAAGCAGTGTCACTCATAATGATACAACCGTATGATTGATCGTTTTGTCGAGCGACGTTCATTTGTGAACCAATGGTGAAGTAGTAAACATTAATTATTCCATTTACTTATATTCGATTTGGTGTCTAGTAAATTCCACTGAGTGACCATTGTGTCCTGTGTGTAAATTTGTGCTAAAAGCCCGTGGAAGAAACGGGGTAAGATTAAGCTCCAAAATGAGGAGGGATGGCCAATACGAGAGTTTTAGATAGCTTTATAGGTACGACGATCAATTTGGATAAATATGAATTTTTATGTGGGACATCAAGCTTGGATATTTAGCGATGTTAATAACTACTCAGAGGAATGGCCAATCGTTTTGATTCGCTCAAATTTAACTGGTTTCACTCACCCAACGTAAAATAGCAGGCTTTCGCTATAAGGTTGTAAGCCACATAATTTTCTGTCACGTTTTATCGCGCAAAAGTCAAGTTTAAAACTGAGATAGCAAATCTATGTGGCTTACAACCTTATGCGGAAGAGTGTCGGTAGTATTTAAGGAGAGCGCGCTTAGTTTTAAGTTTTATATTATTTTCTAGAGTATTTGGTGAAAATAGAGTTTTGTGATGATTTTGTATTGTTATTTTGTGGTTAAAAATTTTCGTTACATTATCCCCAAGTGTTTCGTTATTTATGAATGATCCCTAGGAAACGTCAGAATTTCGATGGGTGTGAAGTTGTTCTAAAATGTAGGTGAAATTTTAATTGAATTTCCGTGTATTTCTACGCTTAAAAGCCCCACTGCAGATTCTAATCCATTTGCAATGAATTGATCTACGAACCTGAGCTCATGAACGTTAAAATCGGAAAACAAATTATTATTTTTCTGAAAATTGGAACTTTGAAAATTCATTTTAAAAAAATAAAAATGGAATTTTCATCGGCTTCCTCATAATGTAATATAATTAAAAAATATTTCTACAAATTGTATATGAACGAAAGAACGTTCATCTTAATAAGAAAATTACATTCCCGTTACGGAAACTTTTCAAGTATACTTTAATTGAATCAAATATTTACATTTACATATTCACAAAAATAGTCTTTGCAAAAACTGCACTAGTTCAAATCGCTGATAGTGTTTCCAGTAAATGCATAATAATTTTCAATTTATTCAATTTCTAAAGCATGGAACGCATTTCCCTAATTGAATTTCTCGCCATTAAAATGATTATCTTTTCCCTACATTTTGCACATAAAAAATTCTTTTAATGAATTGATTATCGAAGCGCCAATTTGACCCTTACGATGTAATGAGACGTATGCGACTCTTAGGCCAGCTTAGACCTCAACCGATTTGTACGATTGATGAGATCATCTCCATTTTGAGATCGATTGAATGTATTGAGATTGATCATTGAATTCAAAGTGGAAATATGAAGGGTTTAAGTATTTTGTTTCGAGTCAACTCACATGGACAGTTTACATTTTCGCTTAACGGTTCGTACGGGTATCTACATAGCACTTGCCTTTGATTTGAATTACAATTTTCATAAAATAATATGATAACTGATTTCCAATTCATATTCAGAATTTGCACAACTTCAATAACATATTTAAAATTTCATTTCATCCATGCTATTCATGGTACTCTGCTTCCATCAGTGTTATAATAATGAATAATATAAGTTTTCAATAATTTTGAAAATCAAACGAAATTAGCATGGACGATATGATAACGGTAATAGTCATAAAGTAACAGTAATCAGAGAATTTTGTTTCAACATTTGAACTGGAATTTCCATTTCAATCACTTTTGGTAATCTGTGAGTGAAGAAGATGATGCAAAGTGTACCCGTGCGATATAAAATGATAGCTATCTGAATTTTAAGAAAAACATTAATTAAAATTTCTTTGATTCCTTCGAATAGAGAAACTACGATAAAGGTACATTTAAGTTCTTGCATACAGCCGTCATGGTAACTTTGATGACGTCACAAATGTTCAATGAGACATTCTTATGAAATGCAGAAAACTCTGTCAGTGTTTTTGTTTGTAAAACATTGGAGAGCATCAGATTGCAAGCACTAAATCCAACAAAATAAACGCATAAAGCCAAATGTCAAGATTTGACAGTTTACGGTTTACTCTGTCAATTCGCAAAATTTTGTAATAATTTGGTGGTTTTTAATCCTAGAGTAGTGTTGGACCTATATTTTATTGTTGCAGTTTGTAAATATGATGTTTACAAAGCTAGCTGCGGCGAGCTGGGCAAATTTTTTTGTCTCAATAGTGCATTATTGAATGATGAACACGTGATTCGTTTTACTTAACCTACAATTGCAAGAAGTAGCGCTTGAGTCATTGAGTTGTCTATTAATAAGACAAATTAATTGTCCAGGCAACTGGCGCTAGCTTGGTGAACAAAGTGCTACGATAACCTGGGTGGCAACGAAACTAGGGAATTTCTCCTTTTACTAAATGTCACAAAAACCTCGATGGCAAATAAAACTAGAGAATTTGCTCTTTAACGAAATGCTACGAAAACCAATGTGGCAAACAAAACTAGGAAATTTCTCCTTTTACGAAATGTCACAGAAACCTCGGTGGCAAATAAAACTAGAGAATTTGCGCTTTAACGAACATAACACGACGGATCTTTTTGGAAACAGTGAATATTTATGAGGAAAACTTTTTTTTCGCATTTGCCATTAGGTAAAATGGACTTAGCTTTAGGTAAAACTTTTTTTTAAAGGTATAAATTGAATTTGTTTAAGGTAAATGCAGATTAACTTTCGGTAAAGTGTAGATACTTTTTCGAATACTTTCGAATATTTACTAGGTAGTTTATTACATCCCAAACTCAACCGATTTTCAAAAACTTTTTTGCCCTGAAAGGTAATCGAAAAATCTTTTATAGGATTGAGTCTGGGCGCTGTCGGACCAAGGGCCGCCGAGCTTGGGTAGTTTTTGGTCTTTTGTATATAACTCGAGTAAATCTTTTCCGATTTTCATAAGCTTTTTTTTGTTTGAAAGATCTAGGCATGGCCGACAATTTATGGAAGAAACTTTGTATTTGAGTCTTTGGACTTAGCTAGGCTACTAAAAACGAGTCTCTGCTATGGCCATACGTGTTTTTTGTATATACAACCATGTGCTTTTAACTTTCATCATATCTTAATTTTAAACAAAAGAATACAAAAGAATTCTAACTAAAATGATGAAAGTTAATGTGCTTTTAATTTGAGTAAATCTTTTCCGATTTTCACAACTGTTTTTTTAATCGACAGGTCTATGAAAGGTCAACAATTTGTAGAAGAATCTTTTTTGAGATTTGCCCCTTGGATTTAGCTAGGTCACTAAAAACGAGTCTCTTCTAGCGCCCTACATGTTTTTTGTACATAATTCGATTAAACTCTTCCGATTTTCATTTTTTTTATCGAAAGATCTAGGACTGTCTCGCGTTTTACGTAAGAAAATTTTTTGAATAAAACCCTTGAACTCAGTTAGGACCCTTAAACTAAGATTCTACTAGGGCACAATGTGTTTTTTACGTAAATCGGGTAAATCCGATTTGGTTGTTTTTTTTATTTGAGAGGTAACCGATTACCGAATTATACTCAACAACAAATTTGTGCCCGGTGCCTGTGCTTAGTGCTCAAGTGGGGCTCAGGTCGGTCGGCCCTAACCAAAAAAAAAATGTTTTCTATGTTGCAGAGCGAATTGAGGGAAACATTTTTGTATATGGAAGTATGTGTCCGAGGCCTCTACTTAGGGCCCTAGGTCGGTACTAAGGTCAGCCCTAGCTCAAAAAATGGCTTTCTGCTATTCAGAGAATTTGTTGTTTAGTAAACCCAACTTTGAAAAGTTATTCGACACTTTTGAAATCTGTACGGATTTAAGCCCGCAAACTTGGAATCAATTTTAGGGTACTACTCATTACGTAATACTTTTTACTATGAACGTATAAGCTTTTATTTGATTTATTTTTGTCATTGACATGACGCGCAGACATTCATCTTGAACAGTTGCGTTATGGAGATAAATAGAAGAGATCAACATTTCTCCATCGAATGCCAATGTTCAGTCAAGTCATGCACCTTAATATGGTCAACATCGACAAAGTGCTCACGTCTCGGTTAGAGATAAATGCTTTTTGCTATGTTGTAGAGAAAATTGAGGTGAACATTTTTGTCTATTTGGGGTCAATTTTTGGGTTTTTTTTGACAACGGACGGGTTTTCCAACGTTGTAATTTCGACAATTTCCAATCCAATTTAATGTGGACGTAATTTCTTGCTTGTAATCATTTCGCAGTCCGCACACCCTAAAAAAACGTCCACAAACCCAAAGAACGCCATAACCCGAAGGTGTTGGAGAACAAATTTTTTTTAAAAAAAAATTTTTTGGAGAAAAACTTTTTTGGAGAAAATTTT